>CAJHZI010000271.1:797500-1397500 GCA_905160935.1 Enchytraeus crypticus
GCAGCTTATGGGTGTTTGATTACCTGTTATAATAATGTACAGGTATAAATTTAATGTATAAAATATATACAAATAAAATTTTAACAAATATGTAAGAAATTTGAAGTATTTCGAAGTATTTCATAATAATTAAATATGTCAATAGATCATAAGCAGAATCTCCCACGAATATCATGTTAGATGATTTAAAGATACACTCGTATACGGAAGTGAAGAGGAAAACGGAAGATAGAGAAGAGTGGAGGCATAATATACTATGGACCTGCCAGTAGGTAGTGCCTGAGAAAGAGATCAATAGATCAATAAATCAATAGAACGAACGTCTATTTTATTTGCAGAGGTCGACTCTCGTGTGGCAGTCAAATCCTCTCTGGATGGTGGTGACGTCATCACTGGCGGTGACGTCATCCCTGGGGGAAGAGGTCGCCGATCATCCCTGCGACCCCTCCCACGACAATCTCGCTCCACTGCCGCCAACTCCCCCGTACAGCCCAACATCCAACTCCTATCCATCCCACAGCTGGACGTCATTCAGCGGACCCTCAAGGTCCTCGACGTCAGGCTGCAGCACGTTCAGACGAGTGCAAAGAACGAGGAACGAATGCGGCAGGACATCGACCACATCTGTCGAGTGATGTCTGAGAACCAGAAGGCTTTATCGACGGTCGTGGCAGTCCTTTCTTCTATCCAGGACGAAGTTCAGAGTCTCAGCACGGCACTTCAGAGACAGGCGGCAACCACATTTCACATTCAACCCCACAGCGGTGGAGGGAGAAAGAAATCCGCCGCAGAGAGTCACCTAGGGGGTGGGAGAGCGGAATCTACGGGGGTGAGGTCAGCGACGAGTGGCAGTAGTGTGGAGAGCCATTGTAGGGATGGAAAGACTCTGCTTAACTTAGATGTAGCAAATAATGACGGGCGCATTCGAGACTTGCATAGAGATAAGAAATACTACGGGTCGTCGACAGCCAATGCCGACATGACGATTAGTCTTATTTAATTGCCGATTAGCTGTAGCAAAGCCTCCTTTAAGAATCTCTCTCTCTCTCTCTCTATCTCTTAGTACTGCTGTCTCTTTAAGATTCTCTCTCTCTCTCTCTCTCTTAGTACTGTTATCTCTTTAAGAATCTCTTAGTGTTATCTCTCTCTCTGTCTGTTAGCAGGTCCATGGTATACATTTGTGTAAGTCTTGAACATATTTCTATTCTCTGTTCATCTCTTCATATCAACATATTAACTAGTTATCAAATTATCCACTATCTCAAGTGTCGGTCTTCCTCTGACCTTTTCCCTTCCATTCTTTCTTCAGTTACCTCTTGTAGTAACCATGTACATTCAGTGCATTACTCATCCAGTTGTTCTTTCTATTCCTTATGATTTCAATCAATTATATATTTGTACCAACCCTATTTAGCACTTCTTCGTTCGTAATTTTGTCATTCCATTTGATTTTCTCCGTTGGCACATATCGAATGCTGCTAGTTTTCTAATATCCTCCTTTCTTAACGTCCATGTTTCACAACCACTCAGGAGTTTGATCCACATTAAAGCTTTTACAATCTTTATCATCGTGGATTTTTCAAACATTTTGTTTGTAGGTTATTACTCTTACTGGCGGCCTTTTTTGCGTGAGCAATTCTACATTTGATTTCTGTTCCATATTTCCCATCTTCTGTTATTGTGTGTCCTAAATATCTGAAACTCTTGACCTGTTCAGACTACATACCGTCGATTATCATATTGACCTTTCGTCCATTACTTGATATTCTCATCAATATTTTTCCTGGTATTAATTTTAATTCTAGAATTTAATGCAGTAATGTTCAGACAATCCACAATTTCTGTACACAGCCTCGCTATTATCAGTGATACCATGATCATAGACAAATCTTACACATTTCATAAGTTAACATCCATTTTATATACCTTATTCAATCCTTTAAGAATCGAGTGTTAGTATTATCGGTTATTATTTTATAATTTTAAACAAGGATAAATTTTTGTAAGTTTTGCGTTAGTTGGACTAGGAAACTACGTTCCATTCAAAGTCAGTACCAGTAATTGAAGTTTCATTATACTGCCCAGATCACAGTAACGCTGTATTTAAATTCTGATACGTACGACTCCAATAAGTCAAATTCTAATGTACAAAAACATGTACATTGAAGTCCATTAGGCTTAATCTTAATGACTGCAATATTCACCAATCTTACGTTTTACTTCTTTTTATACTGAATATCCATAATATACTATACAGTAGATTGAATATCCATGGTATTTAATATACAGAGAATATCCAGGGTATTCTAAATATTGAATATCCAGAGTATTCTAAATATTGAATATCTAGGGTATTTTATATATTGAATGTCCAAGCTATTTTATATATTGAATATCCAAGCTATTTTATATATTGAATATCCAAGCTATTTTAGATCCATACGATGTAATGTACATGTACATTGAAGTCCATATATTGTATAAAGATAGTTATAGTGATATTATAAGGTTTAATGATCATTCATTCAATTCTTCATATATTGGCCAACAACTTGCCGCCTAAAAATTTAGAACTATTGACACGACATTTTCATAAGTATGATTTGTATGACTTCCTTTAGCCTTTCTAAATTTAGCCGCACCTAGACATATCAGTTACGTTCCGAGCATGTAGTTAGGTCATCGAATGGGATGTTTAAATTATTGGAAAAATTCGTTATTAAAATAACTTTGAAACGATAATTTCTTCAGCCCTACCAAGGACAGGACCGATTTTCAAGATGATTTTAAAAACTCACTTTTGTCGTTTTCTTTTGTATCTTCAATGATAAATCATATCATTTCTCTATACTGTATAAGCTAGCCTGCTCCGATATATGATTGACCTTTATGACTGTCCTTTGTTTAATTATCATTAAAATTTAAGAACGTGCTCAAACGTCAGCTTCAGTTTCATAGCCAAAAACACTACAAGTGATGCTATTTAACTAAACTGTTCTTTATCACGTCAAAATTAACAGCAAACACAGCATACTAAACTAGAAACTAAACAAATAGTCACGAAGAAGAGGGCTACCTCACAGAGCCTAAGCTCTGTGAGGTAGCCCTCAGAGCCTAAGCTCTGTGAGATTATACAGTCAAACAGCAGCTACTAAGAACAAATGAATAACAAATGCTTCTACCAATTGTTTTTCGCGCTACAGAATACTGTAGAACCTATGCCAACTATAGGGGCCTACATATTAATTAATGCCCATAAAAGGAAGATTACCATAAAAATATCGAAAACATTCTAACATCTCGAATACAGCCAGTATTGGACCGTCTAGACACTTTAACTGATGCGGTTAAGCTTAAAGATATTTCTCTCAGACGATCGGTTAATGCACACTGGTTATTTAATCATATAATTTTCAGTATATGCGAATACGTCGTGATTGCTTAGTCATGAGCCTATGATAAAAAGTAGTGCTACAGTCAAATTAGTCTTTTTTCTTAATTATTAAATAGAAAAAAAAGTTTAAATAATATATACCTACGTAAAATGCCAATGCGCTAGCTGGAGCCAGTGGCGATGTCGATAAGATTTTTACCGCGGATCAGGCCTATATTAAAATATTCTAAGTAAATATTTAAAAATAAACTTATTTTAATTAAATTTGCAATGTCATAGGTGTCTGAACACGAGGGAAATTTTACCATATGCGGGTAATTTGCTGTCTTAATAAATTTTGAACATCGACTAACCGATATATTTTGTCCCCTTGCAATAGAGATAAATTATATACTGTACATGTACTTAACGTTACCATTTCTAAGAATGCTGTTAGAAATTTTCTTTAACGTGACCTCAATGGTTATTAGAGATGAAAATAGAACCGAATACGAACCGAACCCTGAAATCTGGAATTTTGGCCGAACCGAACCGATCCAGAATCCTGACACTGGCCGAATCCGAACCGAACCCGAACCCTGATTTTGGACAAACCGAACCGAACTCTTCTTCGACAGACATAGTGAGCTATAAACGAACCTCATAGTAATTTTTATATACTTAGGAAATTCACAAAATTCTCATCTCTCTTGGTCATGTCTCTAGAGGCAAGAATATATTGGCAACGTAAACAGGACTTGAGACATCGCAATTTATGTAACGGTTTCCATCAAGCTCAAACTTAAATTATGAAAGGTCGATTACAATTACGACTTAAATTATCACTTAAAGAACATGATAGTGCATTCTGCTTCCAACTACGTTATCTGAGGATCTTTAAATAATGATAAAAATGCAGTATGACTTAATACAAGTGTAGTTCGAAACTACCGTTACCAGATTCGCCCAAATCATGCGAATGATTAATATATATATATATATATATATATATATATATATATATATATATATATATATATATATATATATATATATATATATGGAGAGAGAGAGAGAGAGAGAGACAGACAGACAGACAGACAGAGACAGAGAGAGAGAGACGAAGTAAGTCGTGGCTTAAAAAGCTTCACTGCATTATTCATATTAGTCTATCATAAGCAAGCACTTGCAGTTCTCGTTTGGTATATCCAGGAGTTTTGATTGTCACGTGATAGCGCTTGACACCACGTGAGAGTAGCCGTAGAGTGTTTAACCATTAACCTGTTAACTCATTAACTTTTAATCATTAACCAATAAACTCTCGCCAAACTTTGAATTGAATGAATGCGAACCTTTACCTTTAACATTTGCGCTCTACATTCTAGCTTGCACGTCCTCTGTGTCTGTCGCACTGTATAAGTGACTTGCACGGGCAATCTATCAATCACTGTTCGCGATAAGTGAAAAGTTATCAGAGATATAGATCGATAGCTGGGAGATCGTAGAACCTTTCAACTCCCCGCCTATGCCTTATCCGTTAATAGGGAGTCAGAGGATGCTACGGATGGATGTAGGGTAATGGTGCACCCCCAGGAATTGAATTGAATCACGTTAATTTCACTTCGGCAGAATCGTACACCAGAAATACACGGAGATAAAGTGAAAAAGGACACAAAGGCCACGAAAGCACTAACATGTGCCCTTAACACATATAGCAAAAAATTCATAGAAGCAGTTAAAAGAAACTCTTGACTAAAGTCTTAGTCAGAGATAAATACTAGTGAAGTTTCGAATAGCTACAAAATACTTTTATTTTCACTTACATCCTTCCTTGAATTCAGTTCAACTGGGGCAGGGATTTGACATTTTGTTGCAATTTCTGAAGCATAGGCGCTCACAAACCCCCCGATGTTCCTTCTGAAAATGGTTTGAATCTTAGTGCTTTATCGTCATTACGACAAGTGCAGTCCACGGTTGATTCATTCTTCGGCAATCCGGACATAATGCAGGTGAAAAAATTAGACATATTTTGCTTCAGGAAGAATAATATTTTTATTTTGCTAGAATTTCGCAATGAATAATTTCGTAGAGAAGATTTTCGTCTGTTGCCTTCATCGGTATTGAATCAAAACCAAACCATTTTGTACTTTCTATTCGAATCTTTACCGAATATTAATGACTTGATCTAATACGAATAGTCATTATATGATATTTGTACTTCATTAAACGGTGTTCCGTTTTCTGTAAATTTCGATCAAATATGCCATTCTATTAGGCCTACTAGAATTCGGCGGAAGTGCATTAAAAATAAACTCTGCTACATTGTCAAACTGATTTATTTACTTGAAAAATGCAGAAACAAATAGTCAATATCTCCCTCCTCCCTTTTTCAGAAATTGAAATGGTAAGAGGCAATCAAAGATTAAGGTAAGTTAAATCAGATAGCTAAGTTATGCGTCGCTAAGAGATAGACTTATCATGACTGGGAATTAATGAGAGTATCTGGGAAAATAAAGATAATGGCCGGGAAGTTACAGAGATAAGACAATTTCAGCAAATCTTAAGCACTACGGTAATATCTCATATTTAGTCCTACTTTTATTTTAGAAGTAAAGATATTAAACGGTTATTTTGAAAACTGAACAGCGGTTTCGTATATTTTCGGCAAAAAATTTCGAGCACAATGACTCGGAGATTACGTTTAGTTTTGATTGAGATTACGTTTAGTTTTTACGAATGTTTGCTATGCAATTTACTAAGACGAAAGAGTAACAAAAATATATAAAAATTAATCCAAACTTACGTTTTGCACATTATAGCAAAAACTGCTACAATTTTGGCAAACATTTCAGCCTTTAATAAAGGACAAATTAAATTCCAGCATTTAGAAATATATTCCGTTGATGTATGGACATATTAACATATCTTTTACACGATTAAAATTAGTTCTTTTTTCAGAAATTTCATTTAATCAGAACTTTCTTTAAGTAAGCTTAACTTAGTGGTTATTCGTGACCAGCAGAAACTTCCAGTTGATTTAAATAAGTATGTTTTTAGCATCTAACAAAGGTTTGACATCTGTTTCCTATCTCGGACATGTATTAAGCAGAAATGTGTCTTGCAAAGTTGCAATCAGCTTCTAGAACATGGCACCGATCTAGTGGAACAACGTAACTCAGTTCAGGAGCTTTTAATATTCACTGAGCTTCGTTGGTTCTAATTAAATTTTAGAATAGTGGGCACAAGAATCAAATTACTAAATGTATTTATTGGCAGAGGGAATTAAGAAGAGATCAGGAGACAATTTTATAGTTTGTTCTTGTAGTTCTTCCCAAATAGACCATCTACACTCTACAGGGTGTGATCTTGCATTTTTTCTTAACTAGATCATCTACCCAGTGAATTGATCTACATGCGATACAAATCCTACACACGTTTTAAAGGTCGTAAGCGCATAATTGAAGTATGAGAGAATTGCTAGAAAATTACAGATTGGGTTAGCTGAGATTTTAAGATCGCCATGAATTGGTCTGGCATTAATTACTATTCCAGTACCTAATTCTACATTTTTTATTCTATTATTTTTACATCATCATTTAATGAATGTGGGATTCGCACCGTTTTTGAAACTAATTGATTTTGCTCCTTGGCTTAGCTTTGGTTTTAGTCCTGGTGTATAAACAGTCCTGGTGTATGAACAGTACTGGTGTATGAACAGTCCTGGTGTATGAACAGTACTGATATATAAACAGCCCTGGTGTATAAACAGTCCTGGTGTATGAACAGTCCAGGTGTATGAACAGTCCTGATGTATGAACAGTCCTGGTGTATGAACATTCCTGATGTATGAACAGTCCTGATGTATGAACAGTCCTGGTGTATGAACAGTCCTGATGTATGAACAGTCCTGGTGTATAAACAGTCCTGGTGTATTTAGAAATCGTGCTAGAATACTACTTATCAGTTGTTCAGTCTAATACTCTATCAACTTGAAAGTCTAACAAGCAATTTTTTAATTGGTCACGTATGCAAGATCTGATCAACTGACGAATAGAGATAATAACCTCTTTATTGATAACTATTCCATTGATATAAGCTTATTAGCACTAGTAATTAACTTGCTGGCAGTATATAAGTGGGCCATGCATCTCTTCCCGCTATACTATAGTAGTGAAGTATAGACTAATTAGTTATTACACTGTAACATACATGTAGACTAGTACTGTAGTACTGGTGAATGATCGAACGTTTATTATTCGTATCTAGTCAACGCGATGAGCGTCTTTGTTAGAACCTCTTGTACCGCGCTACTGCTGTTCACTTTATTTTCAGGTAAGAAAATGAAATTTATTCCTATTCGATCAGGTTGAAAGTTTATCAAAAGTATTTCTAATATATCATCGGTCTTGGTGTTTGATCAAGATAAGAGTTATGGAGCCACGTTACGAAAATGAGGCTTCAGGTATTTGTACATGCGCATGCGGTGACAAAAAAATCTCCAGCGAAATTTTAATTGATAACTTCGACAAAACGCAAAACATTATTACTTACTTTAAGAGTACTTTCTTTTTAAACACACACATTTCTTCACTCTCTCGCTCTAGGATTCTGCCAAATGGCAGGCCCAGTGTACATATTCATTCTCACAGGTGTGCTTTCAGCTCCTTAATAGTAATGTATCGTCAATATAAAAGAGAAAATTGGATAACCAACCATAGATGTCTTCAATCAATAATTATTTATTAATAATAAAGTTACAGGTTTTTCAACAGGGAGCCACCCCAGAATTAATCCCTTCACAAAAGGCCAATGACCTTTTTTGAAGAGTCACTAGTTAATCGGTGGAGTGCTCTTTGAACTATTATCAGTGTTGTCTTATTTCTTGATATTTTGCTAGAGCTTTACCTTTCAAATTAGTTTACGTATATCATAAAATCAACTTATCGATGAGCTAATTACCTGATTTTAAACTTACAAAATTCATTTAACATATTTACGGGTAGGCTGCATAAGGCTATTCTCCAGCCACAGACTAGAGCTAGTGGCGATGTCGGTAAGATATTCGATCGAGGATCAGTATGTGTGGGGTTCAAATCCTGGGCTCGCCCGTCACTGACATCGCTTTCGAGTGCGGAAACTGACGTTAACATTAGCTTTACCAGCTTTTTTAGCAATATTAACTATTGTCATAAACTGTACTGTATACTTTAAAATCATTTCAATAACTTATACTTCTTTTATATGTTCTACAACAATAACTTTTCTTTTATTTAAACAACGAAATACAGTAAAATTTCTATCTAAAAATATATAGCCGCAAAGTAAAGCGCTCTTAATATTAGTTTCAAATCTCGAAGGCGATATCAGTAACGGGCGAGCCCAGTTACTGAAACCCGCACATACTGACATACATATTTGAAACCCGCACATACTGACATATACATTTGAAACCCGAACATACTGACATACATATTTGAAACCCGCACATACTGATATACATATTTTTGAAACCCGTGACCCGCAGCCAAATTTCTTCCTATAGCGCACTGAGTGGAGCAAGTGGCCATGTCGGAAGAAATTTTCTAAGATTTTAAAAAATGTCTTTAGAAGCTACACGTGCTATGTAGCTTACTAGATTTTATGGAATTGAATCATATACTGGCCATAATTTGAAAATTCTCTAAACCTGCAATGAGTACGTGTTTTCATTTATTTTTAACGTTGCAATGCATTAACCAAGACAGTAAAGTCTGCTCAATTTTCAAGCATAACTTAGGCTAAAGATTTAAGTTTTGAATCATAACAATAATTTGTGGAAGTTTTAGTCGTTTTCAAAAGAATTCTTGACTTAATCGAAGTCAAGAGGGACTTAAACAAATGAGGTTGTTTTTATAATTACATAATAGTAGCAAATTGGATTTATCAAGTCTTCCGGGCACTCAAAGAAGAAGTAGACTTTAAGTAGTTCTATATGTAGTTGGATTTTAGTCTCAGAGAAATAAGGAAATTACTTATATGAAATAATGATAACATGCTAATGATGCCATTAATGTATCAGATACTTAATAATAAATTTAAATTGTGAAAGAATTGAAAGAATTTTTTTGTCTCTGATATGATTTCTATTTAGTTGAGTCTAGATATTATATGACTATGAGAAATATAAAAGATTCTAATAAAGAGTAATGAAATGGTCTTCACATAAACAAATCGTAAACATTTAAGTAAAATAGAAACTGCCGTCTCAACTAATTTTTTAAAGTTAAATGTATGTTTAATTAATATAATTTAAATGATTAGTTAAATTTAGTATAATTAACATTATTAAATTTATTAAAAATTAAATTAGTAAGTAGGAATTCCAGTGTCAACCAATATTTCGCTTAGTTTTTTGTATTCTATAAATGTTCACATATTTTAAACGATTGTTTATGACAGTTGTACGTAGATTAAATGGCAAAGTTACCTCATTAAATTGAAATTATTTACACTAACGTAGAGCATATAGGATTGTAACATACGGAACTAAAAATATGTTTATATAAAAAATAAATTAATTTAAATTATTTTTTTATAAATAATTTTTTTTTGTTTCACTTCCCTTTGTTGAAATATAAATTTCATTAATTTACACTATGAATGTAACATAAATAAGCAGCACTAAGATCCGAACAACGTCAGAAAGAACATTCGGTTGGTGAGCGCCTAGGCTCCAGCTTCAAAATTGTCTAATCCCGACCCTAGTTATCTGGGATTCAAGGAAAGGTGATAATGATATAAATTTAACATGAAACTTCAATTACAAAATTTTAGTTGTACATAGCAGTGCTCCTTATGGAATCACTAGAGATCAAGCTTATGTCATAATTCCCTGGTCATTTTTCACATTAATTTTATTTTATTTTTCCAGTATAGGGTAGTGAGATATTTCTATAGAAGTTACACATTCACTTCTGCGAAGATTCATCTTAGATTAATAATAATATTTACCATTTTACTAATTAGCACATGTTTAAAATTGTCAGGCATCCAAATATATTATATATTTACGGTCTTGTAAATACTTAAGATTTTATTGTATTTCTCCTATTTATTCTCTCTGGAATAGAACCAGTGGGGTTCAATTCAGTAGCCTACTAATCATTCAAAAAGTCATTACTTTAGTGATGGTTCTACCCACTGAATTACAAGTTCATTACAGAATTATTATAAAAAGTTAAAGTAAAGCACACAATAAATTGATTGATCATTTGTGATGCTACTTATCACTTTTTATGACACACCTTTTACCACTATTCAATTCAGTCAATTACCTATGTTACCAGTCCTTTGAATATCTGAGATTTAACACTATGATCGGCGCAACGGGGAAATGATCCCAGGATCTCAGGAGCAATCATTTAAAAGTTTATGTCATTATCTCAGTTACACACTGAGTTATTGAGACACTATAGCACTTAATAGACTGCTGAACTTGGTCTGCTGCTAATCTACACGAGTATTGTTGTAATACTGAGCGGTATTGATATTCATACCATTTATCTTTGGGTTAATCAACGTTTATTTAATATAAACTCACTAAATCACTGTCTGCTGCACTGCCTGACAACGCTTATCTAGCGATTTCCTTTAATTGTGCCCAAAAAATTCAATATTTTAAGTATCTGGAGATATAGATAACAATTATCGCCATTGCGCAATTATACATGTATATCTGTGTATTTAGTTTATATCGCTTTGGGGACCAGTGGAAATGAGAATTTTCTAATCAATTTAATATTTAAACTATTTAACTAATATTTACAGTTATTAATATATACTTAAATTAATGATAGAATTAATAATATTCTAATGTAATTTTAATATTCAAATTTAATTAAACTTATATTACATGTAACATGAAGTATAATTTATGTAAAATTCGCATTTTAGTTATTCCGAATGTCTGGGACCCCATCCCGACAGACGTACAAATACAGAAAGATTTACAGTTTAGCAAACATACACGTGCACTGTCTGCCTGGCGGTACCTATAATTATAATCTGTATTGCAAACATTTGATAACTTACAGTAGTTATCAAAACCGCTTCAATTAAACAACAAATCAGCATTTTCCATTTTAATAGTAAATTTCCATCGTCAAACTGCCAGTAAGTCGAGACCGGGTTGCTAGTTACCCCTTCTTGAAGCAGGTTGATGCATGCTACATGATTGCAATGTACAGTTTTATCGCAATAACGGTAATGGTGTAGCCATCTGAACCAGTTAATAGCTGCATTGATAGGTAGACAAATAAATGTCTGCATTTATATGTACACAACTAGATGTCTACATTAATATGTGCATGTATATAACTATACGCCTGCACGGCTGCATTTCCATATAGACAACTAGATGTCTATATTAATTATGTTCCGTACATAACTAAGCGTATGCATTGATATAATTACAGACAGCTAGATGTCTGCATTGATGTGTACACAACTAGATGTCTGCATTGATGTGTACACAACTAGATGTCTGCATTGATGTGTACACAACTAGATGTCTATATTGATATGCACATGTACTGTATATAACTAAGCGTATGTATTGATATAATTATAGAGAACTAGATGTCTGCCTTGATATATACACAACTAGATGTCTACATTTGCATGTACACAACAATATATCTGCATTGATATGTTAACAACTAGATATCTACATAGCTTTGTACACAACTAATTGTAGGTATCTGCAGTTATACGTATATAACTACATGCAGATGTCTTCATTGATATGTATATAACTATATGTAGATGTCTTCATTGTCATGCATTTATGTCTCCGTTGATAAGTGTATCATTTATGTATATAACTACATGTAGATGTCTTCATTGTCATGCATTTATGTCTCCATTGATAAGTGTATCATTTATGTATATAACTACATGTAGATGTCTTCATTGATATACGTATCATATATGTATATGTATATAACTACATGCAGATGTAGATATTGATATACACATTACTATACGTCTGCGTTGATATACACAAATGGGAGATGATAGTCTTCGAATGGAAACCGGGGCAATCGAGTAGCATTAGATAAAACACACATTCATTTAACAATCAGACGACAACACAAAATGCATGATATGGTCGTGGTCTGTAAATGAACTCGAATATAAAAAGATAACGTGAGTCGCTGAGATTACATGGGGTGTAATGGCTTTCTACGTAAAAAATATGCAGCAGTTTACATTGCAAATAAATTAAGTCTTTCAATCGTTAAGCTGTCGTTAAATATCAATTAGTTAATAAATATTTAAATAAAATAGCTAAGTCGAGAAATGCAAAAAAAATTATGCGTCAACTCTGATATAATTGATACAAGTTTTGAGTTTCTCTCGTTTTGTAGATCTATGATACGCTTGTTATACTAGCATTAGGATATTGTGATTTGATCCCGGCATTAGGAAGAGCTTAGAGTAGATGCATATTTTGTATTATTGTATATTGCACAGGTGTCAATACTCTCAGCTGCTTCAGCTGCAGAAATGAGAATAGTAACGTTAACAACAACTGCACTCGCTACAGACAGAAATGTGACGCATTTCAAGACGCTTGCGTCACTATGACTAGTTATAGATGTGAGTCTCTTTAATTTGTTTCTCGATTCTTAAAAAAATATACATATATGAATGAAATTCATGAATTTGTCATCTGGAATTCAATTATTTTTTATCTAAAAACTGCCATATAGTTTATTTGGTGTACGCATAGCGCATTCTTCAATTAAATCTGTTTCTCCTTATTGGCTACTTGAAAAAATTATAAAATCGTCCAACGTCCTTTGTATCGGTCTACCTCTAATGCCTATTTTGCTTTCCGTTACTTTACGCAGACACCAAACAATTATTTCCAATTTTTCAAAACTAGGCCCGTTACTAATATAATTAGTAAATACTAATCAATGTATTAAAAAGGATAATTAGTCTGCTTTCAACTACATAAAATAACTTCCATTTCCTCTATTGCACTGTTAATTGGCTTTTGTCCTGTATATTATATGTTTTTATATTACGTTTATGCATGGAATTTCATTATTTTCAACACAGATAAACAATGATAAATTTTATATATAATGCAGCCTACATTATACACTTCGATTGCAGCCAAAATCATCAAATCGCATCCAGTTATTAAATGGTAATTAATTTTTGTATGTTCCTGAACAAAAGCTAAATCCAAATTTAACGTCAATTTTCTGCTTGATAACATGTCATTTACGGGGGAGAGCTCTGAAATAGAACCTCGCACCTACTGATCCGCAGCTGTCGAACAACATGCCAACAAGCCACCAACTCAACCCAATTGTTTTCTATTCGTACTAAAACTCAGAAGTAATTATTGCGTTGAACGATTTCGTAGATACCAGTTTGAGTAAACCCTATCGAGAGCTCGTCATCAGCAAGGGTTGTGACACTATGAAGGGCTGTGAGAGCAGAAGAAGAGTAGTCAACGAATACTGTGGTCGTAGCTCTTATAGGGACTGGTCATGCATAGAATGCTGTACCGGTGATCTCTGTAACTTTTATATTCAAGTACGTAAAAATCTCTCTCGATTTATCTCATTTTAATACCCTAATCTTCCTTCTGAACCTTGTCTTTTACAGTATACTTTCATTGGCTGGAGCCAGTGGCTAAGTCGTTAAGATACTCGACCCCGGATCAGAATGTGCGGGGTTCAAATCCTGGGCTCGCCCGTCACTGACATCGCTTTCGAGTGAGGAAACTGACGTTAACCTTAGCTTTTTAGCTTTATCAGTACTTATGCGCTGCATCTGAAGGTAACAGATTCAAAGCACGCAGAATTCTATTAAATAGACCACTCACCACTATTTCTAAGTCTGGAACTTCAGAAAAGAAAATTCGAAAATCGACAAAATATTTCTGAACCCCTCTCGCAATTAGTAGCACACTTTAAGAGGTTATACATTTATTTGCATAACATATTCCAAAACATCTAATGGGATATTTAATACGTTGTAAAGACTGTCGCATGTTCTTATTTGAGCATTATGCACTTTGAAAACGACACAAATATAAGAGTTAACTGCAAATGTGGAAATCATCTGGCTAGAATTAATATTACATTCAGTGTAATTGATTAATTACAATAAGGGAAAATTAATTTGCTACATATTTTATGTTTTATCTACTGATCGTAGTTGACAGTTGTTCTCAATTACAAACTTACAGAATTACACTTACTAAGTTCCAGTTTCTCCCAGATAATGATAATTAATTGTTTTTCTCTAATTGTTAGAAATTCTTATCTTTCTAAGAATTTATCTAACAATGAGGGAAAACTGAATAGAAAATGAATATTAGACTTTTTCATATCTTCATTCTTTTGCAATCATAAAGTTTTAATTGTCATCTGATGTATGCATAATAGCATTTGTTAGAGTTAGACAAAAGTACGTAATAGCTCAAGTAAAGCAGTATCCTTAATACGATCCATTGCCTTTTATGCTAATAAAGTGTATATTTCTAAGTTATTAAGCTTTTGTGTTTAAGAGAATTCAGTAGATGAATTCAGTCAATGAATTCAGACATTCAGTCAGTAGATAAATTCAGCAGATGAATTCAGTAAATGAATTCAGTAGATAAATTCAGTAGATAAAGTAAGAAAATGAATTCAGTAGATGAATTGAGTAGGTGAATTCAATAGACGAATTCAGTAGGTGAATTCAGTAGATAAATGCAGTAGATGAATTAACGAGATGAAATGAAATTTTACAAGAATCAGTAGAATAGTTTTCATTATCATCATCATCCTCCCTTGAATCACAGTTTAACCAGGGTCGGGATACGAATAGACTGCCTAATCCTCTCTGTCCTACACTACACCACCAGCCAATCCCCTACTTGAGACTTTTCCATTCGTTTAAATTTGTGTAGCAATTTCTGGAGCCTAGGCTCTCACCAACCGAATGCCCTTTCTGACGTTGGTGTGGATCTTAGTGCTTTAGTCGCCTTCTACGACACGTGCAGTCACCGGTTGGTAAATTCTTCAAATAAACCGGACACAACACGGGGAAAGTAGAATAGTTTTAAAATTGTAAAAACAATTCTTCATTATATGAAATTTTCATATGAGAAACGACAGAACCTTAACCCACATTGATCGTGATAAAGAGTAACGTTAGTTTCTGAATATACAGTTTAACATAAAATTGGTAAATACGGGATTTGAATTATGTATATACTGAACCACAGTGGTACACCTAACCCATAACGGCACTGGCCTAGATTGCAGACAATATAATGTCATAATCTTCAGCTCTGATAACAACATCGACAAAAAGTATTGAAATTACGAATACGATAGACTGTTGAGATAGATAGTCTCACTTGAGATCACGACAATGAACACTTCAGCCCGTATGATGTGCACGAAACTACGGCGTCAGGAAGCTATGATGTAAAAGCTAGATCAAGGACAAACTGATAAAAGCAAAACTTCTAGTGATCTAGTTCCAATCGGTTCTTAAAGTTAAACTGCAGACAGTAAGATATGTGGCTATTAGTCACTGAAATTTAATCCTAGAATAAAGTTAATTATTTTAGGGAAATTTTACCCAAAGTGATATTTTTCCTAGAATAATCGAATAAATTTGACAATACAAGAAATGATCCTAATATAGAAATGCTTCATGTACTTTTTATAATAGTATGAAAGTAATGCAACATGAGCTTAATGTCTGTAGTGACTGTAATGACTGTAATGTATATAATGACTGTATGTATGTAATGACTGTAATGTATGTAAAGACTGTACTGTATGTACCGTCCGCAATTACTGTAATGACTGTTCCGTCCGTAATGACTGTAATGGGTGTAATGGCTGTAATGACAGTGATGACATTACAGTCACTTAAGTGATTATAATGTTATCATAGTCATTAAAATGGCTTCTTGATCTGATTTTCCGTGCCTTCCTTAGCTTATTCGATATAACTAAAATAGACTAGATCTGACTTTATGATTTTTATTCTTATTTTGGTATGTTATTTTATTTCATGTTTCAGTTGGATGCTGAAAGAAGGATCTCGAATTATATTCTCATTTCATTGGCTACGCTGTTGGCTCTATATCATTCTTCAGTATTATGATACTAACTGGCATTTATCCAAAAATTATTTTAAATTAACATGTTAACTAGGTGGACAAGTTCCCGCCCATGTAACAACGGGTTTGCCTTTCCCTACCCTTCCTTCCCCCCACCGCTGAAGTGTCTCCACGATGATAAGAATTGGCCATTTGAAGAATGAGAAATACATGAGTTTTGTGATCGTATTGTATTCAATTAAGAATTATGCTGATACTATCGACATCTAGGGTCAATGTTCGTCTCTTAACTTACTGTCACTTCTGAGTTTAATGCCTTTTGTAGATTAATTGTTACCTCGGCATGAGTTTCTTAAATAAAAGGGTTTAGCAAATTAGTATATTGCTGAATTTTAATTGTACCTAATGCTTTTTTACGTTCTTGCGTTCTCGTATTTAAAAGTTTAAGTTGCATTTAACATTAGAGTTCTTCTGATAAGTCGAGTTCTGTACAATAGAAAATTAATTGTTTACTTTATGATTATTACACTATTCAGTTAAAAGAAAACGAAAACTGCGTGTAAATATAAATAAATTCTTGTTGGTTTTATAATGTGGTGTAAAATAAATTACTGACATATAGTAAAATAGTATCTAAGATGGCACAAGGTTTTACTATAAGTTCTCAATTTATATTCAGTAGATTAGTCAATAGACTAATTCAACAGAGTCCAGTGTTTTATATGGTTGTCGTGCTTTTAACTGTATACCACAAATCTCGATAAAATTTATTTATTCTGCTGCTCACTCATTAGCTTCCGGAGATTGCCGCAAAAACTTAAACAAAATTAATGGATAAGAAAGTCTGTTCGTATCTCAACCGTGGTTAAACTGGGATTTAAAGAAAAATGATGATGATGATGATGATGATGATGATGATGATGATGATGATTCAGCAGCTCACAACTGCCGATTTTAGCACGAATAATTGTAAAAAAGACTTAATGTTATTTTACAAATTTACTATTAGCTAATCCCTTCTATCGAAACTTTTATGTGTTGGAGTACAACTCTGACGACAATATTTCTGTATGTTTTCTGTACGTTTTAGCTTCTACTGCAGCTTAGCTGGGAATATATTAAATATATTAAAAATCTGTCAAATTCGATTTGCAAACTGTAATCCGATCTTTACTAAAAATAATTACCGCAAAACCAGCGTTACTTTACTATCACGCTTCCATTCCGCAGGTTTTATCCGCTGAAATTAGTCAATTAACTTACAGAATATATCTTGAGCCCTTAATGAGGACGACTACGACGAAAGGAAGCATCACTGCCAGCACTGAAGTAGACGCTCTTGGTGCTGAGGCATACACCGCAAAGGGAATGTACCTCGGGGCTATTGTCGACCACCAGTTGATCTCGGTGATCCTCGTGGACACCTGGTTACAGTTGGGATAGTGCGAGGGGACCGTGGTGATGGTGTTGTTGTTGTGTGGATTGCAAGGCATCTCAGTTCCGTAGATGAGATAGAATCTTCTAGGCTGTGAGGTGACGGGCACAAAGTACACTCCGTTCATGTAGTAACCGCCGCTGTATCCGGGCTTTATTCCACTTACTGAGCTACTGGTAGAACTAGATGAGCTACTGCTTGAAGCTCCTGTAATTAACATAACAACATAACGGCACACTGAGACAGACAGCACAAATGCTTGTTTTTAAGGCCCATTTTCTCCTTCCTCTCCATGGTTATTAGTAATCGTTGCCTTTTAATTGATCGTTGCCTTTTAATTGATTTAATTAATTATAATGTATTTAATTGCCGAATAATTTGTTAAGATGTAATTTTAACCGTAATTATTGCTTTTTATTCGTTGTATTAATATTTGTTAGCCTAGTAATTAAGATTAAAGCGGATTTAAAGTCGGTTTTCATCTCTGGAGAAGCTTATCAGTAACAGCAAGGCCTAGGATTTGAACCCCGCGTCTACTGATTTGGATTCAGAACTCTAAATAATTGTATTATAGATCTGCCAGGGCAGGCAATATGGAAAGAATAGACAGAGGTTTTGCTTAGAGCTTACAGAGTAATTAAGACCTAGAGACGATCGACACACGTGTGATGTAGAGAATACTTCGAGACCTTTTCCGGTGGTAACACGATTTATTTAGTTAACTTTAACAACTAAACAACTTTGTAGGAAACGTTTGTGCATGTAAATAAGCAGTCTTCATAAGAGCCTATTCTGAGATTCTTTTATAATTTATTTATTTCTGCTATAACATATGATGCTAACGATAACAATGTTGAACAAAATTTTAGTAAATTTTACAAACTGTACAATGAATATTGTTTGCTAAAATAATCAGTTACTGTTGTTGCTTATTTAATCTAGATGAGAGCTTGATAGATGTGATAGATATTGTTAAAAATTATAAATTGATTAAATTTATCTATTTATTAAAGAAAAATACACTCAAAGAATTTTTTTCCACTTATAATTTTTTTATCTTTGCAAAATTGTCATAGATTATTATCGTCATTCAATTGCCAAGCACTTAGAAATTAGTCACTTACAATAACTATTTGATCATCCGTCCACGATGATATTGTCACTTTGAATAAAAGATGTTTAAACTAGTAACTAATTAAGAGTAAATTATCCATACACCGGTTCAGTTAATATTTATGATTTTACCATTTAATAAGTTCGCACGGTATCAAATACTCCGCAAAAGCATCTGCTCCTAGTGAACTTGATAGACATTAGTCCTAAACTTTGTTAGTTAATCAATGATAAAATCTTCTTCTTCTTTATCTAAATTCCAGTTTAACTGGGATAGGGATACGAATAGATCTTCTCCATTCCTCTCCCATAACATATCATCAGTCAATTCTCTACTTTTCATATCTCTCTCTTAATCACCGCATCCCACGTCAGTTGTGGTAACAGACATCAAAATACTAAATACATTCTTGGAAGACATATTTCTTGTCATAACTTAAATGAACATTAGGAGTAAGTTGTAGTACCTCTTAGACCAAAGACAAGTCCCAGAATGAGTCCGAGCAGAGCCAATAGTCCTAGGAGGATGAGTAATCCGGTACAGCAGCGTCTGCAGCACAGGGTGGAAGGGTTCCCGGCGTAAGCGTTACCAAATCTCTAAAAAAAATATTAGTAGTTATTTCAAGAGGTTAACACAATGTTTAAAACGTTTTCTGCATAAAAATATCCGCAATATTAAAACTGACGGACAGTTTAGAATATTTAGATAAAATTCTATTTACAAATAAGTCTGTCGCGAACTCGTATAGACTATTTGTACATTAAGGTTAGAAGTTCACATCATCATCTTCCGGCGTGGTTCATAAGACGTTCGCTCACTTCTAATGAATACGGGATACAATCTTTGAGAATTTACAATAATTAGCTAATTGAGCCGGAAGTCCAGAAATCAACTTTATTTTCTTCACTAAATGGTTAATCTCTCTCTCTCTCTCTCTCTCTCTCTCTCTCTATCCCTCTCTCTATAGAGAGAAAGAGAGAGAGAGATTGAGCGCAATGCTCAATGGCAGGTTTTATGCGCTATCTGTAGATATTTCAACTTAGATGTTATATCGAATAACAAGCACTTAATTCATGCGTCTTGAAATAAATTCTGCGTTAATATAAAAGACATAAATGTTTAATAATTAATTATTTAAATGAAGACAAAAATTGACGGTGGAATTGAATATACTAACTGATGAGAGCTTTACTGATTGATGAATCAATCAGTATTAGCCAAATTAAAATAGATTATGACTAATGATGGTAGTTGAAAACGGATGCATTCATCTGGCGCTTGGTCTAACGATGCTGTCTTTTATGCTGCAATGTTGAAGCAAAAATAAATACTAACTGCAGCTGCGATAGGTTCACGTTAGCGTAAGTGGAAAGCAAGGCCCAGTACCTAAGGAGAGTTAAGAATCGCGAGCCTCGCACTCATACTACTGCCGGGTTAAATGCCCCTAACATATTAAATCCAACTGACTTCCCTCCGTTACCCTCTACTCGACTCAACGGAATGCATAGTAGCATCCTGCAGCTTCCTTCGTTTCTCCTACTCCTGGTACATCATCAACTCCGGACCTTACTCCTGCTCCCCCTACCGTTCCTCAATCTCTCATTCCCCTGCCGTTCTCTCCTGCCCTTCCTCTCTACATGTCCACAACCCGGTGTACTGCTCTACTAACTGACTCGACACTCATCCCCCTCGTGTGCACTCCTGCTCACTACAGACCAGTTCAGCGTTATCTAGTCATCCTGCCCATCTGAATCACCGTTACAAAGTGAATAAAATATATGATTCTAAAATTTCGTCAAACTTTAAGTGTTTACTCTCTAATCTTCATAGTCTCAAGAACAAGATATCTGAATTTAACCTAGCTATGTCATATCTCAATATTGATATCGCCTGTCTATGTGAGACTTGGCTGAACGATTCTATCCTATATAGTATGATAGTCAGCGGGGATTTTAATGTTTTTGGGAAGGATAGATTAGATAGAAAGGGTGGGGGAGTGGCAATTGTCTGCAGATCCTTACCTAATATTGTATATAAACGGATTGATTTACCTGTCCGATTCTGTTCAATTGAACTACTAGTTTTGGATATTCTTGTTGGCCCCTATGATGGTGTCAGACTGGTAGTGGTTTATTGTCCTCCTGACCGGGTACATGATGTATTAATGTGTCAATTGTTAGTATCTGCATTAATGTTTATTTGTTCTACTAGTTTGCCTGTATGCATTGTTGGCGACTTTAATTTACCTCTTATCGACTGGCGTAAACTAACTACACCTAATCAGCAAATTTATGTCGATATTCTAAGCTTTTTTATTTCCAATTCTTTTGAACAACTGATTTCTTTTCCTACTCATGAAAATAATATCCTTGATCTAATTTTTCAGATAATCCCTCCCTAGTTTCTAATGTCACTTACACTACTCCAATTGGCTCAAGTGATCATCTAACTGTACTCTTTAATATCCAAACGAATTTGATTGCATATTCTAACCTTTTTCCTTATCTCCACCTTCGTTTAAAGTCGATCCCTGTAATTTTTCAGTTTATAACTATGACAAAGCTGACTGGGATAGTCTTAAGAGTTTAATCTCTAATGTGGATTGGTATGCCAACTTGTATGAATGTTCCTCCATTGACGAATGTTGGTACAATTTCGGCTGCATTCTGGACAATTTATTCGCTATGTGTATTCCTAAAAAAACCAAAAAAACTTCAGGTCCTTTATGCAGTAGCAGCACCCATTTCAAACCAACTCGCCGTTTAAAAATTTCAAACCAAATTAAGAGAATGATGTGCAAAAAGTTAAGAGTTTGGCGTTTGTATAAAACGTCTCGCTCCTATATCAATAAGATGAATTTCCGTAAATCTTTACTTGATTTAAAAAAGGCAATCAATAAATGGATAATGCTCTATGAAAATAAACTAATTGCAAGTAAATCTCTTAAGACATTTTACAATTATGTCAAACGTAAAGCATCTAACTCTTGCTCTATTCCTCCGTTAACTATACCTAACTCTAATTGCCCTACTGCGTTTAGTGATAGCGATAAATCTTGTATATTAAATAATTACTTTTGCTCGGTTTTTACTAAAGACAAAGACGTCATGCCAACATTCCAATTCCCGAGTACCCCTAAAGAAGATTTATCCCGTGACCATATTATTATTTCTGAATTCTCTGTACTTAATAGCATTAGTAAATTAAATAATACTGGCTCCCCTGGTGCTGACGGTCTACCTCCTTCTCCCCTAAAAAAGCTTAGGCACGTCATTTCTAAACCTCTTTTCATGCTATTCAATTTATCCTTAAATTATAGCGAAATTCCTTTGGCTTGGAAACGCTCCATTGTTATACCTATTTTTTAAAAAGGAAATAAAAATGACCCTAACAATTACCAACCTATATCACTTACCTCTATCATCTGTAAGCTTTTGGAAAGAATCATTAAAGACCAATTTCTTGCTTATCTTACTACAAATAAGTTACCTTACTCGAAGCAATACTGTTTCTTACCCAAAAGATCTACTAACTCCCAATTATTACGATATTTTAACTCTTTGGCTACAAAATTAAGATACGGCCATCAAGTTGACTCTGTTTACCTTGATTACTCAAAAGCTTTCGACAGTATTGTACATTCTAAGCTTTTATTTAAATTGCATAAATATGGCATAAACGGCAGACTTCTATCTTGGTTTTCCTCTTTTTTAAATGACAGATTTCAAGCGGTTAGAATAAACAATTCCTACTCTAACTGGTCTCCTGTGCTCAGTGGGGTACCCCAAGGTAGTGTTTTGGGTCCAATACTTTTCCTGGTGTACATCAATGATTTGCACCTCTGCTGTCCTGAACTCGATACCTTGTTCCTTTTTGCCAATGATGCTAAATTCTTTGTTGATATTAAGTCGCATTCTGATTGTGTTGCTCTCCAAAAATGTCTTAACTCCATTCATGCATGGTCAACGAGATGGCAGTTGAACCTAGCAGTGAACAAGTGGCAAGTATTGTCATTTTACCTTAGTAAGGATACGTGCATAGAATTTAATTACAAGCTCAATTCTATCAACTTGATAGAAATGAAATGGTCTATGAAATCACTGACTTGGGGGTGACTTTTACGTAAGACCTTTCTTTCTCCACTCACATCAAAATTATGTGTAACAAAGCTAGAAAAAAATATTCTATTATTTTGAATTGCTTTAAATCAAAAGATAAAACATTACTCTTTAAAGCATTTACTGTCTTTGTTCGCCCTATAATTGAATATTGTTCCAATGTGTGGTCTCCTTTTCGTAAATCTGATATTGATCTTATTGAATCAATTCAGAAGAAATTTACCAAACGTCTTTTTGGATTGAGTGACCTCTGCTATTCTGATAGACTTGAGATACTTAATGCTGAGTCACTTGAACTACGAAGACTAAAATCTGACCTATATACGTATTATAAAATAATTAATAATTTCATTGATTTGCTTTTACATCTGGTAAAACCAGAAACTATGGTGCTGCAATATACATAAATACCTTTAGATATAACGCAGAACGTTATCATTTTAAAATAGATGTGTTAGTAAATGGAATAACCTTCCTCATATTATCATTAATGCATGCTCTCTTCCGTCCTTTAAAAAGGACCTTTGTCAATCTGATATAGGCCTACATAAATCTTTGAAGTATTGCTTTTAATTGTTTTTATTTCCATTTGCTTGTATACTGCTTTTGTATATTTATATTGCTTGTATACTGATTTTAGCGTATTTATTTTAGCTCTATGTTTGTGATTACCTTCACAAAATATACGTAGTATATTTTAATCCTATTAATTAATCCTTTTATTTTAATTTTCTACTTTTAATGAACTAAATCCGGAATATGTAAGCTCTTCTATAGCCTGTATCCTCCGTTCACACATACGTTTCAATATTTAGCTTTTATATCTGCTTTACCTGTTTTAAATGTCTGATGTGATAAATAAATAAATAAATAATTGTCGTATAATTATCAGTACCACCCCGCCTTCGATTTAATTTTGAATTGCCCTAGGGTGCCGCTATTCTAAACAAAATCTTATCAAAATCATGGTTTTTCTTACAGCAAAGTGGATTCCTTAGCAACTTTTGCTGGAGAGTCCAAGCTAATATCTAGCAAATGTTTCCTTTTTGGAATTATTAAAGGAAAAGCTGATGAGAAACTTTAATGGATCAAATTCTAGGTTTCGAGAAATAAGAATATTAAGAGTGCATCAGCTCGGAGTCTTTGTAAGCTGGAGGTCGCAGGTTGGATGCAGATGGGATTTGTCTCAACCTAATCGGATTTATTCGGATTTCACTAGTGAGCAAAGAAACGCTCATATTTACTCTTGCTCAAGAGTCAACTGACTGAATAAATTGCGCAGCGGTTAAACGTCTTGTCCGTAGATGAATATTAGCATTTAGCATTATTCGAATTTTTTAAATTAGAATTTGTAAGATAATCAGCCTTAGCCTGCAGCTGTGCGTGATTTATAATTTCAATCAAACTGACGTCTAACACGGCTACATACTCTTCATATACATTGAATTCTTACCTTATGTCCGAACTCGTTTACGAATCTGTGCCTACGGTTGCAGCAGCCTGACGAACGGGTGTTGCTCTCGTCCACGTAATCAACGGTCTCGTAGTTCACATTCCCGTCGCTGTATCGATAGTTGTCGTAGGAACCGTCAGCGTTGAGGTACTGCTCGTTCATCTGGTAGGTCGTGGTCTGGGGCTGCACGGCCTGGGAGCTGTGGTAGGTCGTCGTGGTGGTCGTCTGGTAGCCTCCTGTCTGGATGGGCATGCCGTTGACATCCAGAGAGCCTGGGTAGGAGTTGAACCCCGGACCGTTGACGTTGATGCTTGGACCCTGCACTTGCATTGTGGCTCGATCTGCTGCTCAACTGTGGATTCAGAAAGTTTAGAAACTTAGTTGAGCAAATGCTATGTAAATGCTAATATATCGTGCAGTTAGTTAAGCTGTAAGTAATTAATTGGATTATTAGTCAATCATATTGTGTGAAATTAAATAAATGCTATAAATTGGGCTAAATAGTAAATATATCGGGTTAACCGCATTGGGTTAATGAAATGCCATTATACTCTAATTAAATCAATTGCATGTAGGCCTAATTACATTTTTTATATAAATTGACTAACAATGGCTAAGATAGGCTAGCTAAGTGCCCCTATAATACCCCTGTATGCACTGTAGACATGAGTTTCATTACTCCAGTTTTAGTTAAATTTAAACAAAAATCTCATATTCAGCGTCTGCATATGAGTACCAATGTTATAAAATAGTGTCGATGCAATATTAAATTTGCAATAACTTACTATATAGAAGTAGTAATGCTATATAAAGCAATAATTCTAACATTATACAAGAGTAGGCTGAGTAACAATACTACAGTATATTAAAGATCTGAGAATGAAATCTCGGGTATTCGTAGAATTGATTGAACGGAAAATGGACTAAACTGCTTAAAGCTTTAAATATATGCGGTATTAAAACTGATAGATATCAACATAGGCTAATTTATTATTTCACTATAATGCGTATCTTTATAATTTGCGTATCGATATAGTTTCTATTTCCTAAAGGTGCCTACCCTACATAAAAATAGTAATACTATATAAAGTATCAATGATAACGTCAAAGTGAAATAGTGTCTTTTGAAACACTTACATATATAAAAATTCCAGATCACTAAGTGACAAAACCTGAAGGATTGTTCCTGCTTGGAATAGCTATTTTATATCTATATCGACTTTTTATTAGTATTCTAGTCTATAGAAGAAAGACTTAGAATTTTGTCTAAAGTAATCACAAAATATAAAAGTAATTTAAACTTCTTTATTAAGAATACTGACTGCAAAATACGTTTCTCGGTTATAATTTTGTTAAATTTTATGTTACGTTTAGACTTAATGTACACTTTTTTGTCTGAGTTCGATTGAAGCACAATATCCGCCTAATTATACTCAGTCTTGAGTAGCTCCCTTCGTAATGAGAAGAAGTTCCGTTAATTGGCTCAGGAAAGTTTTGATGTTTTCCTCTACGGACCCACGGAGAGTCAATGTTGTCGTGTTGCCATAGACTTTTCTGATGTTGATATATCCTCACTGCTATACTTTGGAACCCAATTTTCTGGTTACGAATTACGGGGAGATAGGGGAGCAACCTCCCACCTTCATTCTAGCCCTTCATATTAGTTAAGTTTCTCATAGTGGGATCGAAAGGGTCGGTCTTTGTTTAAAGTTCTAAGGCTTTACCTCCCCTCTTTCAAATAAATATCTTACGTACATTGGCATTCCAATGTTTACCTGCCAGTGCTCTCTATTGTTCGTGACGATTCCGAGATACCATTGACGACGGTTGTACTTTATACAGAAAACACTACGCGTATGTCAGCCTTTGAATTGTGCTGTGCCACTCTGCGCTGCATACCTTCCTAGTATTTACTCATTGTTTTGAATTTGTTTTCATGCAGTAGTGGTAGGAGATGGGTGGTGTTGAGAGATATGGAGATCTTTGCATAATACTGATCTGCAGTTGCTTATCTTACCGACATCACCACTGGCTCTAGCCAATAGTTATATAGCTCACCTGAGCCTTCAAGCCTAGAATAGAATGATTTAAAGCACAAACAGTATGTTTACCTACATAAATGTATGATCGGCATTTATCAGTATTGAGTTCCATCTGCCAGACATTAGACCAATTTTATTTTTACTGCATGTGTATAGAATCAAAAAGAATAGGAATTGACTAGAGAGATAGAAGACTAATTTTAAATTTGTACATGAATCATGAAGCAGCAAAATGCAACAAGAATACGCAGAAGAAGGTGAAATAGGGCGTGGAGTAAAAAGAGTAAAAAGTAAAAGTAAACACATATTATAGTGAAATGATCAACTGTGTATCTTTCACTTTTAACACCACATGTTTAAATGGTTGAGCAATTTAAACCACTTTCCGTATCACCAGTCCAGTGAATGTCCGAGATTTTACTCTCAGATCAGCGCGATTGGGATTCGAACTCACGATGGTTCAATTTATCTCAGGATTTGTCATTTAAAAGTTCAAGACGTTACTCCTAAGCTATTAAGACATTCCAAGTAAGACAAGGTTGTAGCATTTCGCCGCTGCTGTTCAACATTTACTCTGAGGCAAAGATGGAGGAAGCCATCGAAGACATGGAAGAAGGTATAAAAGTATGAGGGATATTTTTACAAGATTAATATTTGCAGACAACCAAGGAATGGTAACGAGCAGCAAGATTGGATTGCAGAAGATAATGGATAGGCTTAATGATACGGCGTTGAGATATAGCATGAAGATAAATATCAAAAAGACCAATGTGATGAGAGTGTCTCATAATAAAGGTGAAGTAGACCTAAATAACACAATGAATGGTACGAAATTGGAAAAGATAAGGAGTTTCAAATATTTGGATCATACAATAGGCCTAACCGATGATAGAAAATGTGAGACTGAAATATACAGTAGGACTGCACAAGCAAAAGTGGCCTTCGGTAATATGAAAGAACTTTTAGCAAAAAGCCTAAAGAAATACACAAAAATAAAGAGAGTGAACACCTTAGTTTGCACCACGCTATTATATGAATGTGAAACATGACTTCAGGAAGGAAGATATAAGGAAACTAAAGCATTGGAAATGTGGATATGGAGAAAAATGGTGAGGATTAGCTGGACTCAGAAGGTTACAAATGAGGAAGTTCTGGAGAGAGTTGGTACAGTTAGACAGTTGATAAATGTATTAAGATATAGGAATTAAGAAAAGTTTGATAAGACACATTCTAAGGGGGAAAGTCTATTGATTATTTTAGTGCTCGATGTTGTTATTGATGACTGTAGCACTGCAATTGTTGTTATTATTATTATTATTATTAAAAGAGGTCATAGAAGGTAGAATGGGAGGAAAAAGAGGCAGGCTGAGATTAGGTACATGTTAGATGAATTAAAGATCCACTCATATGTGGACAAGAAGAGGAAATCGGAAGACAAACAAGATTGGCGGCGCTGTATCCCATAGAACTGCCAGTAGGCAGTACACTCAAGAGAGAGAGAGAGAGAGAGAGAGAGAGAGAGAGAGAGAGAGAGAGAGAGAGAGAGAGAGAGAGACGAGAGAGATAGAGAGAGAGATATATATTATTATATATATATATAATATATATATATATATATATATATATATATATATATATATATATATATATATATATATATGTACATGTATATATATAGGCCAATCTTAAACTGATTGACATCAAAAGACGAAAATAATTTTAACAACTTCTACTATTTTTGAACCGTCGGCTAATATAGCCTAGCTCATTTAGGTAATTCTGAAAAGTCCTATCTATTCACACTTTGTCTTCTATTGGTGAATAAGATCTCTAGATCCACTTTTTCTGTATTTCCCGTTATAGGCCTACCTTGCGCTTGTATAACTTTTAAAAATTAATCTTAGTAAATTAAGGGGAAACATGACATTGTGGCTCGAAATGAATTCAAACAGTCCGCGTTTAATAGTAACCTAATTCGGAGGACTAGTAACATGACCATAAACGGTCAATCAAATGGCTAACCATTTGGTATTAATGGCGTTATAGATATTTTGATTTATTATCCGATTATTTACACTAGAAGGCATTAATTCTTTACCTCAAATTTTACGTAACTATATCCACAAAATGTTCCTGTTCAAAGAGTACAAATGCAAGTCTAGCACAAAAGTTAGTCTGGAATAAAATTAATAATTCAAAATTTTAAGCCGCAGGTACACCTTTTGAGTTGAAGAAGAAGAGTACTTTTCGCCTGATAGGATCATTAAATATGTTCTGCTCCAGCAGATACATTCGTCGGATAGGCGTACATGATGATATCCACTCACATGCAAAGTATGTTGGCTAAAGATGATACTATGATTACTGTTGTATAAATAAGTTAAATACCAAATCGCATATTTTAATTTACGAAATTTAATTGTAATTCACCCAAGTGCTAAACCTATTTTTATATAATTGAAATTTTCGTGACTTTTAATTTTGTTGTGTTCAAATTCTTTTGTTGAAATTTTTCGACGTTAGGGTTCGGGGCTGTTATTTCCGGTTATATCTGTGACGGTTGTTGACGATTTTTATTTCGACAGTTGGTGGAAGCTCAGAGTTCAGTATCTGTTGTTGTCACTGCCTAATTTCTTCTAATATTTCATCCTAACCACAGAATACGGTTTGTTCTCATCTAATTCTTGTTTGTCTAGAAAGTGTACGAGATTAAAATGGGTTTCGTGTGATTTAATGTGGTAAAAGTAGAATAATAGTAATATTTTTAATCAAACAATGGACAGATGCTTTCATTGTTACGCAATTTTTGTTTGATGATGTGTTTGAAAGAAGCGTGCCAATTCTATTGTATAATCTCTGAGATATAATAGCTATTAAATTTATTAAAAGGGGGCTCTAGCACAAATACTGTAATTTATTGGTCATTGGTTAACATTTTTGCTATGAAATTTCTATAAAGCCTGGTGAGCTAGAGGCGTATTTGGATTATTCATAAAATAGTTTCATTATTGTGTAATACTCTTTTATACGGCCCTTTAGACCCTTTAGTAATCGGACCCTTTAGTAATCGGGTTAAATCTAGAATTATGCGAATTTTATTGTATATTTCACTTTATATGGTTAAAAAAATAACCAAATATAAGTTTGCTGGTAATTTATAATATTATATTAGAAATATTTAAGCTTCTAAGTTTTTTAGAAATTCTTTTCTGAGTGAAAATAAAATATAATATGGCCATGTGTCAAATAAATAATTTATATTGTACCTAAGAATTCTGACCAAGCTAAGTTAGCCAACATTGAATGGATCAGATACAAAATATCTTATAGGAATTTTTATATTATGGTTTTTTGATAGTAATATGACAATTATTTTTATTTCAAATATTTGTATGATTTAAAAATTGTTAGACTAAAAATTTGTAGACTTGGTTGTAGTTGTCAGTAAGATGCACAGCAATTTCTAAATTGTGCCCTTGATGGACTAATTGGAGAAAATCGTAGTACAAATTGATTGAAATAAATCACAGTAGTATTTTCATATAAGATAATGTCTACCATTCTGAATAAAATAAAATCTACTTCAGCATTTAACTATTTCAGCATATTTTAACATTTCATTGGATTGGTATTTGGACTGGCACTCTTTGACGATATTCTTCGGCTCATAATAGTATTTAATGGCTACATTCTTAATTTACTTTTTTGTTATCATTTCTCTCAATTAGTCCTTTTTGACTGTAATAGTTTAATAAAGTTTAGTTTGTGTGTGTAAATTCAGTCTAAGTATTTCTGTATGATTTCTTTCTTTCTATGCTTTCAGTAAACATTTTGTATGAGTCAGAAGGTAGAAAAGCCTACACTAACAGGTCACCGCATAAAGACCCGTAAGAGGGGTATGTGTTTGCGTTCTCTCTCATTTTTCTTACTATTCTTTCTATATATGCTTAAGAAGTATTGTATAAGATTGAGGTGCTAAATTGATTAAAATATCGTAAATACAAAAAATTGTGTGCGTTGTGTATTCGGAAATATTTAGTTAGGTGTTGTATAGATAAAATATATTATATTATGATGTGCCTAAATGTATTTTTATTATCATTTATATTCGAATTAATTTGCTAGCTTATTTTTTAAAGTTGGAATTTTTCACCTAATGCTATGCTATTTTATCTCAATGCCTTAGAATCTTTACTCTAGTAACACTATTTAATCAACACTAATTACTAAGGGTGGTCAAATGCCAATAAAGTCAAAATGGAATACATGTATGTTGATGTCGATGATATGAAATGTGACGAAATACTTATTGCAGAACTGCCAGACCACCAATAACTTCGGCTGTTGCTAATTTCCAGCTTTTTGTTGTCGTTACATAATTAGTTAATAATAGTAAGAACGCCTATTATATTGTGACTTGAGTTGCATTACTGTTACTAATTATGTAACTATTTTGAAGGTTTAACTTTAGTAACTTTAATGAGTTTATGGATAGGTCAAATTAAAGTCAAAATTGTGCATTAAAACAAGTAAAAATGTTGCATTTTTATATAGAATTAAAACTCACAGTACTAGTTACTAGTAATAGGAAAGATCATAAGATTTATGTCACTACAATCCAATGCTCATTGAATCCTTTTTTTAAATCCTTTGAGCAGACTATCGTATAGAAGATGCAAAATATTAGGGATTGAGTACTCAATTTTATTCTAAGACTGAAAAGTGAGCTATTGTAGTCATTTAAATCAATGAGCTCAATATGCCTGAAATATAGGCTATACGTCATTCGGATTATTGTAATTAAAAATAGAAACATTTTTGACATTCATTAAAGCACATAGCTGTACCTTCTGATAATGTGCTATCAGTATTAATTATGCCAGATGGTCCAATTTTTGTTTATCTTTTTGAAACCATGGCCTACAGCTAAGGTCAGTGTGATTTATATATAGTATCAGCACTTGTTTTGAAATGCGAAGACACTGTACTATTTCTCCTGCATCAGATAATGGATTTTTGCGTGACTTACAGATGAGAAAGAAAAGTATGATCCTTCAGCTTTTCGTGATGCAATTCTCAACGGACTAAAGGAAGCTGGACAGGATCTTGATCAGGTAGCTCAACGTTTTCCTATTGTATTATCTGATTCTCTGTATTTTGGAATTTTGCATCGTTTTTGGACCTTCTTTTTACTCGCCAGCTTGATTTTGTATCAATAGTGCTCGATGTTATCATTGATGACTGTAGCACTCTAATTGATGTTATTATTATTATTGTACTACTTGCCACTTACTGTTTTTTCCGTAGTTTTTACTTATTTTATTTTCTCACCGTATGAAATAATGTTGATGAAAGCTAGCTAAATACAGTGAAATTTGATTTTGACAACAGAAAAGATTGTACATTGCATTGTCTGAACTGCTACGTTCGGATTATATTCAGTGTTTTAATTTAGACTATAGAAATTATTGTGAATATGCATGTGAATGGAATATATTGATGCATATCAGTAGTGTATTTTTACTATTAACCTGTTAACTTTGATATGTAGTGATGTTAGTAATGACTTAAGTACTGTTACAATTGACTTGTAACAATTGACGTGTTACATTTGATGTACTTTAGAAATCAAAGTACCTCGACTCGGCTGGATCACGCCTGGACTATAGACGCTACGCTGAGCCCCTGCTAGATGTTCTGATCGCTGGTGGAATTCTTGGTCTGTATTCTTGACGTCGTTTCTCAATTCTCTTTACAAATATTAAATTTGACCATCTGTACAAGAAGGTATCTGTATAATATACTCTATTGTCAGTGGTTATGATATTCTGGTGCTCTATTTACGAACAACTTCTTACTATTCTGTAGGTTGTTGTGCTTCATTTAAGACGAATGCCGCGAGTGGCATTTTATTTTTATTTCATCTGTATATATGATTATATAGCAATCAACTTCTTATTGAAAGGTTAAAGTAAAAGTCTATGCTAACTGCTTTCTGCACAAGCCATTGCAACAGTAATCTGGGATGAAGACCTTCTGAAATGCAAAAAAGTGTAAATAATACAAGGTAGAAGTGGTTGAATTTATGTGCTAAAGTTTAGTATAAAACTTTAGTGTTAAATGAGGAACTATCTAGATTTGATGGTCTGTGATGTTTACAGCGCCTGGTGGTACGTTTTTGTCTGAGAGCGGTAGCGACAAGGTAGAGCTATATGAGCACAGTGTGTTCAGAGCTGAAGATCTCGCTGCCGTCAAGTCCCACTATGAGGTTACCACACTGATTTCTTGATTAAACTGTCACATTCCATTGTGCATTATACAATAACTTCTTGAAATTCTGTTTTATCGCCTCTAGGTTTCATTAAATACTCATATTATGTCCGGGTTGATGAAAAATAGACAGACCGTAGACTGTACGTGTCTAAAAGGCAACAAAGCACTAAGATTCCAACCGACATCGGGAAGGGCCTTCCGTCCGTTGATCGTCAAGACTCCAGAAATGGCTACAAAATTTTATATAACAATAGAAAATTTCCTCATCACACAGAGAGGAGTGGGAAGGTTTATTAATATCCCAACCCCAGCTAAACCTGGATTCAGAAGAAGATGATGATTTTGAGGTTTAATTAAAAGTATCTTTAAATTTTGGTCACATGATTATGTTGGGATTAGATGAGTGGTAGGTACTAATTTTGAACAGTAATTTCGTTATAGAAGCCAGCTGTACTTTATAACTTTGTAAATGGTCGATAGTGTAATAAATGTGTATTTGATAGAATTAGAGTAATTTGTTATTTTTGTTTCACCCTCTCTAGAGTAATGTGTCCATGCAGAATGTTGCAACTTGTCTGTCTGAAAGACTTCGCAGCTCTTCCACTCTCGAGTCTCTGCGTTAAAAAATTGACTGCTGCATTGTTAGAATGATGGTGGTGATGATGTTGGTGATGGTGATGTAATTATTTGCAGGTGTTGTACAAACTGATTCGTCGCTACAAGTACCTGGAGAAAAGCCTGGATGAGGAACTGAAAAAGGTTTATTGGCTTCTCATTTAGTGCTGCTGTCTCTCTGTTTTTCTCTCTCTCTCTCACTCTCTTCTCTCTCTCTCTCTCTCTCACTCTCTCTCTCTCTCTCTCTCTCTCTCTCTCTCTCTCTCTCTCTCTCTCTCTCTATCTGTGTCTCTGTCTCTAGTGTTCTACTAAGTGGCAAGTTCCAGGTACATTTTCATACTCATTCTGCTTTCACTTCCATGAAGAGGACTCTATAGATCAAACAGTTCATCACTTCACAATGGGCAGCGCCTTATCCATATCTTATGTAACCTATAGCTTGGAAAAAATATGGCTTATGAGGTAGTGCCCCCTTGCCTTCCTCAGTCTTGCTTAATTGCCTTTTTGTGACAAGTGCACTTAATGGTTGGTCTATATACAGTTAATAGGGATATAGTTGAATATATTATGTGAATTATTATAAGTGCTTGATCTATATCAATTTTCGTACTTCAGCTTATAATTTATCAACACATATGTCTGATGAGTTGTTAGATATGACTAATTAATGCTGTATGTGCACACATGTGTATACGTGAATGCTACATGTGGTTTAACGTGATGTGTGCAGCTGCTGCTGTTCCTGAAGGGCTTCAACGAGACGGAGCGTCAGCGCCTCGCTCAGCTCGTAGGCGTGTGTCTTGCTAATGGACTCTGTGCACCCAACTGTCTCCCCACTCTCTTTGAGCAACATCTCGTCAAAGATGGTACGTTTTCTGCTATGCTTCTGCCATGTTTATATTACGATATAAATACGGAAGAAGCATAGCAAATCTCAAAAATGTTACATAAATTTGCGGTCATTGTATTCTGTACAATTAGATGCAGTAACAAATATTATCTAGTGGCTATAAATAGTTACTAGAGTCATTCTAGTACTTAGTTGTGCTACCTTTAGCACAGATCAGTGCTTGGACTTTCCCTGGCATGATCTAAATGTGTTGAATGGTAAAATTGGATATTGTACCAGGCTTGAAATAGCCTCACTATCAGTTGGTCTTTGGTTTGTAAATTATGCAGAACTGACTCTATCCTTTAATAGCTGCCATAACCTTACAAACCTTACAGTAGCATTCATTTCCAGTCTCATCTAGGTAGACCTGTGACCTGCTGGAGCTCCATTGTGCAGCAGTATTGTATTCCCTTTGGAAAAATAGTACAGTATTGGAGATAAAAATCATTTGCCTTGCGCTGCTATGAATTTGTCGGTGTAAAATCTAAGGTTAACGTCAGTTTGCTCACTCGAAAACGATGTCAGTGACGGACGAGCCCAGGATTTGAACCCCGCACCATCTGATCCGCGGTCGAGTATCTTGCCGACTTCGCCACTGGCTCCAGCCAGTGTTCATCAGTCCTTCAGCTAGCTATGTGCAGACAAACAGTACCATGGCCTGACATGCAATCCGAGACCATGATTATGGTTTATAAAGGACTATCCCGAACCTAGTGAGACTGGAACTAAAAGGAAGATGATGATGATAGATATTTTCATACAACTCGAGTGCAAATGACTCGTATTGAAGAGAAGTGTATTGGCTGTTAACCCTTAGTTGTCACTTCTAAGATAATTGTCAAGTTTATTAATTTGGTGCATGCTGGTATTGCTGCAGGACTATGAGTTGATTAATTTGGTGCGTGCTGTATTGCTGCAGGACTGTCGATTGAGTTTGCCCAGGCGATGTTCAGAGCGTGGCTCAATGAGAAGGATATACAGAACGTAGCGTCAATGCTCAAGAGAGCCGGCATCGACGCCAAGCTCATGGTCGGTATTGAATTGAATCATATTTATTTCACGTTAGGTTACATCATACACAAGTAATACACGAGATAAAGTGAAAAAGGCTACAAAAACACTGAATGTGCCCTAAACGAACATATCCAAAACGTATAAAGTAGTTGAAAGCTTTCAGCAAATCAAGACATTCGATCAATCCAGCATATATCTACATGCTTCACGATACCCCTACACATTAGCATTAACTACACTATAATTATTTTACATCCATATCTCCTTTCTATTTGTCATACGTTTCACCTGGATTTCTGGCAACAGAATCTTTATTGACTTTTATTCTTAAAAAAATTTCTCACCATTTATATGAAGGTGCCTGTAACGTTATTTTTTATCAGGATATTCATTGTATTTTGTTGATTTCTAGTCAGTAACTGAACTAATAGGATGATGCTTTGTTTCTTTGTTCAGGGGTGATATTGGCGTATAGTATAGTGGGAGTTTTACCATTGTTTTTATGTGATATAATTAGCTAATTATGTACATGGCAGTGTAATAGAGTTAACTTTGCATATTATACTGACCCTGTGTAGTGCTAGTTAATTATATACTTGTTAATTAATTTATACTTGTTAATTAATTAGTTAATAAATTGCTAATTATTGCAGTCAACTGGGTAATTTAATAATTAATTCATCATATTGATCACGTCAAGTTATCTGTATTGATTTTGTCAATCAAATGTACATATTTCACAAGAACATTGTGTGAATTTAGTTAATGATGTGTTTGCTACAGGACCTATTGCCAATAAACAAACGGACTCAGGAAAACTTTGAGAGCTTCTTTTCAACTAAAGATCTTGAACCAATTAAGGAATATCAGGTAACAGTTGATCTATATTTAAATTCAGCTGATACAAAATTGCACATAACTGCTTGACTCTGATTTCAATTCCAAACTTCATTGTTTAATTTCAATGTTTCTTGGGAAAGATTTTACAACAAGGTTTAGAGTTGGAGTAGCTGCTATATTTATTCTTGGATAAACAATTAGAAGTTCTTGTTAGTTATACATTTTGAAAAGTTATAATTTGGCTTCCTTTAATACTAGTTAAAAATACATCTTCATTATAGTCATTAATTAAATTTCAGTTTTATTCATAAATTTTCTTACACTATAGTTTATAATGGAATCTAAAAATATTGATAGCTACAGCCTAAATCAAGCAAGTAAAATTATGTACTGAATAATTCAATTCCATCGAATGTGTTTGTTTTTATAGAAAACAAGACAGAGTGCTGAAATGAAGAAAGGCATTCAGGTGAAGCTTGAGGACATGATTCACAATGAAGAACCTGTGAAAGAAGTGAGAGCTGCTTTATTATCTTGCATGTAACAATGCTGCTTAATAAGTAGTAGTAATTCACAAATGCCAATCTCTTTTCTTTCATGGCCGCATTTTGTTATATGGAAACAGATATCATCAGAGTTTTAAACCTTAACAGTGGTTTAAACTATGAAGTAAGTCTAATAATGAATCATATTTACTATGCCTTGTTAGAGGTCTAGCTAGCTATCTCGTCTGTCTCAAGATGTAGATCTGGGGTTGAGAACTAAAACAACTGTATACTTACACAAAGTTGTTTACTTAATTACTCTTTGTTTGAGAAATGAAATGCTTGTTTTGTTTATGAAGAAAGGTGATTGGATAATTACCCGGAACGACAGCTCTGTCATTAGTTAATCGATTTAATTTTGGCAGTTAACCTTGATGTTAATAATTATAACTTCGCTACATTTCTTTGTTAATATCTTAATGGGTAGCGGAGGTGTAGTTAAGCCGAGATGTGCACCAGACTGTAAAAGTTGGTGAAACGGTGTATCCACAATGTTGTCAGTAATATACATGCAGCAAACAGTGTAGTAAGTTACTATTATATTTTAGTTTTACTATTATATTTTATTATATTTTAAAGGTACACTTCAAAAAATTGATTTCATGTTATTGCATACTGTCTTTAACATTTAAGTTAAGAGCTGTGTTATTTATTTTAGATGATAGTTTCTGTTAAGGATCACAGTGCTAAGACAAACATGCCAGAGCACGAGGTGGTTGTTATGGTAAGTCTTGTTGCTGTACTAACTGCTGTGAATCACTGTCTAAACTGTTTTATTGGCTTTTGTTTTTTAGTCTGAGGCGATGTCTAAAAATTAATGTTAGCTGGCGTGTAAGTTAGGATCATATCAGTTATGTAATATGATGTTAATATTTCCATTGAATCACTACTTGAACTTAAATTTAAATAAAATTCTCTAGTGCTTACTTTTGAAGCATTCGTAGATTATCTCGATCAATTATCTTGCTAATTGATACTCACGCAATTAATTTCTCGATCATTTAGCATGCAAATTCACACTCATACAATGGGGCAACAATTGAAACGTACTAGGGTGCAATAACATCTGAAATTTTTTAATAAAAAACTTTTTTTCTTCTCTCATTGTATGCTCATTCCCTGACTCAAATAGTAACAGTTATACACACGTATATGAACTTGCTGTATATATTCTAACTATTGTCTGTGTTTTGGCTTTTACCTGTTGTTTAACTATAATTATTTTCTCACTACATTGATTGATTGATTGAAGGTGTGGAACACTCTGATGAACTCAGTGGAGTGGACTAAGAAGGAGGAGCTGATAGCTGATCAAGCCCTCAAGCATCTCAAGATCTACTCGCCACTGCTCGCAGCTCTCACTGAGTCTGCTCGTGCTCAGCTCACGCTGCTCGTCAAGATACAGGAGTACTGCTACGACAACATGACCTTCCTCAAAGTCTTCTCACGCATCATTGTTCTGCTCTACAAAAGTATGTCTGCCTCTCCCTGTATTCTGTGTACTGTTCATTGCATTCCCTGCTATCTACACTTCTCTTGTCTGATTATTTATTCGAATCTATCAGTTCTTGTACTGGACATCTTTCTTTTTGTGACTGACTTGATGGCACAGTGTCCGTCAATTGTCTTTTTGCATTCATCTGTTGTTGACTGACGTTATTCAAATGTAGCGTACTAAAACGTTCAAACGTAAGTCTAGTTTGTTTTTCCGTTGTTGTAAAATTAATTAATTAACAACAATATACCTGAACATAGAATTGGTCCTACTTGCTATACTTACATAGATTAGTGTCTTGTTGATATTTTAGTTTCCACAAGTACTTCACAGTAAGTTACGAGTGTATGCCACTAAATCTTTCACTGTACTCTTCATTTTTTACGTGGTAGTGACACTATTTCCACTTTGCCAATGCGATGCTGCAGATGTCAAAAGTCCTAACTATTTTGACTTTACCATAATTATGTAAGGAAAACTATTGCATCAGTTTGTTCCTCTAGTTATAACCGAGCAGAATGTATTAATTGATAGCCCTACCAGGTTTTTCAAAGAGAGATCAAAAAAGTAAATCGACTTTGAAATAGCAATTAAAAGCTGCAAATAATTTTTTTATTGTATTTGTTTTTGTCATTAATATATTGTGTTGAAGTTTCCCAATTAATTGTTAATGATAGGCCTAATTAATTCTAATGTTAAAACAATTACTCTGATATTTTACATGTATACGGATGGACTGAATGAAGGTTTTAGCTGTTCATTGCTTAGTTATAGAGATCTGTAAAGATGAAGGACTATTCTGCTGTTAATGCTCTTTGTAATCGTGGATATTGTCTGCACGTAGGCGATGTACTGGGGGAGGATGCTGTACTCAAGTGGTACGAGGACTCACACTCGTCCAAGGGTAAGAGCGTGTTCCTGGAGCAGACCAAGTCGTTTGTACAGTGGCTCAAGAACGCTGAGGAGGGTTAGTTCATTGAGTACAAATATCATAGACCTAAATGTACTTTTATAGTTTTACGAGTCTAGTTCAATTGTCAATTAACTATTTTGATAAAAATGGAATTAACGCTAGTATGCATTATTTACTATGACCTTTGGTATTTCTTAAGGACAATTGTTATCTCTCTGTTTAGTGCCACTCGTTCTACTTTGAGGTGCACACGGATTATGTTTAGAAAACTTCTCTTAGAATTAAACTTTTCGTTATTTTGAGAATCCTTACTAATAATGAAAAATCTTAAAGAATAATAAAATCCATTTCAGATCTGAAGATCAGTTACTTCAAAAGTCAGAAATATTTTTGATCCGGTTATTTATAAATAGTATTTTATTTCTAGACCTTATGGACACATCAAGTAGAGTATTTTATCAATAATTGTAGCATTGCTATTATTTTCGTTTAAGAATTATATTAGTCTTTGTGATAGTTGCATATACGGTGATTGTTGTGTAACGTTTGTGTAGAGTCGGAGGAAGAAGATTGAGCAGCTGAGTGAGCTGTGTCGCGGTACCGGTGTGTGCTTACATCAGTACAGAATGTGTCTTGATAAACTTGTTAAGCTTTCCATCATTCAGAAAATTTGCTGTAGGATCATTTTATACAATTCATTTGCTTAGCTATGATATTGAATCAATATCATGCTATTTTATTACCTATTCTAATACCATATTCGTGACGAAATTTAGTGACACTTTGAGTCCATTTGTCTTGTTGATTATGAATACTATAGACAGTTGTATCATCCACGTGTGTATTATTAAGACTTTATCTCGGTAAGGTGGCGACTAGTAGTACAAGTTTCACTTTTTAATCAGGCTTGCTTAATTCGCTAAAAGATTTTGTCCTATACCGTCGATATTAGCTTCTATACAGTTAAACAATGCTGAACTATTTTAGACTATTGTATATTACGACAACATTTTGGAGCCCATTCTTTATATGACCTTTATGGTGAGGTGTTCAATATCTAATTGGCGAGGATTTAATCTTGTGATAGTTTGGGTTTGTTGAGAGAATTCCTTTTTGTGGTGGCAGTGCTTTGTTGGGCCTGAACTGTCTTGTACAATAGGCTAGTTGTTTCACAGATAGATCTTAGCACAAAATGAACTACACCAGAATATAACAGTTTATTTTTTACTAATCTGTTTTGCCGTTGGTATGTGTATTTTGTGCATAAACATCAGGGCTTGATTGATTGAGAGTGAAGAAAATTATAATTATATACTATGTGAACTTTCAAGTAGATGTAGCTAGTTCAATGCTGTTCTTAATGCACTGGATTGTAGTGTGCACTATGCACACAGGTATAGGTGTTGTGATAATATACTATACTTGTATTACTAATACTATTTTTAATGCGATGAATAAATATTTGATAACACCCATTTCTCCCGTGTTATACAATTTCCTTTTAACATATAATATATCCAAACATATCGTATATCCATTTGTGGCGATATCGGTACGACACGATGTTCAAATCCTGGGCTTTTCCCGTCACTGACATCGTTTTCGAGTAAGGAAACTGACGTCAGCATTAGCTTTACTAGCTGTATAGGTTGTGGCAGGCTCATCATTACACAGGGGCTCTTAAAAAACACAACAAAAGAACTTATTCCGTAGTTTATCTTCAATTACAAATTGTATTTGAAACAAGTGATCCATTACGTAAAGCAACGACCTTAACTTGTAGAAACATTCAACAAACATAGAAAATATAATTACAGAGTTCAGCATCGAGCTATTTAAATTATGCTCTCCAAAAGAATCAATTCTTGACAGTAGTTTCACAACTACATATTTGAAACAGCCAATAGTAGTATCAGTTCTCAAATGTTTTCAAACTCGTTCATGATTTACAGCATTACGAAAATTATTTCAAAAGTAGAAAGCGGAATTAAATCTTGCACTGCCTGTAAAAACATGCAGGTTGCAGTGTCATTTTATATCCTATAGCTTTAGCCACTGACAGTTTATCCATAGAATGATTATTATGCTGTTATATAAACTTACTGTCTACATGCAATCACACATCAAGTGGCAACAAAACAGGAATATATCAAAATTTCTCTAAATTGCATTGAAATTTATTTCTACATATAAAGTGATTTCCCTGTTTTAATTTAATTAGCTAATTATATCAGTTAGTAAGAAAGCACTCGATGGATTGAGAATGCTCAGTGATTGAATTAGAAAGCGAAGAGGATGAGGAAGGCCATCATGAGGCAGAACAGACCCATGGCCTCGGAGAGAGCAAAGCCGAGGATAGCGTAGGAGAAGAGCTGCTGCTTGAGAGAAGGGTTACGAGCGTAGCCAATCACGAGGCTCCCAAACACCGAGCCAATACCCGCTCCTGCAACAGCGCAGAATAGTACAAACAACATTAAAACAGATTATAGATGAAATCATCTTACATCATCATCTTCCATTTATTCCCAGTTCAACTAGAGTCGAGATGCGAATAGACCTTCACCATTCCTCTCTGTCCTGTGCCATATCATCAATCCCCTATAATCTCTTCCATTCGTTTTGGAAAATTTTATAGCTACTTCTGGAGCTTAGTCGCTCACCAACCGAATGCCCTTTCTGACGTTAGAAGTTACGCAATAATATTAGAATAACATCCACACAAAATTAATACAGCGATAGACACACAATACTAATCAAATAATACCCACGCAACATTAATACAATAAAATACACAACAATACTAATGGAATAATCTCTTTAGTACACTACCTATTGGCAGGTCCACACTTTAGAAAGAGGGAGAAGAGGAGAGGAACATACCACATTAATACAATAATACACAAACAAAATGACTAAAAGTAAAATATTATTACAATAACATAACATAACGGCACACTGGGTCAGGAAGCACAGATGCTTGTTTAAGACCCATTTCTTCCTTCCTCTCAATAGTACATACATAGTAACAATATCTTGCCATAATTACATTACACGACTCAAATACTCCTGTAGCACACAATACATTGCAACAGGCAATAATGCACAACGTTAATACTATGTAACCAAATACCATACTGGAGTCAAAATATTCCAGTAGAACTCAATAAACTACAACACGGAATAATATATAAATGTAACATTAAATATTGAGCAAAATAATCAAAAATTAGAATTGTAAGCTACATGTCAATATTAATTATAAAATAAGCAACCACATCTCATGGAATAAAAAACAGGCAAGCCAGATTCCAAAGAACATTGAATGGAGATCAAATAAAGTTGATGATTTTAGAAATGCCACTAGCTAACGAATTCATGAGATAATTCCATATACATTAGAAGGTGATCTCTGGAGATATCCAGAACAAGCAAGTTTCACGTTTTTCAGTCAAACAAACTAATTGCATATCCCCAAATTACCGAAGAAATCTCCGTATCCATCCCCAGTATCAATCCCAAGAAATTAACAATATTTAAAGAGAATTAAATCTACTAATGAACGTAACAGTTTTCGCACATTTATGAAGCACATTACCTGAACCGGCCACTCCTACGGTGGCGGCTCCGGCACCGATGTACTTAGCTGCTTGATCGATATCACTACGCACCGCTCCAGTCTGGAAGAGCCTCATGGGAGCCACACCTCCGAGCATCGCCTGGAGGCTGCTCGACCTCAGGAGCGGAGACAGGCTGCTCTCTGGCAGTGCGCTCACGTTCTAGTATACAACATAAAGTCACATCAATAAAATTTAAAAGACTCAGTTGGATAGGACATATGCTAAGATTGGATGAAAATACTCCAGTAAGAAAAGCTCTACATTATAGAATAACAAATAATAAAATCAAACTAGGTATGGAAAATAAATAACTAAACATTACTTTAAACATTATTACTTTAATTAAACAATATAATAAAGATATAGAACAGATAGATACTAAATATAACCTAGCACAGAGTGATGTTTATGATCTTGCCCAGGGCCGGTATCAGTGGAGACAGAAGGTAAAAGAGGCTGCTCGGGCGTCCACAAAGTGACGTTACGCAGATAAAAGAAGAAGTCACATCCATGACTCATCTTGCAAAAGTCTGCAGTAGCTAAAGGACTGTACTGTTGTGGATCTACCTTCCACTAAGGTCTATTCGTTTACTAGTGTATCTTGGTTTTGTAGTACTGCCAACAAATGTGTATTCAACTTGAAGCATCCGTAAAAAGACCTTTAATAATAATAATAATAATAATAATAATAATAAAGGTTTATCGTCCGTTTCCTCATACAAGGATGCTGTCAGGGACGTCAAGAGCCTTAAGAGAGAATATAGCCAATGAAGTTTCACTGTATTGCATTGAATTCAATCTGTCATAATTGGTTGAAGAACAACACACCAAGCACTTGCAGGAGCCAACACGAGAAGAAGTTTGACTACTTGACGCATGATGCTTTGTGACAATGAAGGCGGGCCGAAGTAGAAATAAATGAAAGCAGTTCTGTATTCCAGAGTTAGATAATTTGAGAAGAGACGAGATTAGACTAGCCGGTCTTAGAGATGTCACAAATTTGAATGCTGTTATGTAGGCACAGAAAAGTTTAGTAGAACAATTTCAAGTCCATATATTACTAGCAGTTTATTTATTAATAATTATATTTAGATACTTATTAATTTACTGAATTAATTTGACATGAATACAGATGGAATCAATTCACGTAAGAGAGTATTTTTTGTACTACTTAAAAATAGAAAGTACAAAGAGCTACCATTTCAAGAATATTCTTATCATAGGAAATGCTAACTCGCACTAGGTCTATTCATCGAATACATGTGAAAAAACTAATTAAATAGTATTAACATTACCTCTTTGTTAAATGTCTTGCTGACGGTCGCACTGCTTAGTGGTCGAGCAATGGCATTGTTGCTAGTCAAAGCCTTTATAAAAATATAATAAACAATTGTGGATTAAACATAAAAAGATTACAAGTAAAAAACATAATTTGAAATTTCACAGCCAGATACAGAATTATCAAAAACTACACTACAAACTGCATGTAGAGGAGAAAAAAATAACTAACAATTAAATTAGAAAAATAACATTAAAAAATGAATATAAAAACTAACTTAGGAGTCACATTTCCTTACTAAAGGTAATTTTAATGGAGCAAAATATCAGTGATGAAATTAAAATTTTAAGTTGCACTGTTAATCATTTTCAAGTTTGCAGACTGTATATATGAATACATAACATAGATATGCAAGACATCAGTTAACAAGAAAGAATGGATGTAATTTACTTCACAGCACAAATAATTACATAATATTTATCATGACACAGACCAGTTCTTTATCAGTTAACAGGATGAATGAAAAATTTCATTTACTGCACAGCACAAATAATTATATAATATTTATCATAGCCCATATCTCCACTATGTGCATTTATCATGCATAGTAACTATAATCTTTCTCTCTATCATTATTTATTTATTTCCCTTTTAATTTTTCAATTTCTTGTCTGGTACTCTTGATAGTACTTGAAGTACTTGAACACATTTCAACTTTAGATTTAGATTTTGCGTCTACTTGTAATATTGACTGACAGACGTCTTACTACAAAATACATGACTCTTATCATCGTTCATTTGTAAATTTTCAGATTTGTGGTTAACTAGCATTGTACTACCTAGATCACATCAAATTACATGACTTGTCAATTCTGCTTGGACATCTTCATTACCATCACAGCATCGACATCTATGTCGGATGACAATGCCAAAGATAATTTTCAATTATACGAAGAAGGTTTTGAAGTGTTGCAACTAATTTCTGATTACCTTTGATCATTGCCAACGTAACCTACAGAATTTTTCTCAATTTTCAATTTTTAAACTGAAAACGTTAAATATGCTTAAATTCTGCTTCCCTGGACTTCTCATTTTCCTTGACCACTTTCAAATTCCCTGACTTTCAATGTTTTCCAGTAGAGTGGTCAATCTGGTTTTTACAGTCTCCGGTTTCCTTTATTTGAAAACAGGGCCTATAATTTGCACATGTGAAAATTCTCAGCCAGGGGCTTCTTCCCCTTGGCCCAAGAAAAATGCAACTTAGTGGGATACCGTACTATAGTACGATACCCCCTATTATGACTTTCAGGTACCCCCGAGAGAATTTCGCGACGCAAACTGCATCATCTGTTATATGGCCATGTCCCAGCAGCACAATGGAAGAGACCAGACAGAAGCATACCAAATCCAATGGAAATTTGATTAAATCACAGCAAAATATTATAATATTAATTATATATCACCTATTTAATCCCTATATTTTTCATTTTATATTTAGAAAACAAAAGAAGGTCAACAAGGTAGTGACAGTCAACATTAAATTCAACTATAATATACAGATGACAGCGAACCATAGCGATAACAAAGTGGTATAAAATAAACTAAATTTATGGAAAATTAATGACAAAAGTCACTGAATTTCATTTCGTTCAACAAATTCTGTGCACAAATAAGAAATTTTGCAGAAATGACTAGAAATAATTCTCCAAGATAAACTTTGGATAGAGAAATGAACTACATGATAACACTTTAAACTTTACTTAAATTGAGAAGTGAAGTATAATTACCACAGTCCTTCCCACGGGTGCTACAAACTTCGAGCAGGAATACATGGCTGAGAAAAATTCTTAACCTACATCAAAACCAAAAAGAACGTCATAAGTATATGTCAATTGTACATTTTGATAAATATACAAATAATAAAATAATCTATAATAACATAATAATGAAATCATTCAATAATTTAATACACACATAAATACAATATATAAATTTTGGGATTAATCATCCTCCTCATCTTCCCTTAAATCCCAGTTTAACTAGGCTCGGGATATGAATATAACATCCAATCCCATCTGTCCTACATCATCAGTCAATCCCTTGAGACTTTTCCATTCGTTGAAATTTTTATAGCAATTTCTGGAGCCTAGGCGCTCACCAACCAAATACCCTTTTAGACGTTGGTATGGATATTAGTGCTTTAGTCGCCTTCTACGACACATTCAGTCACTGGTTGGTCAATTCTTCAAACAACCTGGATACAACACGGGGAAATTTTGGCATTAATACAGTAATTTTTCTTCAGGAAACTATAGAGAAACTCAAAAGTTAAAAAGTACACAGAGATACTAGATTTCATCTATAAATCAATCTACACAATAGTCTGAAATGTCATGTCTAAGGCAATTTAACAAAAACTTAGCCATACAAGAGAAAAATGCAATATAACATCATAGCTCTGTCTTGCAGTAAAGGTCTCTTGAAGATAAAAATTTAAATATGAGCTAAAAAAGCTTTAAAACTTTAACTTGTAAAACTTTATAAATTCACAAAGCTAAAGCTAAGGTTAACGTCAGTTTCCTCACTTGAAAGCGATGTCAGTGACGGGCAAGCCCAGGATTTGAACCACGCATCTACTGATCCGCGGTTGAGTATCTTACCGACTTCGCCACTGGCTCCAGCCAAACACATAATTGCTTAAATCTGATAACTACTCCTCAAGCCTATGAAACTGTGAGTCTAAGAGTCTTTTGTACTTCGTAATATTCTAATCTTTATCAATGACATTACATTAATCTGAGGACTTTGTTATGATCGAGATGCATCACAACTTCTCAGCAGAAGGGGAATTTTATGAATTTCCAGAGTTCGGTTCCGTTCGTTGAAAATGAAAGTTGGGTTCGGTTCGCAGCTGACAATTTGAGAGTTCGGTTCGGTTTATTGAAAATGAAAGTTCGGTTCGGGTTCAATTAGAACAAGGGTTCGGGTTCGGCTTGCTTTCCACCTCACAAGAGTTCGATTCGAGTTCGACATGGTTTGGTTTGGATAATGTTGCAATTGTTTAACTTTAATTATAATAATCATGGTTATGATAAACATATTTAAAATGGTTTATGGTAAATGTGCTTAAAAATACATGAATTATTTATAACTGCCACATTTTTCACCTGTGTAAAAATATGACAATGAAAAAAGGAGAGAAGTGATATTTATTCCTGTATATTTCAATATTTCTTAAAATATTGTAAGTTGACCAACAAATGTTCATAAAAAACATATTTAGCTGTAATACTGTATCTAAAAAATTCTACTTGATTATAATCAGCAAATAGAATGCTTCATCAATTTAAAAATAAATTTTGTCACTAAGAAATAATTATTAGAAAATAATATTATTTTATTATTATTATTAAATAATATTTAAAATTTTTTAAATTAAGAGGAAATGTCTTAGCAAAATTTGATCCAAAATTTCAGACAAAGTGCAATTTAGTAACATAAAAATGTCAAATAAGGACGATTTAGTAAACACGTTTACTTCCACAGAAAAAAGATCACACTATATACCATTTGCTATCAACTGAACCAGTAGTAAACTTCATAATTTACCTTAGGGTTTCAAATTTGAAACTAATAGTTTATTTGAGTCCAGCTAATCCTTTCCATTCATTTCCATATAAACATTTCCAGGGCTAATAGTTTCCTGGTATTTTCTTTTTAGGTAAAAATGGGGGGGGGGTTGCTCTGCTGAAACTTGCATAACTGGCCTATCTATGTACCAAAATGGATGAAAATTGGCCACCCCATCAGAAATTAGTCCTTTAGTAATTGGTAAAAGTTGGATGTGAAAATATTAACAACAGCCTGAGATACTCAAACTTTTTGCAGGTGTTATTTTTTTTACTCACCCTGTATGTGTGTATTGTTCTTATTATATTTATATGTCATCATTCTCCATAATATCTTAATGAAGACTTTGAAAAATAACTGAAAAGAAAAGTGTTCTTTTCTCGTGAGGCTGGCGAAGGAGAAAGGAACTTCAAGAGATAGGCTCGGTTCGGTTTTGACGAAGCCAGGGTTCGGGTTCGGTTCGGTCAGAGTCTGGGTTCGGGTTCGGCCAGAGTCTGGGTTCGGTTCGATTCCCATCTCTAGTTATTAGCCATTTGAACTCCTGCTAATTTATAATATATATATATACAATCACAGTTTTGCACAATTTTTCCTTAGGGTAGGAGTTTTTCATCAGTTAAACATCAGCAGAGCTATTTGAATTTCTACATTGAACTTTAATTTTAACATCACGAGGATAAAAATCAATAGAAAATTAACTTTCTAACATCAGGGTTGGGTTTTTGCCATAGCAAAAAGGCTTTTTGCCAGGACACTGGCAAAAACCGGTAAAAACCATGTCAAAAACTGGCAAAAACCGGCAAAAACCTTCTAAAACACCAGGACTGGAATAGAAATATTTTATACTTGTAAATGTATTATATCGTTTACAACATAAACTTTATAAGTTAAATTTGATGTTAGAAATGTTAACAAGCAATTTAATATCAATTTGCCACTCACATTAAATTTAAAAAAAACTAATTGTTTAGAACTTGCTTCACAGTATTTGAAATTCCAGGTTACCGTAACTTAACTAGCTTGTTAACACAAAATTACGGCTAATTACATTAATTATAGAACAGCTTATGCACTTAACAGATTTTTTTATTTGCAGTTCTTTGATTTCTATGAGTAATTTATATTATATTTTTATTAGTCCCTGTTGAATGATTGCTCGATGTGATTGCAAACTCTCAAAAGTGAAAACCATTCATGAAAAGTATCTGCTAAACTCGCTTTGTCGCTTTGTAATCTATCTAGAGCTGCAGCAACTGGTCGAAGCCTTGATATCAAGTCCTTAGTTTATCAGTAAAGGTTGAAATCATTGAATAGGTGACAAATTCTTGGTTCAATTTCTTGTTCATGCTTTTCTGCAATACTGATATAAGCTTGTCGATTGCGAAGAAATTTATCAATAGATGTCAGCTGACTATTCCATCTGGTTTCACCAGGTAGCTGAGGCTTCACTGAAAGTGGATACTCTTTCATCCATGCACCGGGGGATGATGGTTCCTGAAATATTTTTGCACTTCAATGGTCTGATTCAATATAGCAACCGGTGTAAGTGCCTGTTAAAGCAAATTCAGTGTATGTGCAGCACAGCCATACACAATTAATCCCTGGTCTTCCTCCTTTAAAAATCGTCTTATTTTAACCATATTCTTAGCATATTCTGTGACCACATTTTTTACATTACATCCAATTTCAATCTTTAATTTAGCTAGTTAAATATTTTTTAATGTCACCACTGACCACTGTGTGCTACTTTTTGTAATCTAGTTTTTAAAGTTTCTAACTTTATGCCTCAGGGATTTGCTTTTGTTATAGGGTGTTACACTACTAGTTTTTCAACATGTGGTGGCAGAAACTTGATAACTGTGTGTGTTACCAATTAATGAGACTGCAATATAATGTAGTTGTTATTAGTTTTTATGTTTTAGACAAGAAAGACTTTTGCCAGGAAGGTTTTTGCCGCTTAGACGGCTTTTGCCAGTTTTTGCCATGGCAAAAACTGGTTTTTGCTGGGACGATTTTTTTCATGGAAAAAACCGGTTTTTCCATTTAGTGGCAAAAACTTGCCAACCCTGTCTAACATCTCAAAGAAGTAAACTATACAAAATATTGAGTGTTATATTCAAATCCATAATTTAAGGTCCTTTACGCTTATTAATGCCACTGTCTGGAGCCTGCCGTACGATTTCGGAAACAGGGGTGTTGCATTAGAGTTTTATAAGGGTTAGAAATATAATTTCTAAAATTAGGCTTAGAAAAAGATTTTCTAGCCTGGAGTGTTAGCGTATGAGCAACTAATTTAAAGTATTCTGATATAAAAATATTAGCCATAATTAACCGATTTACAAAATTTTACTACTATACTAGTACAACAGAAATGTGATAATAAAAGTAAATTATTATGTTCTTATAGGGATGTTAATTTCGGTAATAATAAAAGTCAATTATGTTCACATAGAGATGTCAGAGTGACAAACTGAGGTCCGTAAAATTTCATCCGTCACAGTTAGAACTTTCAATATTTAGCTAACCACTAAATGAGTAATTTATAAATATTCTATTCCTAAATACATTAAATATATTACTCGTCACAAAAAATCCATCGTATATTAAATGCACAGCTATTTACGTAAGCTTATTTAACTGAGGTAGCATTTCTTTTAAAAGCCAGCACTGCTCTACCTGTGCAATATTATATCGATGACCTTAACTTAGGATAATCAGAAAGTTTAGCTTCAATTCCTACTTGCGGGTACTTATAAAGGTATCAGGGTATCGCTCAAGGTCATACTGGTAATCACCTCTAATGTCCTCTAACAACATATTACTGCAGTTTGTTAGGAGAATAATAATTATTTCATATTTCAATAATATTACAATATATTGTACAATAATTACAGAGATTACAACAGATTAAAATCAGAAAATGAATTCAATAGAAATTGCCTAACAACAAATCAACCCAAAGCTCAGCTGATCACAGAATCCAAAACAGAGACACAGTTAACATGACAGAATTTTCAAGCACGACTACTGCTAGTTTGGATATCTGCAAACCTCACATCTTTCAATAGTTTGCCCCCAATACTTATATTCCTGCCTCAATACTTTCAATCGCTTTATCATCGTCGTCTCACTATTTTCGCCGCCCCACATCCAGAGCGACGGCGGGATTAGCGCACTTGGTTTAGTTGTGCGTCAATTATCGAAGTTAAGCTGCATCGACCTCGGTTAGTACTTTGTGGGTGACCACCTTGAAAGACCGAGTGTTGGTAAAAGCTTAGGAAGGAAAAATCCCAGGGTGATGGAAGGTTATTCTTAAATCCGCGCCGGCTGCAATTGATGCGCCATCAAAAGGCAACGATTACTAATAGCCATGGAGACAATAGAGGAAATGGGTCTTAAACAAGCATCTGTGTTTCCTGACCCAGTGTGCCGTTAAGTAAGTAAAAGCCAAACAGCTTAATAATGTACACCCAGGCCTATGGATGATCTAGTTCACAGGGGCCAGTGCGGCAACTCTGAAGACTCGAGGATGCAGGAACACCCATCGACGACCACAAGGAGGTGGTGCCTCAGCCGGCACTTAAGACATCAATGTTTCATTTCAACTTGTATCATGCCTAAATTTCAAATTAACTGTTTCATGGATCTCTTTGAAAAAAAATTTCACCAATTGTGATAAAATACAATTAAAAGTAAAGATATCATGTAGACTAATTTCAGTAATTTTCAGTCAGAGAGTAAATATAGTTGACGTTTGGAACGGGCTGCCAGATAAACGTTTTGAAGCCGAATCTGTCAATCAATTTAAGAATAGATATGATCAGTATGTAACGTTTTTATAAGGTGGTATAAGGCATAGGATATTTGGTATAAGGTTGTGTAGAGTTGAATTGTAGGGTTGCCTTACCCCTGCAATATTAAAGTATAATAATTATAAACTTCGATAGTTAAGTAGAGTTTATATTGCATTTTATGTGAAATAACTATTACCGTATTTGCTGTAAAGAGGCGTTTATGGGAAACGGAAACTGCCTTAATTGTGGTATCTAATCTGTATGGTTTGGAAAACGTGTACATGCAATTGAGCTTTCTGCTTCAGTTTTAATTATACTACTTTTTAATGGTTGAAAGCAGTTTCAAAAGATATGAGTTTTCTTTTAGACCAAGCAAATGACATATATCCGCTCGGTTTTCATGGCAACTGAGTAAACTGTTGATTTTTATCATTTAAGAAATAAATAAATAAAACATGAAACTGAAACGATTTCTACTCCGATATTATCCCCCAGGTTACCTTTTTTACTTACTAAGAGTAATAAACATAGTTCTAATGATAATATTGCTTTTAAACAAGATTTTTTGTATCCAGAAAAATATATTTACTTGACCATGGATAGAATTCTTAATATAAGGACCGCACTTGCATTTGTATTCCAAACTCAAATTTGTAAATGTAAAAGGTCTGGTAGATGCACGTTAAATAAGCTATAACAGTGAAGAAGTATTGATTCATTCGTAAATAAATTCTATTTGATACTATATTCAAACTCGGTAGCCCCTTAGGATTTAAGGAATGTCCAGGCATTAAATCTGTCATCTTGGTATTAAAGATATGGGCAGTTAATTCAAAGTGTATAGACACTGATTCAGCGAACATTTAATTTGTAGAAAAGATATAAATCAATGTCCGTTTTTGCATTCTCGATTCTTGCTATGTAACGATAGATACAGAATGTGTGAATTTGTGAAATATTTATACATATATGTCCATGTGCAACTTACTGCCAAATCTATTAATTTCATATTTTTCATTCTTTTAGAAATGAATAATTGCAATTTTTGTACCGTGAAGTGGTATTAATTTAATTGTAGCCTTTATGGATATGCGTCAGAGCCCTCGGGCCACTATGTCCATTGTTCATATTGTTCTATGCATTGTGTACAGTGTCATTGTGATTTTCATGAAAGTAAAATATCTATCTCTCTATCTAGTGCTCTTTAAGAATAAAACTTTTAACGTCATTAGGTTTTATGTGAAAATATTCTAAAAGATATATAATTTTATAAACCATGGTGATGGATTAATTAAAAATAAAAGGATATTTAACTTCTTAGTTTAATGTATTCAAAAATAAAAACCTGGGTAGTAACGTAGTTCTTTACAACATTAAGCACTGTAGAACCAAAATCAAGCTGGCAATCGAGCAGAAAATAAAGGGTCTATTATAACAGTGCACTGTGCACATCCAATATCCTGAAAATCACTCCTATGTCCAATGCAAATGATAGAGGTTGTACTAAATGAGTAGCTAATAAAAATTGTCTCACTATGGTTTACTTGGAATAGTAAATACTTGTGGTAGAGTCCCAAGGAGTCATTAAGTAAATTTGATGTTCTTGTGTGTAGTGACTAAATACAATATCATAGCTGTCTTACAATAAAGGTATCTGTAAGTCCAACATTTTGATGCGTATTGATTTAAAAAAATTATAAATTAGTCAAGCTTAATCAATTACCATTCAAAGAATCTTTCAGAAATTAAAATCGAATTAGAAAAAGCTGTGTAGCAGGTAAGATTTTCAAGTGATTTTCAGTAGGTTTGTTAGGAGGCAAAGATTATGACACAAGGGATAAATTTAAAAATAGGAAACAATATATAGCGACTTTTCAATAAAAACTCTTTTGCTTCTGCTGCTGTTTATATTTAATTGCTTTACAGATAAATTAAATATGCATATAATATTCTGAATCAATATTTTTGCTTTCAAAAATTTATACTGTTTTAGGTATCATACTGGAATATGAACAAGGTGGCATTCTAAAGACAAAATCTATAGATCTGCTTGACCTTAAGCCTAGGTATTAATTCATATTTTTTAAATGACTTGGTCTTGATGGGTGATCTAAAAAAGGTTTAAGAGAAGGTGCAAATCTAGTAAATAAAAGTATGCACAACTTAGTTTTAACAGGAATTTTAAAATCAAGGGTAACTTCACGCAATCAGTTACAGTCGGAGCTTATCGTTTGTATGTAAAATATTGAGATATTTTATTCTGCATCTGAAGCATTTAAAAGAATTGAATTTTAATTTAAAACCTCATAAAATGTTGACGCCCTCTGCAGTTCACGTACTGGCTAAGTACAAAACAGCTACACACAAACGTCACGCATAGACATTGAACTAGAGGTTTTCCTTTAATTTCTTTCCTCAATAATTTCTTTCCTGGAAGAAATTTTTATAGTATCTGCATTTATAGACATTCTATAGTTGAAAACATTCATAGAGTAATTTTTATAATGATTGTGTATAAATTGTAATTGTACTTGATTGTTCTGTTGTTAAAATCCCTAATTTTTGATTTTACTCCATCTTGAGCTGAAGAAGGTATCGGAATCCTTGTCAAAAGCTATTTTAGCAAAGTTACATGGTATTGTAATGGGTAAAGTTTTAACCATTGTCATGTAATTTACTTGTTAGTCGATGGAGTGCTTTTTACCTGGTGTGAAACTAAACTGTGAAGGGAAATATGTACCTTGTGCAGGTTCAGCATTTAGCTGGACATTTGATGGAGAGTGTATCATACCATTCTTACGTACTGACAGGATTGATTGTATTATGTTGCAGTTCAAATATTGATGAAATCGTTGATGAAATAGCCCAGAAGGAGCATCTTATAACTCCATCAAAGATCGATCAAGTTAGGAATCTGGTCATGCGTATCCTTTTGCGGGAATGTTCTTATGTAATGCTTATAATTTGCTCAGTAGGATGAGTTCAATTAACTGTACAGATTTGTTAAGCAATTCAATATCATGAACATTTTGGGACAATATCAAGGATATCGACAAACTTATTTATTGAAAAAGTTGTTTTTTATACACACAAAACAATTGCATCATCAAGGATTAGAATAAATGAGAATATGATTTTTTACATTTCCAATGTAGTATCTGCTTTGTAGCTTCATTTATTTATGGTTTCAATTATTATTTTTAGGTATGAGCTGACCTGGTTGGGACATTGCTTGACAAAGGATCAGTAGGTGCAGGTTTCAAATCCAGAACCTCCTTGTCACTGACGTGCTATTGAGTAGGAAACGCTAAACTGGGCTGTAGCTGTAGTTTTATTCTATATTTCTCCAGATCTATCTCAGTAATTTAAAATACATATAAATGTATCTGTACATAGTTTTGTGTGCATGATTGCAATGTACCCGTAATGGATGAATGTGTAACAGTACTGCTGTTATCCTTAAGATAGCTTAAAACAGGATTACAAGACAAGCTACTTCACAAGGATGATCACCAGTTTTACTTGTTCAAGGTTTGTGCCTTTTTAAAGACTAGTTTGAAATCTATCTCAGTTCCCTCCTATACTCCTAAGACCTTTGACAAGCTGATGATAAGGCAATAGTTATAATTCTTTGACTGTTCGCAGTATGTAGTTTCTATGTTTAAATTTTCTTTTATTAGAAATATTTCTAGCTTTTTGCTCTCCACTGTCATTGCTGAATACAAAAACTGGAGGAAATTGTATTTTAATGAATTTTCCTTTAAAATAAATTTACTTTATTGGCTGATCATTGCTCAATATTGAAATTCTCTCTTGGTCAAAAAATAAATTTACTTGCATTTAATTGTCAATTTATTTCAGGTTTTGCGAGCCCACATATTGCCTCTCACAAACGTAGCATTCAACAAATCTGGTTCCTGGTTTGTAATATTATTTTTAGTTAACTAGTTTAGATTACAGACATTTTGTTTTATTAACTTTGCTTATTGTCTGCCCCTATTCATATCTCAGATGACGTCGAGCTGAATTAAATGTCAAAGATTTGTGTTTTCATATAACTAAGAAAGTCTAATGTACATGTTGGTGATTGAACTCTTGATTAATTATTTCACTGAAAAGCATATATACAGTTCTATATGATTAATAGTAATTGTATTAGTTATAAACTTCAAAGAACAACGAGAGCATACACAGAAATCTTGTGTCACAGAGCTGCTCCACAAGCTTACATTTATACCTTTGCAGGGAAAGGTGGAAAAACTAAAGTATTTTATCACACTAAAATGCTACTTGGACTGATTTTGCAAACTCTAGGCTGAAATTCGTACTTATCAAAACGTATTTATTTGGTGGCTTGGGACCTAACAAACTGATATAATTTCTTAAATGAAGATCAGTAATGAAAAATATACAAAAATGATTTCTTTGAAATCGCTTTTTAAAACATTGATAATAGCTTTGTTGAAACAGATGTTATAGTATCGTTCATTGAATGTTCAACTTAGTTATATCCTTCAGAATATTCTTTAGATTATGGCTGCAATTAGTAACAAAGAGTCTACCTACAGATATTTCAGTTCAAACGTATGTTTGTACAAATCAAGTTCTAATTATTTGCTAACAATCTCAATTATCTATGCTATTATTTCCTAATATATCTTGCAAAATTGTGTATTTTACTGTACAAAATTCTTATTCTAGTTAGAATTTGTTGTCATACTCTGTATATTAGATATAGTTATATTCATATCAGGATATAGTCTATACTCAATGCTATATCTCGGAATTGTGCCATTGTTCTACAGTTTCATTACTGGAAGCTATGATAGAACATGTAAAATTTGGGACACTGCTTCCGGCGAAGAACTTCATACGTTGGAGGGTCATAAGAATGTTGTGTACACCATCGCTTACAACAATCCTTATGGGTTAGAAATCTATGAAGTCAGTTCTGTACTGATTAATGTTCATACAGTTGTATCAGTTCAATTCTGCTGTAAAATTAGTTAAATTAATATTTCTTGAATATTGCTTTCAGTGAAGCAGACTGTGATTTATCCCCGGTTGTATTCCGTACGGAATTATATTACCATCGAATTTATGAAAATCTTATCTAAAAAAATTAGTTGAACACTTTTTTTGAATTAATCTTAATTAGTCCTTGAAAGAAATTTGAATAGTCTTTTAGAATTGAAAGTTTCGTTATTTAAATGTTGATACATTAGTATATTAAATGCATTTGAAGTGTATTTTGAATTTGTTGAATAAATTATTTAATTTCAACTAAAATATTTTTTGTAAGTCATTTTGCATGTTATAATTAGTTTTCTGTAAAATTGCTGATGATATAATTTATTATTACTCTTCAGATGACTGAACTTTATCTGACATTTTGTGAAAATTTTACATTTCTATAAAAAATAAATAATATAAACAGCAACTAAGCCAGAAAACTCTGTAACACATGCGCTGTGTTATGCTAATTCAGTAAAGTAAAAATAAAATATCTATTCATTTAGAGTTGTATAAAGTTAGAAACAATGAAAACCAATTATTAAAAGTCTAGAGTCCTATGTAAAAAGTCCTTAATAAAATCCTCTTTTCGTTTCCTTTTGAAGTAGTGAAAGAATTCATGATAAAACCATCTTTCTAGGCTGGCTCTTGATGAACTCGTTAAGGAGCGAGATAGTCAGTTACTCTCGTAGATATTTTGTTTTGAAACTGTCATCATGCTGTGCACATTAGTAAAAGAGAACTAAAATATTGCAGGGATAAGATCGCCACGGGTTCATTCGACAAGACGTGCAAGTTGTGGAATGCAGAAGACGGCAGATGCTATCACACGTTTAGAGGTCACAGCAGTGAAATCGTGAGTCGCTCCCCAGCATACGTTTTCTTTAATAAATTTGTATTTTAATAAATATTTGTAACTTATAATAGAGCGTTACTGTTTTACTTACACGTGTTGTTTTTCTCTTTTAGATTAAAATATTTCTGAATGGCTGTGCGAGTGGACGGAGTAGCTACTGTAGTCACTGTTAACAGACATTAAATGACAATATTACTCTAATTTATATGGGTGCAGTTACGTGAATACTAAAGTTTACTCTATATAATATTCGTTATGATTATGCAGTTACTTTATTATTATGATGATGATTATTATTATTATTATTATTATTATTATAAAATAAAAATGCCCTGGGCTGTATAAGGCCCTGGGCTAAAATATAAGATAAAAGAGAGACTTTATTTAATTAAAAGAAAGATGACAAATATTTAAAATAGTTCCTCTACGCTCTGGGAGGCCGCATTCGCCAATGTGCCACGAATGCATACAGCATTAAAACGCTGCAGTGCTATAGATAGGTGCTGCCATAGAAATTATTATTATTATTATTATTATTATTAAAAAAAAATACTTATATAGCAGTGTCATGGCCGAAATCAGTCTTGAAGTATACTGTACAGAAAGAGTTCAATAATAATAATAAGCTAAATATAACTTACATTTAAATTTAAACTTAGACCTAGATACTTTGTTAGGATTTTGTAATGAAAACCAAACAATCGTCTTTAGGTTAAACAAAATAGAGTAATTTAACGTGTTTTTAATTGACAAATGTATTGATGAAAGGCATGTCGTGTTGTAGGTGTGTCTAACGTAGTGTGATGTGGGCGTGTAGGTGTGTCTAACGTTGGGTGATGTGGGTTTGTAGGTGTGTCTAACGTTGTGTGATGTGGGCGTGTAGGTGTGTCTAACGTTGTGTGATGTGTGCTTGTAGGTGTGTCTGACGTTGTGTGATGTGGGCATGTCTAACGTTGTGTGATGTGTGCTTGTAGCCGTGTCTAAAGTTGTGTGATGTGGGCGTGTAGGTGTGTCTGACGTTTAATCCTCAGAGCACGGCTGTGGCTACAGCCAGCATGGACTCGACCGCTCGTATCTGGGACATAGAGACGGGAGTTGATCTCTTCACATTACAGGTTTATATAGAGTTACTGTTGCAGTCTCGTCCTGTTTATAATTTCAATCAATTGTTGTCAACTTCATTATCCTCCAGTGCAATTAGAGACACGTGTAAAGCTAAATTTAACGTCTGTTTTCATACACAAATGGTACCTCTGGTTTTCCAAGCAAGCGCGCTACCAACTCAGCTATCTGTCTGTACGATAAGATATTTAAAGCTAACACTTAATTAGACATCTTGTTTATGTGGACATGTATGAGTATGATTTTAATTGAGGTTATTTTATGACAAGAGTTTAGAAGGTTTGTTTAAATATGTAGCGAGTCTATAACTAATCTTATTACTTTTGTATATTTATGGTACTGTTGGCGACGGTGAAGATAACGTCCTAGACATTTACCCTAGACCGCGAAACTATATTTCAAAACTATTATCAATGTTATGAAATGCTTCATTCACGTTGATTAACTGATTGATTCTCATCTCATCTGCTCCTAGGCAGATTGATTGATCAATTCTGAGTTGCCTGTGACTGATTCTTGTCAAAGAGATATATATGTAATCAGATAAGCTGGATAATCAGCTGAAGTAGTTCATTGTGAACTACTCAGCTGTCTGCTACGCTAGCAGGGAGGAAATAAAGTTATTCTATAGAACCTGACATAAGTCATATGAAGGTATTTAGAAGTGACAGTGTCATGGCCAGATGATAAAATGAACTCTAAACTTTAGTTTTTGCGTTAGTAATGGCGAGTGTTGTTGTTGTTGCGAAGGGTCACACGGCAGAGATAATCTCCATATCCTACAACACAACAGGGACTCAGCTCATCACTGGATCATTTGATCACACTGTGTCCGTGTGGGACGTCCACAATGGAAAGTATGCTGCCTCTCTGACCATACTTTATAAGACCACTCACTCGATCTGTCTGTCTTTTATGAGATAACCTACTATGAATGTCATTTTATAGGACAACCATCTCTGACTATCCTTTATGAGACAACCCACCGACTATCCTTTATGAGACAACCCACCGACTATCCTTTATGAGACAATCCACCGACTATCCTTTATGAGACAACCCTCGCTTACTATACTTTATGAGACAACCCACTGACTATACTTTATGAGACAACCCTCGCTTACTATACTTTATGAGACAACCCACTAACTATACTTTATGCGACAACCCACCAACTATCCTTTAAGAGACAACCCACCGATTATCCTTTATGAGACAACCCGCTGACTATCCTTATGAGACAACCCTCGCTTACTATACTTTATGAGACAACCCGCTGACTATCCTTTATGAGACAACCCACCGACTATCCTTTATGAGACAATCAACCGACTATCCTTTATGAGACAACCCTCGCTTACTATACTTTATGAGACAACCCGCTGACTATACTTTTGAGACCAACCTCGCTTACTATACTTTATGAGACAACCCTCTGACTATACTTTTGAGACAACCCACCGACTATCCTTTATGAGACAACCCACCGACTATACTTTATGAGACAACCCACCATCTATCCTTTTTGAGACAATCCACCGACTATCCTTTATGAGACAAGCCACCGACTATCCTTTATGAGACAACCCTCGCTTACTATACTTTATGAGACAACCCACTGACCATCCTTTATGAGACAACCCTCGCTTACTATACTTTATGAGACAACCCGCTGACTATACTTTTGAGACAACCCACTAACCATACTTTATGCGACAACCGACAGACTATACTTTATGAGACAACCCACTGACTATACTTTATGAGACAACCCTCTTAAACTATATTTTTAAGACCATCCTCTCTGACTATCTTCTTGTACAGCTGATTTCTAAGCAGTGAGATTACGTTAAACTCTAATGCTGAACTTTTTACTGTTGAATAATAAAGTTTGATTACTTATTCAGCTCTACGACCTTATCTATTCAAACACATCTGTTAGGATATATTGTTGTATTGTATTATGCTTTGTATTCTATCTTGTATTATAATACATTTTTAGTTTGTCTTATCATGTTGCAACGTATTGACTCTACAGTATCAGATATACTCTGATAAGACAGTGGTCGACCGTTCATCGTGAACTCTCCGTGCACTGATGTGTATTTTAAACTAGTTTTCTGTTTCGTTCTATTTGTCTAGACGGATACACACTCTGATTGGACACAAGGCTGAGATCAGTAGCGCTCAGTTCAACTGGGATTGCTCTCTCATCGCTACCGGGTCCATGGATAAAACCTCGAAACTCTGGGATGCAAATACAGGTTCGATAAGTGCAAAGTTTTTCTCGTAAGATGTACTGTAAAACCTTGTAAATACTCTATGGTTTATTTGTAATCACGTTTGATTCATTATGACTGTACTCGATTCTGCTGTTCTTTATACTATGGTTAAACTTCGCAGAAAATGTAAATATCTTTGAATTAAAAGTCAGAAATAGCATGTGAGGGTTTCTATCCATTTCAATATAGGCCTTCTAATATTTTGTTGTTAGTCAAATCAATCCCAAGTAAAGACGTTTACTATTAGTCTCTCTCTTGCTGGTGTTCCATCAAGTGGCAGGTCCAATGTTTATATTCACACTCAGAGTCTACATAAAGAGCACTCCATAGATTAACAAGTTCATACTTTCACAAAGGCCATTGCTTCATAACTTAAGTAGCCTGTTCCGTGGGAAAACGTAATACTTCTGTCTTTACTATATTATGATTTAGAATTTCAATTACATGTATAACCAGATTACAAAAGGCTAACGACATAAAGTCCACGCAGCTGGGTGTTGAGTTCGCGACTTAATTTTAGAAGACCTTTGTGTGAAGACTTCGTGTCACTTATTGTGCATATTAAATGAACAGTTCACTCACTCCCTAAGCCGTGCTCAACGACTTACTAGCGTATGTCGCCCGCGTATCAGCAGTTGAATAATTAGTAGTAGTAGTAGTAGTAATAGTAGTAGTAGTAGTAGTAGTAAAGTAGTAGTAGTAGTAGTAGTAGTAGCAGTAGCAGTAGCAGTAGCAGCAGCAGCAGCAGTAGTATGCACTTCTGCGCACCGATGTGTGCAAGCAACACTTGCAATCGTAGGTACGGGAAAAGAAGACAGCAAACTAGTCCCAATCCACTCCACTAAATAAAAATGTTTTAAGCTTGGATTTAAACGAAGATGTTCCGAGTTCGGTTCGCTGCGATGCCGGTAGTTTATTCCATGTTGATTAAGCTGCCCTTGTGAAGGATCTTGATGCCAGAGCTGACTTAAGTTCAGCAGGTTTCGCGAGTAAGTGTTGACCTTGTGACCTCAGTTTCCGAGTTGGTTCATAATCATTTACAAGATCACGGAGATATATTGGCTGATTTGTGCTGAGTATCTTGTGTGTGATCAAAGCAACCTTGTATTCAATGAGCAAAAAGCTAGTAAAAAGTAAAGCTAATGTTAAGTCAGTTTCCTCACTCGAAAGCGATTTCAGTGTCAGGCGAGCCCAGGATTTGAACCCCACACATACTGATCCGCGATCGAGTATCTTACCGACATCGCCACTGGCTCCAACCACCAATTAACGGTGTGTATTGCTCTGTAGGTCAATGTATCGGGACGCTGCAAGGTCACGATGACGAGGTGTTTGACCTTTGACTTCACTGGTGTATTGCTCATTATGTAGGTCAGTGTATCGGGACGCTGCAAGGTCACGATGACGAGGTGCTGGACGTGACCTTTGACTACACTGGTCAGTATTTGCTCTCAGCCTCGGCTGACTCGACTGCGAGAGTCTACAACTCTGTCACCCATGAGCTCATCGCCAAGCTAGAGGGGCATGAAGGAGAAATCTCTAAGGTTTCAATCAATCAGTCAATCTGTTGACTAATCAGTCACTAAGTCAATAAATCAATTAGGCAGTCAAACAATCAGGCAGTTAGAGTATTTGTGAGTCAGTCAGTAATTCTGCCAGTCATACAGTTAGTCAATCACAATCAAGCTACCGATCAGTGTTCAAATCTCCTAACATAAACTATGTAAAACATAAATAAATAAACGATTTTATTAACTCTCAAACCAAACCGTTTGAAAAGCAACAGTCATTATTTCTCCTACTGTCGAATGAATTTCTATCGTACTTTGTACGCTCAGATTTGCTTTAACCCGCAAGGAACGAAGGTTCTAACGGCAAGCTCCGACAAGACGGCGAGGATCTGGGACCCTGAAACCGGCCTGTGCCGCCAGGTGCTTGAGGGGCATACCGACGAGATCTTCAGCTGCACGTTCAACTACGAGGGCAACACCATCATTACGGGTATGATGCTAACACCATTATTGCGGGTATGATGCTAACACCATCATTAGCTCTACCGGCTTTTGTACTAGCAGTTCTGAGGCCAAATGTTGATACACTACACATCAATACACTTAATGATGCAAACATCATCATTACGTGTATGTTGTAAACACTGTCATTACGGGTATGATGCTAACACCATCATTACAGGTATGATGCTAACACCATCATTACAGGTATGATGCTAACACCATCATTACGGGTATGATGCTAACACCATCATTACAGGTATGATGCTAACACCATCATTACAGGTATGACGCTAACATCATCATTACGGGTATGATGCTAACACCATCATTACAGGTATGATGCTAACACCATCATGATGCTAACACCATCATTACGGGTATGATGCTAACACCATCATTACGGGTATGATGCTAACACCATCATTACGGGTAAGATGCTAACATCATCATTACAGGTATGATGCTAACACCATCATTACAGGTATGATGCTAACACCATCATTACAGGTATGATGCTAACACCATCATTACAGGTATGATGCTAACACCATCATTACAGGTATGATGCTAACACCATCATTACGGGTAAGATGCTAACATCATCATTACAGGTATGATGCTAACACCATCATTACAGGTATGATGCTAACACCATCATTACAGGTATGATGCTAACACCATCATTACAGGTATGATGCTAACACCATCATTACAGGTATGATGCTAACACCATCATTACAGGTATGATGCTAACACCATCATGATGCTAACACAATCATTACGGGTATGATGCTAACACCATCATTACGGGTATGATGCTAACACCATCATTACAGGTATGATGCTAACACCATCATGATGCTAACACCATCATTACGGGTATGATGCTAACACCATCATTACGGGTATGATGCTAACACCATCATTACGGGTTCTTTACATAAACAGCTTAGCTCGTGCAGCACAGAAACTATAGAGGCTCATAACTTGATTACTTTAACCATAACAATGACTGTTGAAATCAGATCGAGTCAGGGGCGTCTTCCCCCCTTTGGCCTATGAAGCAAAACGTAACTTAGGGGGTGCCCTACTATAGTACGGTACCCCCTAAGTTTGATTTTCGTGTCCCCGAAGTACTTCGTGACGCAAACTGCGTCATCGCTTATATAGCGAAGACGCCCATGGATCGAGATGTAGTACTGAGCTTATTTTCTTTTTACAATCCTTATTGTCTTGCTCTTGTTGGTATTATTATTAGTCTATTATTATTCTTTGTTTATTCTCGAAGGATCACAGCACATAGGAAGATTTCTCTAAAATTAATTTTTATGATTTTGCTTGAGATATTATATTTATTTAATTATTGCTGTAAACTAGATAAATAAAAATAAATATGTACAAATTTAGAATACTGAAATGATTCCTTGTTTTATTCCGAAATATATAAGCAGCGTAATTGACCTATAATGTGTTGCAAATAGATTAGGGTCCAGTATAGTAATTTGCTAAATTGTAATAACCATAGGCTAACGCTAGAAGGCTAATACATTTTGCAATGTTATGTTTGTAGGAAGTAAAGACAACACTTGTCGCATATGGAGATGAGGATGTTTCAGCAAAGATATATTTCTACTTGAACTGTGTAATTCATACAAAACTCGGAACATCTTTTAATCTAATGAAAGGAAAATGTGTCTCAACACTCAGTCATTGCCTTATGTTCAACTGCTGATTAAGTGCTAAATTTCAATATATTTTTATATTGCGGAATATTTAGTGGTACATGAAATAATCTAGGAGCAATAATGTGACTATATCATCGTTTGTTGTATACTCAAAATTGGTTTTATCCTTCTTATAGAATTTCACTAGATATAGTTTTTATAGTTATGATATAACATTTAACTATAAAAATACTGACCTGCTGTTATACTAAATATTAGTGTCCATTGAATTCTTTAAGGTCAGGAATTTCGTTCACGATATGTATTATTATTTTATTAAGTGCAAATCCACCAGTAGAAATTTTGCGTTCATTTAATAACATTTGGTGATAGAAGTGACTTTTCTTTACCATTTAAGTACACCGTATAAAATTCTAGATCGTACAAGTACATAGAGGTCTATCTGCAGATTTACTTAGCTAATCTATTTGAAAAATGGATTTGTAGTATTAGAATAGAAACTGCCAGACTTGATTTAATGGTTTTACTATCTTGATAGAAATTCCAAATAATATACCATATTCTGTTATATCAACAACAACGCACTTACATTGTAAACATTTAGAAATAAACGTTTATTTACTAAGCATTTTAAGATCTTTAAAACTGAAAGTTTGTACCAGTAACAGTAACTATTCTTCAGGTTTATGTTGGTAGTGGTACTTAATGAATTGAAACATGAGTGCTTGAGTTTAATGCGAGTTCTTTGTCATATATTTTTTATTAAAATTTCAAGTATTCTATTAATGTGCCTAATATTTCGCTAAGACTTGTTGCCTTATTGCAGCTTCCATTCATATGCATAGTTATTAGTATTTTAGCTCTGTGCATAAAGATGCTTCATACTCTCGGAATGAATTAAATTTTGTCCATTTTTCCACATTGATTTTCTAGCATTAATGATTAAATTGTTTGTTATAATGTACGATTTGATTTATTTTTACTTCTTCTTTTACGATGTGAACTGTTTAATGTGCATATATGGATGAGTTGGTTATCTGGAACCAAATATGATTAATTTAAATTAAATGAAATTGAAATGTAATTGCTGTAACTAAATTTTTGTGCCTTTTATTTCTTAATCTGTTGATTTTGTTTTGTGGAAACACTATTTGGTGTTTGTAGTTATAGTCTTGTGCATATAGGACAGAGTTATGCATATAAGTCTAGAGCAATCTTGTGCCCGCTCCTGAGATAAACTGAGAGCAGGAAACTGACGTTAAACGTTGCAGTAACTTTTTTCTCTATTTTAATTGCTCCTGCGTGATTATCTTGTGTACTAATTAATTATTACAACAAGTCGTTTAAAACTGTTATATGCATACAAGTACTCACAATGTTTAATGAATTGTTTTGAATTGAATTGTTTAATGAATTGTTTTGACGTCCCTGACATCATCCCTGGATGAGGAAACGGACGTTAAACCTTTATTATTATTATTATTAATGGTATTAAATAAGTTAAGATAACCTCAAAATTAGGTTGATAGTTGAAATACTATTGCAATGTAAGCGCAGCAGAGGTTGAATTATCCCTATGTCGGTAGCTTAAAACAGGCTGTTGTTTGCAGTAGTTTTAATCTAAACAGTAACTAAAATGAAGACAGTACTGAATAGAAGTATAATTGTCTTCATTTTAATACAGTAAATATTATTTTGCTGCAGTATCTTTTATATTTAATAATTTATTAAAACTGTGATGTTTGTAGCGCATACTTTCCAATTGCACTGTTGATAATAGGCGTAAATTGTCATTTTTTAAAGTGCCTGAAATAATTGTTAATAAGATGAATTCTATTTAACTAGTTGCGTTAATATCGGAAGACTGCAGTTGACATGATGGCTCTATGGAACCGTTATAATTTTGCGAACAAAACCAGATGACATACTAATAGTTTTCACGTGTTGTGTTTGGGCCAGTGAAAGGATAGACTAACCGTAAACTGCACGTGTCGTGCGAGGCGACTAAGCAAGAACTGAAGAAGCAAAGCAAAACCACAGGAAGTCATTATTCCCAAGCTTTAGGCTCCATTAAAGTGCGAACAAGTCATACCTCTTAGTGAAGGGATCGACGACGTACTGCTATGAAGCATGACCGCAGGCTACGAATAAGAAACTGTGCCTTAGATCTACCACTTGAGACACAGAGAGAGAGAGGAGAGAGACTCATTTATAATGTATATTGTACCAGGCACTCTGAAATCTTACTCGTAAATTAAGTGTTTAAAAAATATCGACTCGTAAACTATCTCCACCATTATAGTGATATGATTTATTAGAAAACAATATATAATAATAGCTACTTTCAGAACGCTTACACTATAATCATTTAGTGTTGATTTAGTTCTAGTTAATAAATCAGTAATTAATCGGTTTTACTGAGATTAGAATCCTTGGCCTCATACGATCAGGAAATTTGTGCTAACACTTAGGCACCAATCGTCATATAGCTAAAATGATCTAATATCCGATGTACTTAACATCTGATCTTCTCTCAGATGATTAGTCTATACATTTTATATTAAAGGTAGGGATTTTTATTTTGTAACTTAAAGCAGTAGACAGAGAGTAGACAGTAATTGTCACAAAACTTAAACGAATGAATAAAAGAAAGGCTATTCGTATCCCGACCCTTAATAAACTGGGATTTAAGGGAAGAAGATGATGATGACGAAAGCAGCAGACAGCCAGTGTCAAAGCACCCGCTCCTAGTATATAAACAATGAACAAGTTTATTGTATATACTCAAGGAAACACCCTTACAACGATTAACATGTACTAACTATATACATGAACATTACTCCACCGTCAAGCTTCTAAAGATTATTCAGGTTAAACTTCTTTATGTTGTAGGCAACTTGTCAAGTCTTAAGCTTTTGGGCTTGGCGTTAAATATATTACTAGCCTATGCAGTGCAATATGCAAGTCAAACAGTCTATACGGCACGTGTACCAGCTAGCACTTAACAATGGTGAGAGTAAGCACACGTACAACACTATATAACTATACAATTTTTGTTATTGTACTCTCAATGCATTGTACGGTATACTCTATACATTGTACAGCGTACACTGAACAACATTTCATACTGAGGCAACAGTACACACAAACGATACACATTTGTCAACTATACATATTAGCTAAGAGTACAATCAAACACAGCAGAAGCGATTTGAAGTTCTAAAGCATTGCAATGACATAAATAATTATAATTGTAAACAATATTTAAATAATTACAAATCAGAAGTGTTGCGCTTCTTAACTCTTCAGAAATTCAGTCCCGAATTGGAGATATAATTGTCTATTGTATCGTCAAAAGTAAGGTAAGCATTTATTGATATTCATTAATATCTGAAGGAATCAGCGGGTCTTATACACTTTTCTTCAATCAAACATAACTGAGAGTGAATCTGCTACCCGCACTTACTGCGAAGTGTAATTATAATTGCGACGACAAGAACGCTATGTTGCGTGGCATGCAACGGGAGGCGATAAATGAAGAGAAAAATATTTATTAACACTAAGTACTCTACTGAATAACACAACAAAACAGGTAACATCCCTTTAATGGAATAATAATCCATACGCATATTCACCAACACACAAGTTCTACATCAAGTCCACGCCGCCGGCTGCATCGAATTTAAATCAAGTTCAAACGCATTTTGTTCCGATTCAATCAGTAAACTCATTGTTCTCGATTTATCCATCTTTGAATTCTTTAACAGACGATCGACAGTGTTGCCACTGCACCACGTTTAAGCTGATTACAGGAGCTGCCCAGTCACTGAATGTTGTTCACAAGCAAAAGCAGTCCTTACATCGGCATACCGTAGCCGGGCATGGCACCAGGGTAGGCTGCTCCGTATACGCCTCCGGCTGCGGCATATGGCATACCCATGGCTGCGGGGCCAGCTGTTAGCATCAACTGTGGCTCATCTACAAATAGAGTCGTACACGAGAAATTAGTTTAAATAATAATTACTTGAACAACTCTTTCTAACTAAATATTTATCATTTCAAATGAACACTTTATATCTGCTTATGATAACGTTAATTATATTTGTGAACTTTTAGTGAGGGTCCTTGTGAGTGCCTAAAGCCTTAGGTTTGCCCTGTCTGATCTATTTCAAGTTTTATTATAGTAGCCTATTTGTGACGTTTTGAGCAACGACAAACATATTAATTAATTGAATTAAATGGAGCAGAGTATCTCTGGATAGGAGTGGTTAAATGTGTCTGCCCAGTCGGCTAATGATTTCATATTAACAATGTAGCAATATCGGGATCATTCAAAACTGAATGAAAAAAAATTTATCAAGTAAATCAAAGATTTATCAAATAAAAATTAAATAAATAAATAAAAATAAATAAATAAATAAAAATTTATCAAAGAAATTCATCACAACTGCACTATATAGTACAGCACTGCCTGTGTGCAACTCGTAATCAAATACAGTGCTGAAACCATGCGCTTCTATTATTAAAAATTGGTTAGACATAATTAAACTACTGATCAACAGCTGAACTATATGTATGCTATTATACAAAGCTAGAGACAAGGTACAATACAATAATACACCAGACAGTGAGCGGTCAGTAAAGGGAGAGTAGGAGTTAGGAGACTTACTGAAGACGAGAGGTTTGTCTGTCGCTTTCTGTTCCTCTTCTGACCTCACGGCATCTGACTGCTCAAGCTTGTCAACCTACAGCACAACCGTTAGTTCCAGTCATTCTACTGATTGTGCAGAGAGATACACACAGATAGCATTACTAATAATAATTAATTATTATTTGACGTCCCTAACATCATCCTTGTATGAGGAAACGGACGTTAAACCTTTATTATTATTATTTTAAATGTTACTATAAAAGTAAAGCAATGAACTCCTCTCCTCTTACAATCTTTGCTTTAGTTCTACGGAAACTTCTTTCCCTCAATTCTAACGAGGACACCTGTGACTTTGACAGTGCACTAAGTTTTTTTACAAGTCGTTTGAAACACCACAATTGACTAAAAGCAAGATGTAAACTGTCAGATGGCAATTTAAATGATATCGCAAAATACGTGAAAGAATGAAAAATAATAAAAATTACAGAGGAGATATAATAAATATGATCATCATTTCTATACTGACAGGTAATAGATCCTCTGACCTATCAATCCTGATAAAAAAAATCAAGCTCATAAACAAGCACATATAAAGCTACATTATTTTAGCTGCACAATAAGCGCACATTATCATTTATATTTATAGAATTTCTAGATCTATATCTTAGAAAACGATTCCACAATGAAAGTAAACAATTTAATTACGATATATCCATTGATAGCTCAGAAGTAACTGATATAGAGAAAAATAGGTATTTGGCCATTCAGCCTATTTATTTGAATTCATAAATACCGTCAACTAAATTTTTTGAGTACTCTTCAACTTTGGGTAATACAGCATATACAGATGTTTGCAATATATGATATATAGTGTGTAATATAGATATGTCTAATATCATGCTCAGATAATGAAACTGACATTAAAATGTTACAGCGTAGTCGTAACACAGACCTTAGCGGTGTATTCCCTCATAACTTGTATCATGTAGGGCATGGCGAAGTCCATGATGTTGTGTCTCCAGGCTAGCTCCAGGATGACGTCAGGACGCAGCAGCTCGTAGCACTGGAACAGACAGGCGGCAAAGCACTCGTAGTTCTTGTCCTCGAGGAACCAGCTGATCAGCTCCTCAGCGATCTCTATGTTACGTGAATCTGACGCGTACGACATGGCGTCCTATACAGAATATCAACGTGTACTATATCATGATATAGTACACTACAACTATATAATACTACAACTAGCATAGTAACGTTATAGTACGGATACACTAGTTGATCATGTTATAGTACAACACAACTACACAACACAAGTTATAGTAAAGTTATACAAAATACATTTCCGTATAAATAGAATGAGGCTGTTGAAATGGAGCCAATGGGCTGTTGAAACAAACTAACTAAACTCGTAAAACCTAGACAAATGAATCCTAAGGACTAGAAAACGCCAACCAACTTTGAAAAGTCTATCTTTTTTGCAGAGATCCACGGACTGCTTCCAGCGGTTGTTACCCTTGTAGAGATACGCTCCAATGCGCCTGAACTCAATCAGCTCGTGTTTCTCCAGACGCTGCGCCAGCGCGATCGTATCAAAGTTGTCGAAAGCGTCGATGGACGCACGCAGACCCTGGTAGTCTTCTTCCTCTATCAGCAGATTGTTGAGGGCCTCGTTGATCGCCTTGTTGTTGATGTTCTGCACAGCCCTGAGGTACGGCTTAACCAACGGAATTTTGTTCTGCTTCTGTCAGATTGAACAATTAATATAAACTACAGACAATAGAATCATAAACTTAAAAAGCGGCGACCAGAACCTACAACTCAGCTAATTCCAGCAGAGGTTATCAAAAGATGTAGAAATATATATATATATATATATATATATATATATATATATATATATATATATATATATATATATATATATATATAAATAGATATATATAAATAGATATAGATAAATAGATATAGATAAAGAAATATCAGAGGTAAGAGAATTCACTGTCCTACCCGTAAACTAAATTATGATCTGCTCGGCTAAGTTTTCTTTAACGTTGAAATAAACATCTCGCTCTCTCTCTTTCTCTCTGATAAGGTTGTTTGTTGAAAGAGTACTGTTGATTGTTAGTCTGATTCAATACAAAAATGCTAAATCTATCAATCAGCACAAATGTATATCGAGCAAGAAGTTACATTCAGAAAATACTGATTAGTAAAAAGTAATTACACTTTTTCTACATGATCAAGAGGAAACTACCTGGAAGAATTGGACAGCGCGCGTATGATCCATCCTGGGTGTTAGCACTAGCAGTAGATCATTGAGCAGCAGCGGCTTGTAGTCGAGATAGAACTGCAGAGCCTTGTAATACAGCTCTATGTTTGCAACCTAAATAACATCAACAATTATATATAATCACTAGATACAACAATATTAACAGTAATTAACAATAATTAATAGCTACAACAATAGTAACAAAAGGTAATAGCTACAGCAATAATAACTATAATTAATGGCTACAATAATAATAAAAGTAACTACTAACTACAACAATAATATCAGTAATTATATAATTTCTACCTACAACAATAATAATCATCTCCAGAAGTCTAAACATTTAGCACAGGATTATAGGTGGGGAAAGTGAAGTTAAGATTTCAGACATCATTGATTAGTTGTGTGGGCTTGTAATTTACATTCAAGTTATGTCTATAATGTTATGTCTATAATGTCTAATTTATTCTCTCTTTACAGCTCAATAGGCTGAACAAACGGCACTGTGCCTAACTCTCACGAAAAGGAAGTGGGTAAGTTAAACTTTACTTACTATCTTTAATATAACAAATATAACAACCTTCGCAATAACATCCTTGAAGTGGCTCTCCTTCCAAGCGTCTGTAGGGTGGTTCATCATTGTGATGACTGCGTTGTCGTACTCCTCGTACTTGTCATAGAGGAACACTAGCTCCGCCCACAGATGTGCCTGCTCAGCTGCTCTCAATACCTGTCACAACAAATAGCGCTACATCAATTAGAATTGCCTTAGACTATACATACACGATACATCAATCGGCATTGCCTTATTCAGACTATACATCCACGATACATCAATTAGCATTGCCTTAGACTATACATCCAAGCTACATCAATTAGCATTGCCTTATTCAGACTATACATCCATGATACATCAATTAGCATTGCCTTAGACTATACATCCACGCTACATCAATTAGCATTGCCTTATTCAGACTATACATCCAATGTTCTGTAGTATTTTATAATAGCGATTACAAAAACCTACTTGTAAAGTGCAGTATAGGCCTAAATTAACTGGCAAGGTCTTGATGCGAAGAATTGCGCATGAACCGCAGTGATCGAATGATTGATAATTTTCCATTATTTCATCAATAATTTCATATTTTTTCTATTACACATTAAATGCATTAAATTGTGCAACAGAGACGATTGTAAGATTAGTACTAAAGGAATAGAAAAAATAATAATCCAGTATTTTACTACATAGAGAATTACCAATCTTATTATTCTTAAGTAAGTGATACTATATAATGATTTTCTAAGCAAATCGATAAATGTATTCTACTATGTGACTTAGTGGGAGATAAGATGCATGTAAGGCAGTCACCCTTAGATGAATAACACAGAGTCGAGTGCTACTTTGACATTTACAATCAACACGACAGTCAAATTGCCACTACTTGATGCACAAATATGAAGTCATAGCTTCAAAACAATATAATCAGCGGGAAATGGAAGTATTTTTCAGAATAATGACTAGACAATGTGAGTTTACTGTACCTTAGGAATGTTAACTCTGGACCAGAACAGCTCCAGATGTTCCCTCATCTTCTGATACTTGTACTTAGAATAAAGGATGGCCAGTTCCGTGAAGATACCCATATGAGCCCTCTCCAGTCCTAAAAAATACAGAATTAAATAATTGAATTGTACAAATCAATAATAACTGGTATAGTGGCCTATCCCAATAAACAGCCAGCCGACTAGATCTACAACACGAATCTTAAAAGCCTAAACCAAGACAAATTCTAATGACTTAATTATTATTATTATTATATTAATTATTATTTAGCTTACTATTACTATTGAACTCTTTCTGTAAAGTAGTCTCGAAGACCGAGTTTGGCCATGACACTGCTATATAAGTTTTCGTTGTTAATAATAATAATAATAATAATACTAAATGCTGTGTTAAATGAATCAATAAACACAATCAATCAGACATCTAACCGAGAGCAGCTTCGAGCAGTTGGATGAGCTCCTCAAAGTAGCCTCTGTCCTGATAGTAGTTGATCAGCTCCTCGAGCTCATCAGCGTGCACCACTATGTGCAGACCACACATCTGAGCCAGGCGAAACTCCTCGTTGTCCACGCACGCGAAACACACCTACACACCAGCAACATCAGACTAGTTAACATCAGACTAGGCGCTGTATCAATCACAAAACACACCTACACACCAGCAACATCGTTTAACATCCCGTTCAACTGATGCGCTGTATCAATCACTAAACACACCTACACACCACCAACATCAGACTAGTTAACATCTCATACATCGTTTCAACTGACGCACTGTATCAATCACTATACTGATTTAACCACTAACTTAGTACAACTACCCTGATGTCTAGAATTAATTGATCCCTGTCTCAACTGTCCATAATATCTTTAGCTTGAATAAGCAGCCTATGCTAAACTAAAAACAGCTTTAATCAACTATAGGCCAGAAAAAAATGAAAACGGAAGATATTAAGAGAAAAGGGAGTAAACCTCCTTCCAGGTCTTTGTGCTGTTAGCCTTGCGAGCACTGTCGACAGCTCCCTGGTACTCTCCCAGGTGAACCAGGGTGATCGCCAGGCGAGCAAAGTTAGATACGTTGTTGTACAACAGCTTCGCTGCTTCGTACATCTTGTTGTCGAAACATCTATCGGCAACCTGTCAATCAATCAAATAATTGATTAGATTTTGTGGCTTGGTTCATTTCACTCAGTCATTGCTAGATAGACTAAAAGACCGAATTAGTTGTACCGTGAAATTCCGTCAATTTAAAACTTGTGCTGTGTTCTGTAATGCCCAGGATGTGGGTCGACACCTCAGAGGTATGTGTATTGTGTACTTACATGTACATCTTAAACCGTTCCCTAGACTACTGCTATACTTTAAAATTAATTAATTAATTTACAATTTAAGTTATTAGACATCAAAACCAGCCTCGTCATAAGAAAGCTCTCACACAGAAATATAACAATAATGACTTTTTTTATAAAAGAAAACACTTAGTTACATAATTCTGCATGTTACCAATACCACTACAATGTGTGAGAGTAATAGTAATTGCTATGTACAATTATAGTATCTTTATAATTGTACAAACCGACCGCTGTATGCAGATTGGATGGGTACCACTGATTGGAAAGCCCAGCCAGACAGTCTGAGACAGTCGTTAAAATGCACCCTAACAGCTTAACTTAACTGCATTATAGCTATATCAATTAAGCTGTACCTGAGTGATGGCGGCATGATTTGGACCGGAAATGAATTCCTCGAGATCAGCCAGACGATTAGTCATAGCGTAGGCAAACACCAGCTCCGTCTCAATGTACGTCTCACGAGCCTTCTTACGAGCCATCTGTAGGTACTTCACCAGGTCCTCCCAGTTATCTACGCATCAAATGATATAGGACATAAATCATTACTCTTCTAGGTCAGAAATGTCATAGATAACAAGCAATACAAGTACTGCACAAAAATTCACAGAAGATATTTCTAAAAATTAACCATTAAATTTAAAAAATGCGATATTTGAAGTACAGATAATCATGTCTGGAATTTCTTGTTTTTAAAATGTTTAAGAAAAATTCATAACATGTGTTGCCATTTTGTTAAAATTCTTTAAAAATTCTTAAGTAACTATCTTATCATATGAGAACATACTACTTCCATAAGTATGGTTACAATATTCTACATAAAAGACATACAAGTGGAATAAAATTATATACAGTAACGAAATTGAAAACTCACACATTTTACACATTACAAACACTGGCTCCGTTTAACAGGAACGTCTCTGACATTTCCTTATTGCGAGGAACCGAACGTTAAATTCTTTTTGATTGATTGACTGGACACGGACTCACTTGATTTGCTAGCGACGCTGACGACTTCCATGTAGTGCGAGGGGTCGTCAGCCTTGATGTAGGAGTCGATGGCCTCCTTCACCATGCCCTGACTGAGCTGAGCCTTCGCTAACTGGCTCCACACCGCCGGCTCATTGCACTTCTCCGCAAACTCATACGCACGATCCAAGTTCTTGATGTGGTCTATCAGAACCTGCACACGTAACAGATACATTCTTTCTATTTTACGCACTGTGTCAATTTGAAAAAGATAGTTGCCTTCTACTTTTTTCACCTTTTTGAAATTTACCTCTTTTTCACACAAAATTTAACAGATTCGATTTTCATTAACGATTTGAGAATCAGCATGAGAGAAGGAATACTTTGTATTTAGAGTAACTCGGTGTTTTATCGATAGTTGAAGAAGTAGAAACACATAAAACAAATATTTAATCACAATTTTAACACTACTGCAATAGAAGAGATCATAACAGCTTACTCTACTTCAGTTTTTATCAAGTCTCCAACTAAAATTTGAATACATACCAGAGTAACTTGTGTTAATTGTATTAATTATTATATCTTCTCTTTAGCTAACCAAGACAACAGCAATAGATTTTTAAAACCAAACCAACAACAATCAGCTCAACTACTGTTATTTGGATCATCACACAAAACAACAATAACGATACTATCATCTTAAACAAACATTAAGTCTTTGTTACCTGTTGTGTATAGCTAACTGTATAAATTAACGCAACAGTTCATCTCTAACCTGAATGTATAGCTAACTGTATAAATTAACGTCAACAGTTCATCTCTAACCTGAATGTTTAGCTAACTGTATAAATTAACGTCAACAGTTCATCTCTAACCTGAATGTATAGCTAACTGTATAAATTAACATCAACAGGTCATCTCTAACCTGAATGGCCGAAGCATTGACTTCAAACTTGCGGAAGATGGCAAACGCCTCCTCGAACAGTTCATTGCTGATAGCAATGTTAGCAATGTCCGGCGCATCGTAGTTATCTAGACGATTGATGTAGTCCATGACACGGGTCCTGTCTGCCTTGATAGCCGTCAGGATCAACAAGTTCTGCAGATTTCTACAGCCATCAAACAACAGCCCAAATCTTAGATTTGTATTTTATTTAGTTACACTTCATTTAATAAAATACAAGTTATACGCTCAATGAAGCCTGATGCCATATCCCAGGAAACAACACAAATGGACAATCAATCAATCAATCAATAAGAATTTAAAGTCCGGTTCCTCGCCAAAAGTCAATGTCAGAGACGTCTCTTGCAGACTCTGCACAAATAGAAGCCAAGACAAGACAAGAATCTGAACCTCACACCTACTGATTCGCAGTCAGACACATAATGTGCTGACACAGCAATATTAGCGCAATTCATGTCTTTTAATCTAGTATGTGCCATAAAAAGCAAAATCAGAATTCATACGTTAAACTGTGCAGTGGTCCAGAGAGTGTATTTAAAAATTTCAGCTAACTAAATTTCTCATACACCACATACAAGTTACTAGGAAGTAACATAATGCATCTACACACAATACCTTTATAATACCTACAACCTGTGAAATCAATCTTAATATCTTGATCATATTTGCATTAACCTGGCCTATCATGTTAAAACTCTGTCAAAATATCCATACCAGAAGCTCAGTTACAGATCTAATGGAATTAGCCTGACTCAGTGATATACTTCAGTTTGACAATGAAATCGACATCTCAGTATACAGTCAATCAATCAATCAATCAATCAATCAATTGATCGATCAATGAAATCAATCAATGAATGAAATCAACCTCAGTAATTAATTAATCAATCAATCAATCAATGAAATCAATACATCAGTATACAATCAATCAATCAATCAATCACCTGTGATCGCTGAACATGGAGTTATCGAGCACAATCTTCTCGAGCAGCTCGATGAGTTCGTTGGGCAGGTCGGCGGTCATGAAGGCCTTGACGGTGACGGAGATCTCCTCGGGGTCCTGGGTCTCAGAGAGGGCTGTCTGCACAACCTGGTCGATCAGCTGACTGCGGAACTCATTCGTCTCCACGAGCACACTCGCCCACAGGTCTGGGTCACGCCGGCGCACCAGATAGCGCGCCTGACTCTTGAACAGAGAGTTCTCGTTACATACCTACAGTATGATACAGTATGATACAGTATGATACAGTATGGTACAGTATGATACGATGATACAGCATTATACGATGATACAATTATAGAATCATCATCATCTTCCTTGAAATCCCAGTTTAACTAGAGTCGGATTACAAATAGACTTTCTCAAATCCACTCTGTCCTACATCATATCATCCATCATTCAATCCTCTTTTAGATACTTTTCATTTGTTTAAATTTTTGTAGCATTTCTGGAGCCTAGGCGCTCACCAACCGAATGCCCTTTCTGACATCGGTGTGGATCTTAGTGCTTTGGTCGCCTTCAACGACACATGCAGTACTGGTTGGTCAATTCTTCAAACAACCCGCACACAACACGGGGCTATACAATTATAGAATATGATACGAAAATATTATAAGAAACGATGATACAATATGATATGATGATACAGTATGATACGATGATATATTATGTTACAAAAACAATATACATTATGTTATTAAAACAATATGATATGATAGGATGCACTATGATACAATACAAAATAAGACGCAATGTAACACAGTACAAAAAAATGCAATACAACACGGTAACATACAATATAGTAAGAAGTACTGCATGTTATTATCCAACATCTTATAATAATGAATTGTAAACTGTTACAGCAAACAGTAAGTTACGAAGTTTAAATTTAATCAGTTAGTTCTTATTGTCATATCAGAGATCTCAATTTTATTCATCCTACCTGGCATATTTAAACACATACTCTTTAGCCAGACCTTTACAACTCGGTTGAAAATTTATAAGTAAATCTTACACTGCAGCTAAAGTAAGACATTTCCTACATCATCCTCGAATGAGAAAATGAACGATAAACCTTTATTGTTAATATGATAAAGCCAATAATTAATCACGTAGAAGTAAGCTGAAGCAAGGCGTCTCACTCACATGTGATAGTTAACATGATAAAGCCAATAATCACGTAGAAGTAAGCTGAAGTAAGGCGCATCACTCACATGTAGTAGTTAACATGATAAGGCCTATAATCATGTAGTAGTTAACTTAGTAAAGAAGGCACTTACGTTTATGAGCTCGAGGTCGCACTGGCCACGCTCATAGGCGACGCAGGCGAGGTGAGGATCTCTCTTCTCACAGTACTTGCCAACAATCTTACTGTCGTAGAACTGGTTCTCTCTGAGGAACCTCTCCGGGTTGTTGTTGCTGTCTATGTAGATCTTAGCGAGAGCGTTGTGTGTCGCTGGCTCCACGCAACCCTCGTGTATGCGAGTCTCCAGCCACGGCAACAACAGCTTCAATCTACATCAATCAATCATTCAATCAAGCAATCAATCAATCATCAGAGCAACAGCAGCTTCAATCTACACCATCAATCAATCAAGCAATCAATCATCAGAGCTACAGTAGCTTCAATCTACATCATCAATCAAACAAACAACAGAGCAGCAGCAGTAGCTTCAACCTATATCATCAATCAAACTCTCAACAAATCAAATAATCAATCAATCATCAGGGCAGCAGCAGCATCAATCTATATCAATCTAGTCAATTAATTTACTGATTGATTAACTGAACAAATCAGTCCATCAATAGATCAACTAAATCAATCCATTAATTAATCAATCACATCAATCTTCAAACAATGCAGCTGTTAGCATTAGTCATCAGTTAGAAACTAATCAACTTAAGCTAATTTCTTCTCGTAAATCAAGAAAAGTAATACTCTTCAACCATTACTGAAGAGTTACACTTTATACTTAAGGCCAAATCAGTTACTTTATGAAAAAAACTAACAAATCAACTTCTCATAATAATGTTCACAAAACTTTAAATAAAACTACTCTAAGATTATTTGGCTAAGATGTAGTTTTGTTACATAATTCGATATATCAAAAAGAACATATTAAAAATAACAATCAAGTTAAGAAATTTTAAGAAGTTTTAAGAAATTTAAAATTACCTACATACCTGTATATATATATATATATATATATATATATATATATCTCATACATATGATATACATGTATATTATATCATACCTATTACGTTTCTCAACCTCAGCAACGAGTTCATCGGTGGAGAACTGCCCCCTGACGACGAGTATGAGCTGCTTGATGGCGTCCTCCCCACAATCCACGTCTAGTAGACCTCCCACCACCACCGGCAGACGAGACGGGTTCACCTAGACAATCAATCAATCAATCAATCAATCAATCAATCAATGCTTCAGACGAGACGGGTTCACCTGGACAATCAATCAATCAATGCTTCAGACGAGACGGGTTCACCTGGACAATCAATCAATCAATGCTTCAGACGAGACGGGTTCGTCTAGACAATCAATCAATCAATGCTTCAGACGAGACGGGTTCACCTAGACAATCAATCAATCAATGCTTCAGACGAGACGGGTTAATAATAATAATAATAATAATAATAATAAAGGTTTAACGTCCATTTCCTCATACAAGGATAATGTCATAGACGTCCCCCCATCACATGTCATTACAAATCGATTCACATCAAACAATCTGAAAAAAGTCGACAAGTTAACCTACACAATCAATCAATACTTTAGAAAAGCGACATCAGTGACTGGCAAGCCCAAAAAATTAATTTCACAACTACTTATCCACAGTAGAAAATTTCTAAGCTAGCGACACAATTACCCCAATTAAACTACAGCCAGGCATTACTTCATCGCTAGTAGAGGAAAAGGAACGTATCGTCTTCAATGTTGTAATGATGCCTCAAGCATTGTTTCAATGTTATAATGATGCCTCAATCATTGTTTCCAGGAATCTCCAAGCATTATCAGCTGATGCAGACACCTAAACAATATTCAGTATATACTAGATATTTCTAAGCTGAAGTCGACAAGTAGTGGTAGGTTATTGTTTGACACAGAAGCAACTTCCGTATCAAAGGAACCTTCACTAGCAAGCAGTGATCACAGAATAACTACATACACTGAACATTCGACAGAACACAAGGAAGAAAAGTTACATTTATTACATACCATTAAGGTTTAAAAGTACGGCCCTTTTCATACATATGAATATTAAAAACTTGCACAGATAATAAACGAACAGATATCTGAACTCAACAGCAGCAACAGCAGCATGCAACAAAACACCATACACACCTTCTGCACGTAGATCTCGATGTACTTCTGCAAATTGTTGCGATACAGGTAGAGCACTAGATCATGCACGTAGTCGAAACGATCGCAAACAATGATCAGCGGCAGTTGATCAGTTAGCTTGGCTTCCTAAGCATTCAACAATAACATGCAGCATAATACAATCTCAATTCTTTCAAATATGATGCTAACAGAAAGAATATTATACTTGTCAGACCTTTCAACAAGGTTTAATTTATATTAATACAGGTTTATTAAATTATAATTATAAGCACATCATTCTACAATAATACACAAATGTCTTAAAATTGCAGTGTTAAAAATCTCCAAATCTACAGAAAAATCTTAGAAATTCAATACACTCTGATGTTGGACCCACTGTTTACCAGATCGTCTCCGTACCAACACAGACCAAATTTGTACCAATCAACTCATACCGACAGATGAATAGTAAAAAACTATGGTTTACTTCAAAATAATTATTACATTATAAAATTCTCTAATGCACAAACTCAACACTAGCTGCAACTAAGACGCTACCTTGAGGAAGTTCTTGACACGCTCAGGATTGTAGCAGTTGCTCTCACGACAGATCCTCTCGACCTCTTTGATCTGACCGGTCTTACATGCAGCCTGGATGTACTTGAAGTGAACCTCTGCATCCTGGCTGAAGTTAACGATTGATCCGAGGAAATAGAACAGTCCTGCGCATTAAACAATCAATCATTTCTATCAATTAATTAATCAATCGATCTATCATATAAACAATTGATCAATTCTATCAATTACATTGATTAGATTTTCGTGAAAATGAAACATCTATCTACTACAATTAAACAATCATGTAATAGACTAAGAAGCCACGTCAGTCAAAAAAGTAAGATACTCATTGAAGTGATAAATGAACCAAATTCAATTAAAGAAAAATATTATTTTTAACGTCACATATAATAATGAAGATACAATAAATTTCACAATATTACGGATGTCTAAGTAAACATACTTAAATCTTCAATCAACTAATTGTTACTAGCATCAATTCAAACTAATCACTAACAGGGAATCGGATCAATTTATGTAGAAGAAAGCAAGCTTCAAAGTAAAGTCATCAGATTCTAAAAGCAAACCTTCAAAGCTCTTGAACGACTCGAAGATGTCGATGAGAGCCTGGGTCGTGAGCTGCTCATGGTATTTAGTCGCAATCTGCACGCAGACCTGAAGGTTCTGACGTATGTTAGACTGCAGCATGGCCTTGATGCACTCGAGACTGTCCTCGACTGAGAGAGAGCCGAAGTAGTTGACCAGCCACTCAGGGTTGAGCAGGTGGGTGTGCACCACCGCTCTCTTTATGTCGTACAGGTCCGTGTAGTGCTCCAGGGCCTGTCACATGAAAATATCACATCATTCTAAATATACGCAGTTCTACAGTACAGGTTCTACAGTATTCCGTAGCATAGAAGACAATTAGAAAACGTATTTGTGTTTCTTTGTAGTTGCTATTGACTGTCTTACCTCACAGAGCTTAGGCTCTTTTGTGGTAACCCTCTTCCTGATTATAATTGTTTAGTTTCTAATTAGGTATGCTGTATTTATTATTTATTATGACATGGAAAACAAATAAAAAGGTTGAATGAATGAATACTCAATTTCTTTAAAAATAAAATAGTAATAAATTTATGTCACGATTTTGGAAGCATTATTTTAAAGACAATTCTTAAGCTTTTTGGTATAAGTTTAAAATGTTCGGCAACAGTTCATTTAGCATATTGTGATCCCACAAAGGCACATGGAAGAAAGTCATGTGTTTCTAAATTTGACAAATTTCTACATGCATCATGACAAATAACAAATAGTGAATGGAAACAATGGCAGTGACTACAATGACCTACGTTCCTAACAATGGATGGTATCCTTTTGGAAAGCTTCAATTCGATGTCACATCTGACTATAGTCACCACATTTTCTAAATCCAGTTTGCCATCGTTAGCTCAACGAATATAGAGCTACTTTTGAAATTCCAATTAAATATGAAAGACACTGTAGTTTGGCAAAAAAATTGGAGATTTTCTCTAAACAGGATATATTTAGTTATTTTGAATTGACTAGTGTAACCAAATCCAACGATCAGAACGGTCATACGGAATTAGCTCGTAGTAAAGTGGAAGCAGCAGTATGCATACCCTCTGCAGTAGTCCAGCTTTCTCACAGAGCTGAGCCACGTGAGCTCTGTCATAGTGAGTGAACATCTGATTGCCTAGGATAGCATCTGCCACCTACATCATAATAATAAATAATAGAAGTTAAACACTTGTTTTCTCACCAGAGGATGATGTAAGGGTCGTCCCTACAGTAGAACACAGTAGCACACATCACTAGTACTCACTATAATAATATAATATATAATAATAATATGCATTAAGTTACTCTAACCATAAAATATCTACGATTCATTGCTGCGTTCTTCGCTTTCCTGTTTTTATGAACTTAATCTTGTTTGGACCTCCTCGATGGGTTAACAGTTGGTTTACAGGCTTTGGCACAATCCATATCTATAACCATTGTAATACTCAAGCGATTATCTATCACATACTAATTCATTAGCGCTACTTATCACAAACACTGAAGATACACTGAAGATATAATACATGTGCAATGTACATGAAAAAATCATTTAATTAGTTTGAATATTTTATTTCAGTAAGATTGAAATATAAACAGAAATAGGATAGTGCAATATAGACCATAACAAGCCATTCTAAGGTTCATTGCATCCAAACGACATTTTAAAAATACACTAATATTTCTATTTATGAAGTGAGTATTTTGATCCAATTAGGCTAACTGTAACTCTAACTGTGTAATTAATTGGTGGTGGTTTATTTTTGATACTACATTTACGTTTATGCTGTTTAATTTGTTTACTGTTGCTTTTGTTCCTGTCACATGTTGACGAATAAAGAAGAGGATATATTTCAACAAGTCTCTGAAAGCAATAAACATCAGAGATATGATACTAGACGTACATCACAAGCATCAAAAGCTATAAACATAAAGAGATATGACACTAGACGTACATCACAAGCAAACACAAGAGATATGATACTACTCGTACATCACACCACAAGGCTCACCTGAGGAGCGTACATGAGGTTCATCTCGAGCAGTCTGGTCTGCAGCGGCCCCTCAGCGGGTCGGTTGTTCTTGAGAGCGTCGAGCAGGAACGCTGTGCACGGCTGAACCAGATTAGACTCCATGAACACATCCACTATCTGCTCACAACAACAAATCATCTAAATGACTCTATAAACACATCCACTATCTGCTCACAACAACAAATCATCTAAATGACTCCATAAACACATCCACTATCTGCTCGTAACAACAAATCATCTGAATGACTACATGAACACATTCACTATCTGCTCGTAACAATAAATCATCTAAATAATTTCTTCTCCACGAGCGACATGAGATTTTACAATACACTGTTCTTGTGCACCTAAAGATCACAAACTTTTCTACTTACTGACTCTAAGACAGATGAATTTTGTTCTGCTTATGTTTCTCTGCATATCTATCAATGTCAAGATCTGAGCTAACCCTGAAGCATAATCATTTATGTGCCCGACTGTAAATCAGTAGACGCCGGCCTACCTACAGTACTTGACTCGCTGCTGATTTGCTTATAAAACAGGATCTATAAACTAAAAAAATTAGCGGGATATATAATAAATAATAGTAACCCCGGACAACTTCTATAGCAGTCTAATGCCCGCTGACAGGTCTCTGAGGCAGCTTTACAGGATATCATCATGTTTTTATATGTATTAAACTTAACTAGAGCCTGAGCAAGCCTCTCTTACTACAGACCAGATTGATAGACTTAACTGAAGCGGGAGCTCTCTTACTAAAGACCTGATTGAAAAACTTCACTGGAGCAGGAGCTCTCTTACTACAGACCTGATTGATAAACTTAACTGGAGCAAGAGTTCTCTTACTACAGACCTGATTGATAAACTTAACTTGAGCAGGAGCTCTCTTACTACAGACCTGATTGATGTCTGCCAGTGGCTCATCGTCCTGTACGAGCATCTGAGAGAACTGAGCTCCCTGCTCCGGGTTGATCCTCATGATGCTCCTCAAGAGGAAGACATAGTCTGGAGTGTGGCCGACCTTCTTAGCGTACAGAACAATCTTCTGGAACTGACCCGTCTCAGCGAAACATTGAATCACCTAACAGCAGAACCATTAATACACAATCAGTATACACACAATCCATACTTGTGTGTATGAATAAAACTAAACATAAGCAAAAAATACCCAAATATGCACTGGCTCTAAAATATTTTATATTTGAACTAAAGCCACACGAGAATACGGGTGTTATTAAAGATTGCTTGTAAAATTTAGCATGGAAAGCAATTATTTAATAAACTCTAAATAGATTCATCAGATGATAGAAGTTAATTAATTACCTCAGCTTTAAAATTAAAATTTTCAAAATTCTGTGATGCTAAACTTAAATATTTAAACAACTCTCAAGGCTAAATCTTTGCCAAAAGAAAACTACTACTAAATTAAAATAATCGAGAAACTTTAGAACAAGTTAACCTACTGTGCTATTATGAAATACAGGAAATCGATGAATCTTTAAATTCATTAACAACAATGCATCCTGACCGCAGAGACGATATATAAGAGTAATTCAGAAATAAAAATGAGCCTGGAACCACAGAAACCGTTAATAAAAATACATTTCTATTACATATAATCCTAGTATAGTTTAATTTCTATAAATATTAACTCTAGGCTACAAAATTCAGTTAATGCTGACCAATTGAGCAATACTAAGCACACCAAAGTAAGACAATAAATAACACAATTAAAGGACTAACTTTACCACCAGCAGTCAGACTGATATGATATAACTGTTATTAGCGTGGACTCACCTTGTTAGGAACATTGGCTCTCAGATATACTGAGAGAGCCAGGGTGGGATCAGCCACTTTGACCAGGTCTCCCAGCTCCTCACTGCATTCCAGCTACAACAACAACATCGATAGCATCAGTCATAACAACAACAACAACAACAACAATAGCATGAGGCACAACAACAACTCAATAGCATCAGGCACAACAACAACAACAATAGCATGAGGCACAACAACAACTCAATAGCATCAGGCACAACAACAACAACTATAGCATGAGGCACAACAACAACAACAATAGCATGAGGCACACAACAACAACTCAATAGCATGAGGCACAACAACAACAATAGCATGAGGCACAACAACAACAACAACTCAATAGCATGAGGCACAACAACAACTCAATAGCATGAGGCACAACAACAACAACAACAATAGCATGAGGCACAACAACATCAATAGCATGAGGCACAACTACAACAACATCAATAGCATGAGGCACAACTACAACAACATCAACATCAATAGCATGATGTACCTCAAATGTTGTTGTATGTTGCTTACATATGTAAAATAAATTTCCTCTATAGTACTCAGTGTACCTAACTAAATGTTCAGTGTACACTGCACAATATGTTCAGTGTACACAGCACAATATGTTCAGTGCACACAGCACAATATGTTCCGTGCACACAGCACAATATGTTCAGTGCACACAGCACAATATGTTCAGTGCACACAGCACAATATGTTCAGTGCACATAGCACAATATGTTCAGTGCACACAGCACAATATGTTCAGTGCACACAGCACAATATGTTCAGTGCACACAGCACAATATGTTCAGAGCACACAGCCCTATATTCAGTGTAAATAGCTCTAGGTTCAATGCCATCAGCAAGTAACATCGATCATCAGCTAAAACGAAAAACTACATATTACTAAGTTAAACTAATAGTCACTAGATCTAAGCTAAATTGATGTCAGAAATTAAAAGTATGTCTCGCCAGTGATTAACTCTAAGTGTTATAGAAACAAATTGATTGCTAGACACATTCAAACAGTAACAAGTTCTTAGTATCGGGATCAAGTTGTTGAAAATAATTTGATTCCGAAACTAGAGTCAGCCCATAACAAACCTTAATGTTAGCCTTTAGCTGCTGCCAAACATGGCTTCTGAAGAAAAGTCTATTGCAGCAGTGACCTACTATATATCGTAACAGGTAAAAAAAGCTAAAAAGCCAAGTTTAACATCAGTTTCTTCACTCGAAAGCGATGTCAGTGACGGGCGAGCCCAGAATTACCGCATATACTGATCCGCGGTCGAGGGTCTTACCGACTTCACCACTGTCTCCAGCACAGGCTAAAGCAGTTCGCTCTCTTAGAGCCACCTGAATATATTAATACCCACGGTGCATCAATGACCTGTCAGACAATGATATTAATGACCTATCAGACAATGATATCAATGACCTATCAGACAATGATCTCAATGACCTATCAGACAATGATATCAATGACCTATCAGACAATGATATTAATGACCTATCAGACAATGATATCAATGACCTATCAGACAATGATATCAATGACCTATCAGACAATGATCTCAATGACCTATCAGACAATGATCTCAATGACCTATCAGACAATGATATCAATGACCTATCAGACAATGATATCAATGACCTATCAGACAATGATATCAATGACCTATCAGACAATGATGTCAATGACCTATCAGAAAATGATATCAATGACCTATCAGAATCACCGAGCCGCTGTTACCTTGTCCTCTTTCAGCCACTTTTCGAGCAGCTGCTTGCGCCCCTGCTGCAGCACAGGACGACACAGCTCCAGTGACTCGTACTTGTTCAGCTGACCCTGATCCAGCAGAATACCAAAGTACTGCAGCAGTGGCGACGTCTGACCCTGCTGGGCTGGAACCTGCTGGAATCTCTGAATGGTCTGCGGTGTCCTCAGGATACCCTAAACATTCGTTAATTCATGGACAAATAGATCAATCAATCTCTCTCTCTCAGTTCTGCAAATAGGTAGGTAAAAGATACATGTTCTTACATTCTCTTTTCACGCTTCACAAGGAGTACTCCATTGATTAAAGTAAAATTTTAAATAAATCAATACATATCAGCAATTCGTACACTATCCATTAGCTTATTAATCATATAACAATATTTCTAGCACAAGCAGAAGTGTAACAGACCTAACTATACAAACTAGGGCACAAACAGTAGTATCACAGAACAAACTATACAAACTAGAGCACAAACAGAGCAGGAGTAGACAAACCTTGGGAGCGCTGGCGGCCACTTTAGCCGCCTCGCTGTACTGTCCTCCCTGAAACAACGAGTTGAACTTCCTCACGAACAGGTCTTCAGCGCCGGGCAGGTTGTTGCGTGACGCCATGCGCAGAGCTAGGTCAGGATTCTGCAGCGTGCCGGTGATGTACTGAATTATGTTGTCCTCCTCCACACTCACTGACAACACCTAGAGGTTATGTAGATACATTTATTATTTATTTGATCGAGTATTTTCTCAGTTAATGTAATTAGTTAATTAAAGACGGAACACTAATTAAATACAGAACACTAACAAAATACTGACATACAACACCTTAAAGATATTTAATAACAATAGTTAATTAATTATTTGATCGAGTATTTAGTCAGTTAATGTAATTCGTTACTTAAAGATTGAACACTAAATAGAATGGTTATTTACATATCTAATTGGTTAGTTTATTACAAAATTATTCTATTTGGATTGGAGATAATATTAATTAAGTGTATGGAGATTAATGACAATATTTTTAATTAATATAATTAAATTATTCTTTAGAGAATTAAATAAATAGTCTGTTTAGTGTCAGAGATACAATTCTCGCAAAGTATATTTCAAATTTAAAACATAAAATAAGAGCAGAAAAACTACCCAAAACATCTACAAGAAGTTTCATAATATATAACAAACAAATGTTTGGTTGAGCTTAGAAAATAATCATAAAGGCAGAACAATACTTCAGTTCTGAAATATACTATCACTAACTATAGTAATGTCGTAGTTATAAATTTGTCTTAACCAGTCCACTAACCTGTCCCTTGCGATTAACTCCAATTATCCCAGACGACGCGTCGTGGGCCGCGGTGACAAAGATGGTGTCTCCACTGATACGATTCATGTAGATACATGTGGCCGTCTCGATGTCGTAGAGGTGAATGTAGCCGTACTTAGTTATCAGGTAGATAACGTCATACTTGGGTCCAACCTAGTACACATAGCAGTCCATCATATCTTCTCTATCAGAGTTTACCACCCATATTACTTAGTTATCAGGTAGATAACGTCATACTTAGGTCCATGATATCTTCTCTATCAGAGTTTACCCCATATTTTACATACTTTACTACATATTTTACATATTACTTAGTTATCAGGTAAATAACGTCATACTTGGGTCAAACCTAGTACACATAGCAGTCCATCATATCTTCTTTATCGGAGTTTACCACCCATATTACTTAGTTATCAGATAGATAACGTCATACTTAGGTTCAACCGAGTACACATGACATCTTCTCTATCAGAGTTTACCGCATATTTTACATACTTTACTACATATTTTACATATTACTTAGTTATCAGGTAGATAACGTCATACTTAGGTTCAACCGAGTACACAAGACATCTTCTCTATCAGAGTTTACCATGCAAAGTATGTTATAAATAATTCATACACTCGTCAATACTACAAAATTTAACAGTAAGAATAAGAAAGGAAGGGCAAAGCTTGGTAGTATTTCAATTTTCAATAAAACTTAATCAAACTGTATTATTTACTTTTATTCCATTTACCATCAGAGAAACGTTTTCATATCAAGTGGTAGACGAACAATGTTTGCCTCCAGAACTTCTAGGAGCATATTGACGTAGACTGGCATCAAATCCGTTTCAACCTACAAAATCTCTCTCTCTCTCTCTCAGTGCACTGCATACTGGCAGGTCCATGGTATATAATGCCTCCACCCTTCTCTAAGTCTTCCATTTTCCTCTTCATGTTCACATAATCTAATATTCCTAATCTCGGTCTCCCTCTACTTTTCTTTCCCTCCACTCTACTTTCTATAACTTCTTTTAGTTAACTTCCCCCACTTAAAATCGCTATATAGAATTAAATTAGTTTAAACCGTTAAAATTGACTAACAAAATTATGAACGAAGAAGTGTTAAATAGGGTTAGCATAAATAGAGAATTGATAAATGTCTTAATGAATAGAAAGAAGAACTGCATGGGTGATATACTGAGAGAGAATGGTTTACTAAAAGAGATAATTGAGGAAAGAATGGAAGGAAAAAAAAGGCTAAAGGAAGACTGAGACTTAGGATGCCAGATGATTTGATAACTAATTCAAACGTTGAAGAAAAAAGCAGATGATAGAAATATGTGGAGAGTTATATGCCATGAACCTGCTAGTAATTAAGCAGCGCACTATGAGAGAGAGTGCAAACCGAGGGACTATGTTCTCCAAGAGCACAACGAAATATCAGAGTCAAATTACGAATTCTTACTCAGACTATAAACTAAAGCCAGAATGTTGCCAGATCTCAATATAGGTTCATTTTACTATCCCTTAGAAATCTTTCTTCAAGAATGGTTGAATTGAGTACCGAGTTAAATTCTCATAAAATACAAGCAACTGAACACCACAGATGCTGAAACGTCAAACAGGCATGTTTCACCTGAACCTATATTTTTGTAGATCAGTTTGGATGAATAGGTTTCCAGTGACATGTGCTGTGAGATCGCCCCCACTATTATACCTGATGGGATATGTATGTTACAATCTCAAATATTTCTTTGTTCATTTTTACAAAAGAACAGAAACTGACGTTAAACTAGCTTCAGTAGTCTTTAAGGCTCTAGCTATCATACAAACCTGCATAGCAACAGGGAAATCATTCTGTGCCTCTGGAGGAAAGAACACGTCGACAGCTTTCTTCACAAACGGCTGATTGCCTGTGGCAGGAGTTCCCACTTCAATGATGTGAAGCTGTGCAAGAGCAAAATAGCATGATGTAAATATTTAAAACATTTGAATTTTTAACTATTTAAATAAATAATACTTTAAATAAATGGCTGGGGCCAGTGGCTATGTCGGTAAGAGATTCAACTGCAGATCAGTATGTGCGGGGTTCAAATCCTGGTTATTTAGCTCGCCCGTCACTTACTTTAGAGTGAGGAAAATAACGTTAACATTAGCTTTTTTTACTTAAATGTTATCTGGTTTATATGTAGCAGCAGACAAACTTATCAATTACATGTCTCCTCATTAAGCAAAATAATATTAGTTACACATAATTACATTTAACTTAACCATCATATTTAACAATTGGCAAGAAGATGTTTTATAACTACTTCATAAATAAAATACATAAATTAATCATATTATACTAAATAACTTCGGAATTATGGACAAAAAATGTTAATGAGATGATGGACAAAACGAATGAAACTTAATATGATCAAATCTTCATCAGAATCACAACGACTAACACCATTTTACAAAACAATATGGTTTATAAATAGCAACAAACTTGTCAATTACACGTCTCCTCGTTGAGTAAAATCAATCAATCAATCAATCAATCAGTAAGAATTTGTCAAGAAAATACAAAAAAAAGATAGACAATTATCCACCACTTTAACAGTATTGTGTAAATGACTCTTGATGTAAAACTATCTACTAATCAATGCCGGTACCTTTCCACCCTGGGCTCCACGCACGGCGAAGCAGAACAGCGTTGACTGACTGGCATTACCCGGCATGGTGAACTGAGAGAACGCAGCGGCGTGACCTTCAATGGGCTGGCTGACCTTGCGCTCTACCGAGTACAGCTGCATCGCTCCCACCACACGATTTGTCTGCAACCATCGGATGAGCAACACACATTGATTTAGTTTCATCACAGCGTCAACGAACATCAAAATACCACTCAAACAAGACTCAATAGACAAGGCAGAGCTCTTGTTTAATCCAGCTGAGTAACTTAAATGTGTCGACTCCATATAGCTGAGTAGCTTAAATGTGTCGACTCCGTATAGCTGAGTAGCTTAAACAATGACAGCAAAAGACTCTGCAGCACAGAAATGACACGGACCAATCAATAAAATCCCCAATTAGATGTGACGAGCTTGTACTGTAGTTCCGTCTGCTGACATTCTTTCCAGTTCTAATCATATCTGATCAAAATAAATCCTTTGGCTTTGAAAATTGATGTTAAAACTGATTATCAGTATATTAATTTTAATTCAGTATAAATGGCAGATAAATGGCAAAGAAGCAGAAGGAATGAGGTTGGATTGCAAACAGTCTAATTTTTAGCATATGCCATATTTGTTCACTGGAAGAAAGAGGATCAATTAACAATTGTCACAAATAATACACATGAAGATAGGTTCACAGCAATGAGCTCAGATAGAAAACAGCAATACATAAGTTATCAACATTATTACATATTATGAAAAATACACAAATTTAGAAGACAAAACAAGTTTACTATGACAGTGAATCGTATCGTTTAATATATTAAGTAAAAATAAATATATCATTATTTGAAACTGTTTCAATTTTGAAGTCTAGAAATAGCAAATATAATATACCAAATTCTAATACTATTTTTCTAGCATCGGAAGTGATAAATTAAAATATGTCATTACCTTTATAACTGTACAGAAGTATGTTAATTTAAACTTAACAGCATATAGTAATTGTAGACAAGTGACTAGTAAAATGAAAATAAATTAATAGCTAAGCATTAAATAGATCAAAATCAACAAATCAATTGCAACAAATTGAAATAAAAACCCACATAGTGTCATTTTAAAGCATACCACATAATTAGCGCACTGCCGTGAGTTAAAAAGCATTAACTGAAATACTAACTACAACAAATATGAACAACTTCAACATTTTCAGAGAAATTGTTTTTACACGAGAACAAATACACAGGTACACCAATCACTCAAGCAAGTATGGAACAGCAGGAATAATTCAGTACCTTAAACACCAAATAAAGGAATAATACATAGCGAGTAATAGCCACCATTAAGTAAATTCATTATTTCCGTAAGTACCAAGTATCAAACATTAAGACTGTAGTAAAATATCTCTACTACAAAAAACATGAGTAAATAATGTTATGTGTGCATTAAAGTAAGTTCACCATAAATATATGATTAATTAATGAAATCTATGAGTATTTTTCACTCATCGACATGCTAGCCGAGCGGGAAACTGAGAGGTACACTTGGCGTTAGCTTTGGTTTTATCAAAACACTAGAAGTACATAGTATCATACTGTACTATAGTATACCACAGCTTACTGGACATATCTACCGTACGGATAGTAAGTTGATAGCGTACATACCTGGCAAACAGGATATCACATGTTAAAAAAACCTAATCCACAAGAGAATTCAGATGGTTCACATATGGACACTAAACGTTGCTCTAGATTTCTACACAATCACAGCAATACTGCAATACTGCATCTTGCAATGCAGTTAGTATTACATCTAGTATTACAGATATCATTACAGCTACTATTTACAGATAGCATTAGAGTTAGCATTACATCTAGTATTACATATAGCATTACAGCGAGTATTACAAATAACATTACAGCTATATATTACATCTAGTATTACAACTCTCATTACATCTAGCATTACGGATTGCATTCTCACTAGTATTACAGTAGCATTACAGCTAGGATTACAGATGGCATTACATCTAGCATTACAGTTAGCATTACATCTAGTGTTACAGATAGAATTACAGCTAGTATTACATCTAGTATTACAGATAGCGTTACAACTGGTACTATGCGAACCATTTTATTTCTTTTACCAATCCACAACTGTAAAAGTTACTGCCAACTAGCAACTACAACTAGCAACTACAGAAATATTAATAATTAATAATAATTATGAGTGGGAATACTGTTAGACAGTTTGTTTAGCAGTATACCTACAGCTGCCTTCAATTATTGAAACAACAACTTACTAAACTCGTAACTGCTACAGCGCAAAAAGTTTGAATAACTTAACTATATAGGGTATAAGGAGAAGGTAAGTGTGACTAATACTTGCAAGCAATGGTAACCAATCATAAATATGAGACAAATTCTCATAACAAAAAACTTCAGTTGTATAATGAATACACCAAAGAATTAACCTTAAGTAAAACATCAAATTATTGTTTTGCTCAAATACTTTGAGAATCAAATTCGTATAATAGCTACTGTTAGAATATAAAACAAGACTGATTTGATGCAAATAAATATACACATAAATATAAATACACATACACATACAAGCATAACTATACACATAAATATAAATATAAGACACAAAATCTGTATAGTGAAGCAAATACTGTTGACATTAAAATAATAACAAATAAGATTATGCCAATATAAATAATAATAAATAAGATAACAATAATAACACTAAATAATAAAAGATAGTAAAAAATAAGATAATGGTAGAAGAAGTCAACCACAGTGAAGGGCTGCTGATATAACTGTATGCCAATTTAATCATTTTTAATCCATTTAAAATGTAATTACAAAAGGATCAATTAAGAACTTACAGTACTATAAAACTTTCACTTAGCGTGCCCTATATTCCTATAAGGGGTCTACAAGGAGAATCTACAGTATACACTAGATAAGAACTAGAGTACTATAACTCCTTAGTTTCTTCAAGATACACAGATGTGCATCTGAGCTTAGCATTAAACATCTCATAGACTAGTAATACCACTGCAAGAAAGAGTGCCGAGCTAGCTTACAAAGACAGGTCCAAACCATACATACTTCCTCAAGGTGCTGGAAGAGAGAGACCAATCTACATACCAACTCAAATTCCACAAAATTTTTCAGATCTATGCCAGTAGCAAGGTTGACAACTGCTTACAATTTTAATGTTAAAGGCAGGTTGCTTTAAACCCAACATCTCACACAGCAATCACTTGGTGACATCAAACTAGCCGCAGCTGTTAATAGCTACATGAAGAGCAGACTCTTATGAGCTCATCAAGTAACTCGTACACTGAGGCTCAGAAACCACTAAAAGAAACTCTGTGATACATACACGTGTACAAGTCTAAAGCTATGATAACTTTATATCAGAGTTGTTTGGAGTGGAGATACTATTCAATACAGGTTTATCTGCTTCAAAAACATGTCAGGAAAGATCAGCCAATCCGTAGATCCATTACACATCAAACTGAAGTTATTTTGGAAAAATTGATCAAATTAACAAAGTGTCAGAGAACTTTATCTAGTTACACTGGGATAGAGAAGATAGAAATCCTATATTTGTCAGCACTCAGCACTGTATATAACCATTACTAGCAACGAAGGATTGAAATAAAGACTAAATATTCAAAAATTTCTAAAAATAAGAGAACACAAACAAGACAAATACAAAATACATATAACATCTACCAAAGTACTAAAAATAAACAACAACACAAATCATAATTTACAACAAATCATAAATTACAGTAATCGAGACTTCTGCATATAAAAATAACATGAAATACCGGAGCTCTACAGACCTGTCATGCCACAATCATGCTAGTAGTGAAGATCTACGCAAAGCTAGACACCAAAGTGAATCGATCGGGTGACGTAGGTAGAAGCAAAATGGCCTAACGACTATAAAAATACGAGCGTACCTGTGCATCCCCTACCTGAGCCGAAATACCAATCAGCAGCAGCCACTGCTGCTTCGAATCAGCGCGGTAGTTGATTATCTGGCAGCCGGCCAGGCTTGAGTGACGATCAAACATCTTGACTGGCTGAGAGTCTCCTGTCGATCAATTAATCAATTATGCACAATACAATCACACAAAATCAAGAGTACAAATCTTCACACAACCAGTTCTACAACATCAGAACGTGCTTGTACATCTCTTCATCTGTAGGTTATGAGAGGAGCGTAGAATGTATAACTTTACCACAATGCACTTTAAATAAACTGATCAAAGAATACCTATCACTTTACAATAGTCCATTATCCGTTTACCATTCCTTTGAAATTGAAATATTTCACTTTCCAGTCAACTCACCAGGGAAACAAACCCAGCCATTTGGAAATTAAAATTATTGAAGTATTAACCTATTAAACAGAAATCTTAGTTAAACCACTTTTATAATCACAAACTACAAATAACTCTTCATACTTTTAATTTAGACAAATAAAGAGTGACTGTGGATCAATTCTGTGATTCCAATATGACTCATTATGTTATGATTGGTGGATTCAATCATCAGTTATTGAGATTTGAACTAATAGTCCCCAGCTTATCAAGACAGTGTTCTACTCAATCTTCTAATTAGTAGCAAGACAATGATTTACAGAAATTTGTAAAAAACAATAAGTATTAATTCTTAAAATCAAACATATACATCCAAGTAATATCTAACATTAGAGATTAGTACAGACCTTCCATGCTCCAATGATAGCATGCTGTATCAGTTACCATAGCGACAGTATTGACACTAATCCACTTCCAGAACTGTACATCATCAGTCATAGTATGAGCCTTCACCTTGCTCTTCATCTCTATGTTAAAAATCTGCAGCGTCTTTCCAGCTATAATCAATCAACCAATAATCAATAAATCTATCTCTCTATCTATTGATATATCAATCTACATATCCAATAGTCGCCCGATTTAACATTCAATCAATCGATACCTTTAATAGAATAGTCACAAAATGTTTTTATTATTTGCTTTTAACTTTTAGTGCCTATTTAGACAGTGCATCAGTTAAAATTTGCATGACAGAAATTTAACTTCAACTTACAGTATTCTTTCTCTAGCATTCATAAAGTGGCAGATCCAATTAACTTCAACTTACAGTACTTTTTCTTTCTTTTCTCTAGCGTTCTTCCAAGTGGCAGACCCATGGTACATATTCTCACTTAGAGTCGGCTTTCATGCTCCATAAAGAGAACATTTCATAGATTAACAAGTTAATCCCTTCACAAAATGCTATACCCTATCCATACCTTATGTAACCTATAGTTCGGGGAAAAGTACAGCTTCTGAGGTGGTCTACCGTTTGCTTCAACAGTTCTTGCTAGTCGCCTCTTACAATATTTGCAAGTCAATGGTTAGTCTATTCTTGAGTGGCTCAGACAAAACGATTGAAACACGGGACACATATAGTTCACGTTCCAGTTTAAATTTTGATTACTTCTGTTTCTTAATAATCAGATATAAGTAAAATAGTGAAAAATAGAGTGACCAGAACAAATGCTTACAAATTGCAACTCATATAATATCCTACTTGTAAGAAAAGTATCACAGATACTAACGTCCTGCTATCTTTAAAAATACAAATGCCGACATATACCATCCTACCTTACACAGAAAATGAATCACTTTCTAAGTTTCTATTATACAAAAAATTAAGATTAAAGTGTCAAATTACAATTTTATATTTATGTTTTCTTCCGTATGAGCTGTACAGAGTTGCAAGACCCTTCAGGTTAGTTCCACATTACAATAAAATGAAACAATTTACCAGAATGAACGATAAACAAGAGTGAAACAGGAATAATCAAGACGATACCTTTCAGAGCAATGACCTTGCTCGTAGGATTCATAATTGCCGAGTCAGCGGAGATGGGTCTACGAATTGGATTGGCAGTGTCAGCCATGTCAATAATGACAACCTGGGCCGTGTCGCCAACCTTCTCTCTCACGCAGATAAACTTGTCTGACTCCATCGTCAGCGTACTGAATCCAATGTTAGCTGCATTGATACCCACATTCTGGAGCTGTAACACATTAACGAATAAGTACAATGGAATCATTCACAATCACAAGATGTAGATACTAAATATTATGTTTTATTTCATTTATCAAATTTATGCCAATATATTATCAATTTTTTGCAGGGTATCACAACACAAGGACACTTAGAAGAATGCATATTATAATTTCAAACACAAAATTAAATATATAGAAAATGTATAACATCAATAAGTACTAAAATAAGTGATAATAATCAGAAAACTTCTTTATCCCTGTAAAGAGCAGCTGGAAGCAACTTCCTGCCTAGACCAACAATAAATGAATGTTTCTTGTTTTATAAACTATGCTTAACTTGTGTACAAGATTTAACCACTTGTAAAATAACTATTCTATTATGTTTGATCAGTCATTCAACATATTTTTTGAATTTAAGAATCTATGAACATATCAATTGCAATTTCAAAAATATATAATTTTGATTTATAATAATTTTTAAATTCAATTCTTGTCCACTTTTTTAACATTTCTGATAAATTGCTTGGCGGTCAATAAATTAGAGTTACGTGACAGCTCCCTCTACAAAAAAAAGATTAGAAAAATTGGTTCTCTATATTAACAATATATTTTAAAGCTCATTTTGGCACAATTTTGATACAACTAGAAACTTCAAACATACCCAAAAGTGCTGTAATTAACCTTTTTGAATCTATTAAATTGTATAATAGGTTCAATAGTCCTGATCTAAACCCACACATTAGTACTGAATACAAAATAATTTGCTAAAGCTAGCTAAAAATTATCCGACAGTAATGTCGCTCGTTTCTTGATACCGAACACTGGCTTTACTAACTTTTGCACCAATCACAGAAAATAGTTTGTCAATTTATATAAATAATAGTTAAATAATAGTAGTATATGTAGTCCCAGAAAGATAGTTATCGCTTCATTTTTTATATTACCAAATCCAGTTCTGATAACGCTTTGCCTTTGTATTTGAGTTTATGAATTTCTGGCTATATTCCTAATTATTAGCTTAGGAAAGATATCAAATGTTTAAAATTATAGGATAAAGGCAAGTTATGTAACTGATTTAAGTCCTGAGAGGTGATTGAAACTAGAATCCGATTCTTAAAAAATCCAGCCAAACATTTTGAGTTCAGTTAGAATATAACACTGCATTCAACAAATCTTAAGCACTACATTTCATAGCATTTCAGAGTTTTGTTAAATACTAACTGAAAATGGAGCTCATATGAAATTATCTCTAATTATGAATTAATTTGCTAATCAGACAGGTGTGACACTAACAAACCACTTTTAAACCAAGTTTAAACGGCATATAATCTTTCAGATATTTTGCGTTTCTTCTCCGCGAATTCATCTTCTGCTACACAAGCTCTCGGGGAGTTTTGAGGGTAATCATTTCAGACAATCAGACCCCCCATACGGGTGGATCTAAAATGCCTAATTTCGGTAATTAGGGCCAGGGGGCGTGTCGACCGGCCGCCATGTCACATATATAACACGGAATACGGCAGTGACAATGACTCAGTAACATACGAACCTGGATGTGCTCCTGGAATCTAATCGGCAGTATCTGCGCCATGTTAGCTTAGGCGCTACTTCCTGTAGGCAGACGATTAGGCGAAAGAATTGGGCTGAAAAGTTGTAAAATGAGATATTAGTGGGAGGTTACTGAAATATTAAATCTATTGATACTCTGTTCCACCGAGTGTCACGTAGTCTGTTTCATTGCCCATACAAAACCAAGCTGCCAGATACAAAATTTAATGTACTGTTTACAATGCGAAAATTTAAATGGGTAATTAATATTATTTGTTTCATTAAAGTTAACTTAAATAAATTAAATGTAATAGTTCAGGAACTCTTGAATAAAACTGGACCAGGTGAAAATACATTTTAAAAAAGGTAGGTTCAGATTAGAGCTTAAAAAGTTATTTAAATCTATTTTCAGTCAGTATAATGGTAAAGATAAGATGCATAGAATCAATTACCTCGATCAGTATGCGTACTAATCGGCGCCAGTAGAGTTGTCTGTTCAACGATAACTGCTTATACGCATGCGGTTTTGTTTCAGTAGTAAAATTTCAAGCTCATCAAGATTACAATGGCAACATCTGCCTGTGCTAGTTATGTAAATTCTCTTATGGAATGTCCTTTGTGCCTATCAACCTACGTGCAGCCCAATTTTTTCCATGTATTTTCTGTAAGGAATTTCTGCAGAATTATGTTGATGAGGGTGACTCCAGTAGTAAACTTTCATGTCCTCTCTGTCATCAAAAAGTCCATATTTTTCTTCGAGTAGAATATGGACTTTTTGGTGGCAGAGAGCATATGAAAGTTCATTGCTGGAGGTATAATATAAACTTGTTGACTGAAGTCAACAAGTTTAGAGAAGATGGGGTAAAAAAGATCAAAAATAAAATTGATGAAAAGGAATTTCAGAACGAGAAACTCTTATTAGATATCTAAGAGAATTGTGTGATAATTTAAAGGCTTTAGCTGTGTGTAATGAACACGCCTTGTTCACAATTATTATATTAAGAAATATATATTGTAGATAGAAAACAGATATTATATAGCAGTTATTAATATATTAGAAAATATATATTATAGATCGAAAGCAAATATTATACAGCTGTTATTTATAAATATTAAGTGACGTAGGGTATTTCCAAAGATTTATGATATATTATATAAGTCGAAGTTATAAGTAGGCCTAGCTAGATTATTACGCTGGGTATTTCCAAAGTGACGCAGCTAACGCGTAAATCGATTAAACGAGAAGTGCCGTGGTTGGCTGAAGTCGATCGCTTGAGTAGTATATTAAGCGGCCGGAGATACAATAGAAACACGTTGGGGCCGGGGGCCTACTTGGTTCGTCTGAGTAGGTTCCCAGGAGGGCGGCTCCGATGGGTCTATACGGTGTACAACGTGTAGTTCTCGTAAAGGATCGAGTCTCAATGATCCTTTCCCATACTGACTCCCTACGGGATAGGTAAGGGGGCCCCTCAGGTTGGCTAGTGTCCCAAGCCGCGAAGGCTAATTTGGAGGCGAGAGAGTTCAGTGTCCCCCTGGGTAGGCCCAGGTAAGAGGCTAGTAGTCCACGGCGATACCCGGGTCGAGTCCGTCTCTGCGGGTATTCGCTAAGCGCCTGGGTCGAGTGTGTCTCTGCAGGCGAGGAGGCTGGTAGTCCACGGCAATACTCGGGCCGAGTCCGTCTCTGCGGGTATTTTCTAAGCGCCTGGGTCGAGTGTGACTCTGCAGGCGGGAGGCTGGTAGTCCACGGCATTACCCGGGTCGAGTCCGTCTCTGCGGGTATTTGCTAAGCGCCTGGGTCGAGTGTGTCTCTGCAGGCGGGAGGCTAACAACGGCATTGCCTGGGTCGATTTCGTCTGTGCAGGTATTTTGCTAAGCGCCTGGGTCGAGTTCGTCTCTGCAGGCGGGAGTAGGATTACCAATTAGGAGTAGAAAATACGGGAAGACCAATAGTAAAAGGATAGGGAAGGATAAGTCTAAAAAGGTAAAGGGACGTTTTAGTAGGGTAAAGAAAATAAAGTTCGTCGCAGTTAAAACAACCAATCAATTAATTATATACTACAAATTTGTAAAACTAGGAAGCAGGGTAGAAAATCCAACCGTGATCGCCCAAGATAACGCAGACGCTTCCACTACCGGTGCGGGTCACCACATCACTTCGCCCCGAGAACCACGGATATCACGAGGAAGCATGGAAGAAAATCAACCATCATCGTCTAAATACATAGAAGACGTGGAGTATGCTTCTACTCCCGACTCGGTCCAGCGTCGACGCTGTGCACCGGGTTCCCGAGAACCCAATTACGAAGTAGACAAGGGGGGTTGGACCTTGGCCTACTCAGTCGGTAACGAACAAGAAAGGCCTATCGAGACGGATGATACGAGGAAAGAAGTATCATTTGAAGACGCAGCACCCCGGTTCCTCCTGACAAGCGGTACCCTTAATAAAGCATTCGACGAAAAAGCTGCCGTCTCGAAGTACTGCCGACCGTCGAGCGGGTCCAGAATAAGACAACCGCTCGAGGACGAACAGGCAGCAAGGCTGTTCGCGACAACTGGTGTCAGAAGTGGGATTTCCGGCTATTACGGGAGATATAAACCCTGGCCGGCGGGGTCTAACTACAAAATAGACGATGACGACGAGGTTATATTGAATTACCGGGTTCATACTCGGGAGCATTGGGGTCATCAGCGAAGTAGTAGGAGAAGGACAGGAATTACTCGGGATCTTGTGGCTGTCGACGAAATGTTAAGACAATCATAGTAATAGGGATTATTAGGGTCGTTAACGAAGAATTAAGTTCAACGGGAAATGAACAAGAGAAGATATTGATATTTCATTAAGAGATGAAGGTAGAAGTAATAACAAGACGTATTGATGGTAGTTAATGAAAATATTAGTCCTTGGCCTGAATTCAGCGGTAACATATATTTAACAGTCAGCATCAAAAGACTGTGGATATATAAGGAGTTTTGGTTTGGAAAACATTAAATATGCGACGTTTTAGGCCACGTAACAATTGCGGAGAAATTTTATTTTAATAATAAGTCGTACGAAATCTTAACGCAATTGGAGCACATATAAGTATTTTACGACATGGACTTCATAGTGTCGTTTAGTTTTCAAGTTTGTCGATTTATTAAGGTAGTGTACTATTAATTAATTAGAAGTCGAGCGACAGTAATTAAGCTTGCTCGAGAAAGAGTGCTGAATCAGCATGTCGTCGAAGTATTATGTTCTGATAATTTTCAGTGTAAATATTTCAAGGCGTAGGCCTAGTATGTGATCATGTGTTTTCAGTAATACTGTAAGATCGCAGTAGAGACCAGCAGAAAGAAGTTGCGAGAATGTGTACAAGTACTGGAGAATTAAGAGAACGAGTGATATCAGAGTCCAGGGCACGATAGAAATATTTCTATGCTTTCCAACGCCAGAGGACTAGAGTCGAATTGAGATGTTTCGCCAACATGAGTACGAGAGGATATGACCGATAATGTAAGTCATAGAATCGTCTCATTAATGTTATTCGCGAATCTGGGTGAAAATGTCGTTAGGGTTAGCAGATTTATCGCAAATGATAGTCTGTGTTGGGTGATAACCAAGGACACCCATCCCTCCGTCATAGTGTTTCCCTTCTAGTCTTGTTTCGGACATTGTCCAAAGTTATTCGCGAATATGGGTGCACATGTCGCTAGGGTTGGCAGACTTATCGCGAATGATAGTCTGTGTTAGGTGATAACTAAGGACACCCTTCCCTCCGTCATAGTGTTTCACTTCTGGCCTCGTCTCCGACTCAATTATGACATGTATAACCATAGATGTCCGGTGTTGAAGTGACTGGTGATAGGTATGATACTTAGCCGTCACGGGAATTTTTGATATTCATTTCGAACACTCTCTTACATTTTGGGTAGGCCGAATATCAGAAGTAAAAGATTGATACGTACAGGAGGTAGAAAGATGTAGGAAGAACTAGAGAGGATTTTAATCAATATTTCTTTTTAAAATCATGAATACGCAATTATCAGATATTAATTTTTTTTAAAAAACATAAAACAAAAAAAAAAGAAAAAAAAAAAAAAAAAAAAAAAAAAAAAAAAGTTAATTCTGAACTGCGGAGTTTTGAGGTTTTACAAACGGATAATCGGGCCACGATTATTGCACAAGGGAGGCTGTGGAATGAAAAGCCTTGTTCACAATTATTATTATTAAGAAAAATTTGTAGATAGAAAAAGATAGATATAGCAGTCAGGAATATATTAGAAAATATATATATAGATCGAACAGCAAATATATTCACGTGTTATTTATAAATATAAGGGAAGTAGGGTATTTCAAGATTTATGATTAGATTATATAAGTCGAAGTTATAAGTAGGTCAGCTAGTTATTACGCTGGGTATTTCCAAAGCTGGACGCAGCTAACGCGCTACTCGATTACAAACGAGGACAAGTGCCGTGGTTGGCTGAAGTCGATGCGCTTGAGTAGGGATAGCGGCCAGAGTAAAATAGAAACATGTGGGGCGGGGCCTACTTGGTTCGTTGATGTATGGTTACCAGGAGTTTTGGTGTGTGTAGTTCCGATGGGTCTATACGGTGTACAACGTGTAGTTCTCATAAGGATCGAGTCTCAATGATCCTTCCCCTTACTGGCTCCCTACGGGATAGGTAAGGGGGCCCCTCAGGTTGGCTAATGTCCCAAGCCGCGAAGGCTAATTTGGAGGCGAGAGAGTTCAGTGTCCCCCTGGGTAGGCCCAGGTAGGAGGCTAGTAGTCCACGGCGATACCCGGGTCGAGTCCGTCTCTGCGGGTATTCGCTAAGCGCCTGGGTCGAGTGTGTCTCTGCAGGCTAGGAGGCTGGTAGTCCACGGCAATACTCGGGTCGAGTTCGTCTCTGCGGGTATTTGCTAAGCGCCTGGGTCGAGTGTGTCTCCGCAGGCGGGAGTCTGGTAGTCCACGGCAATACTCGGGTCGAGTTCGTCTCTGCGGGTATTTGCTAAGCGCTTGGGTCGAGTGTGTCTCTGCAGGCGGGAGGCTGGTAGTCCACGGCATTGCCCGGGTCGAGTCCGTCTCTGCGGGTTTTTGCTAAGCGACTGGGTCGAGTGTGTCTCTGCAGGCGGGAGGCTGGTGTCCACGGCGCTACCCGGGTCGAGGTCGTCTCTGCGGTATTGCTAAGGCCTGGTGTCGCTTTTCAGTGTGTCTTGCAGACGGGAGGCTAGCGACGGCATTGCCTGGGGCGAGTTCGTCTCTGCAGGTATTTGCTAAGCGCCTGGGTCGAGTTGGTCTCTGCAGGCGGGAGTAGGATTACCAATTAGGAGTAGAAAATACGGGAAGACCAATAGTAAAAGGATAGGGAAGGATAAGTCTAAAAAAGGTAAAGGGACGTTTTAGTAGGGTAAAGAAAATAAAGTTCGTCGCAGTTAAAACAACCAATCAATTAATTATATACTACAAGTTTGTAAAACTAGGAAGCAGGGTAGAAAATCCAACCGTGATCGCCCAAGATCACGCAGACGCTTCCACTACCGGTTCGGGTCACCACATCACTTCGCCCCGAGAACCACGGATATCACGAGGAAGCATGGAAGAAAATCAACCATCATCGTCTAAATACATAGAAGACGTGGAGTATGCTTCTACTCCCGACTCGGTCCAGCGTGGACGCTGTGCGCCGGGTTCCCGAGAACCCAATTACGAAGTAGACAAGGGGGGTTGGACCTTGGCCTACTCAGTCGGTAACGAACAAGAAAGGCCCATCGAGACGGATGATACGAGGAAAGAAGTATCATTTGAAGACGCAGCACCTCGGTTCCTCCTGACAAGCGGTACCCTTAATAAAGCATTCGACGAAAAAGCTGCCGTCTCGAAGTACTGCCGACCGTCGAGCGGGTCCAGAATAAGACAACCGCTCGAGGACGAACAGGCAGCAAGGCTGTTCGCGACACTGTGACATTGCTTGTGGTGAGAAGGAATTATCTACAAAAGCTAAGCAGGCTCAAAAAACTAAAGCTGTCATCAAATGAAGACTGCCTCGCTGAAGATCTGACGATGACGATTATATACTCGTAGAATTCGTTACTTCTCATGCAGAAAATATCAGGGACTTCACAGGATGGCTAATCGGAGAATTTGTAATTGCAGATATGATGTTTAATAGTATGATCAGTGTGTACGGGGTTCAAACGCTAGGCTCGCCCTTCACTGACATCGCTTTTGGGTAAGGAAACTGACGTTTACATTAGCTAGCTTAGCCAACTTTTTAATACTGATATAATTTGTGAAACATGGACTTTAAGGAAGGTAGATATTAGGAAACTAGAGGCATTAGAAATGTGGATTTGGAGAAGAATAGAGAAGATTAATTACAATTAGCTGAACTCAAAAGGTTACAAATGAGGAGGTTCTGGAGAGAGTACAGATAAACAGTTGACAAATGTATTAAAAATTAGGAAGAAGAGTTGAATATGACTCATTCTAAGGGGGGGGGAGTCTATTAAAAGAGGTCAAAGAAAGTTGAATGGAAGGAAAAAGTGGCAGAGGAAGGCCGAGATTAGGTATGCTAGATGATTTAAAGTCCCACTTTTATGTGGACATGAAGAGGAACGCGAAAGTGGAGAGTGGAGGCGTTATATGCCATGGACCTGCCAGTAGGCAATGCACTAATGGAGGTGGCCTATACTCAGTATTCTATTAGAATGATATAGAACCAATTTATCTGCCTGAAACCTTTTCAACCAATTGCATGCAATAGAGCTTGCTAAATTATCATGAAGCAATTAACTTACTTTATGTTTGTTGCTAAATGTAATTGATTTGTAATTTTGTATAACACGCTCAGCTTGGAAGAGCGCTTAGTCTGTCTAAACGATGTTTGAGGGTAGTGTGGTCAGCTAGATAGATTGGTAATTGGTGATTGTCTGTTTGAGCACCTCCTAATAGGCTATGCACTATATAGTAATATCAAGCATTGCTGAAAGTAATGAAAATTCTTTGAGAAACTGTGTAGACCTAATATTTAAAACAAAATTCTCGAAACACATATTTATGTGTGCGAGCATTAGTTATTAAAAGACCTACATAAAATCTAATTTGCATTAATTTTCTAAATATCATTGTGCTGCAGATGGATGCATGAGTATTTAAATGTCATATTTCTGATATGTTCTTTGTAAATTGTGTGTAATTTGAACCTGCCTGCCTGTTGTGACTTAGTGCTGTTTCCTTAACACGTAATTTATTAATAATGAAATCAATTAATTAATTATGCTGCAACTGCTACGCGAGTGGAACCATAGTATTTGAAACCTGTGACTTTGATTCTATTTGTCACTTTGTACTAATGTAGACGATGAAGCATATGATAAGTAGTGGGCCTATTCTTTCGGTCTATCTACTCTTTCCCAGTATGTTCCGACCCCAACGTTTCATTCCCCTACTTTGTGATAGCTAACAACATTAGTTTGATGTCAGCTTCCATCCTTATTCCTGCATTCGTCAATATTTGCTTAACTAATGAAGTAAATAAGTCAGCTGGAAATAGGTGCAATGTAAGGTCTCTTTGTTGGCACTTGTAAATGTATGTTGCATTTTAATGCCTATCATGTAATCATTTACTAGTATTGTAAATACGCAATGTACTGTAAGTACATATGTACTTTATATGTACGATGTACAGTAAAAAAGAATTACGAAAGATGGATGTATACAATGTAGCAATAGATAGTTTTTTAATAATTACAAAAATTGTAAGCAGTTTACATAAGCACAATTCCATGGTCTCTGAGATTTAATTCCTAAAAATAATGAAAAAAATGCGGATTAGACCATCATAATGTTTAAACTTTTTATATTTAAGCTATACTAAGTCAATCATAATAATACCAATGCACAGTTAAAAGGTACACTTCCAAGACACGCATTGGATCTTAACTATTTGAAAAGCTTAACTACAAGCGAAACTCTATATCAGCAGTATTAACGAAAGCATAATACGTAGCGGAGATCGGAGAGCATCGAACAAGCAACATAACACACAGAGATTTAAAATGGTAATTAAACTAACAAAGACACAAAATTATAACTAAGCTAAAAACTATAAACAATCAATAACATAGGACTGACGAAACTTAGAAATCAATAAAATGGCGCTGCAAATGGCGAAACCATGAACAAATTCCACGTAACAAAATATCAATCGAGTACCACAGAAAGTCAGAAAACAATAAAACAACATAACAGATACAGTATGAAACGTTAAAATTACTCAGTATCGGTACTATTAATTAAATACATTATAATGCATCATATTTTTATGCACAACAGCCTCTAAAAATTAAAATCAACCAACCAGCCAACCAAACAATCATTTACAGAATTTGCAATGCCCTGAAATGAATCAGTGCAAATTTTTGCTTAAAATACAAAAAAAGGCTTGATCAGTACCAATTTAAAATATCTAAGGAAAGATCAATAACGGTAGCAGTTTAAACTATTTTAAGCATCGAAGGATCCAAATTATAAATTTTATATTAAAGCATAACAGTAAAAGTAATGATGCCTGTCAAACAAGCATTATATGTTGTTGATAGAAAATTACACAAACTTCTTAATTATTTAGTAGACTGTAAAAACACACAAAAATACTAAAACTATTGCAAGCATTACAATCTAATGAATTCAATTAACAATTTGGAACTTAAAATATCAATTCTATAGTTTGTTACTTTGTTTTATATCCACAGCAAGCAAATTTTCTTTAAAACCTTCTTAACTGATATAATAGTTTTGTCTGAACAGAGCCAGTTCTCACAATGCTCAGAACTAACAGCTTACTGCTAACATGCAGAATCTTAACCTATTTCATGATATCACTGCAATCTTTACTCTATCAACTGCCTAAAAAATTATCTGTTACACAATTTGAAATTAACAAGCATAACAACTTATTATCTATATGTAGAATTTAATAAAATGAGCTTGCTGTTGTAATTCATTGAAACAGCTCAATCTTGACCAATTTAAAAACATGAATATACTGAAAACTTACAATTAAGAATAAGTTGGCAAATTCATGCATAAAATTCACATGAGATTCAACAATACACAACACATGGCAATACAACAGACTTAATAATACTGTATGTGAACTAGGGTTTCAGATGTTCTCACGTGCTAAAAGTAACTTAAAATTCAAGTAATATTCAGTCCATACTTATATAATCTCTATAAAGCACAAATACAATTAGACAACAGAAACTGAAATCCTAAGAACAACTGTTCGGAGTCGTTAACATGCATAGTAACGCGTGAAATGTTAATTACATTATGTCCTTATGTCACAATTGCTCATAATAACATAGTCACCTTGCTTAGAGCACAACAAGAACACACTCATAAACTAAATAAGATTCAAAGTAGACTATACACTCTACCTTACAGAAAACAAAAGTCATGCCTCTCTGTTAAGACAAGCTTACATAATAAAATCATGCTTTTAGTCCACATGGATATAGCATCTTAAGCAACGAAACCAATCACTTAGCCAATCAAGCGATGTGCAGTAATAACTACTTTGTATCTAACTACTACGTAGTTAGAGTAGTTTAGATATAGTAGTTAGAAAAGTAAACAAATTTTATTTTAATTACCTAAAGGCAACAGCTGCTCATCACTGTAAAAAATACTAAATCAGAAACCGCTGCACAAAAGAAGCTGAAATCCTAGGGTATTGGCTGTTTCATCGATTGAGAGCATATCAGCGACAAGCATGCATAGACTTGAACCTTGCACCCAATGATCCGCAGTCGGACATGTTATCAGCAAGGTAATAGTTCAGCCCTAAGATTGAATACTAACTGGTCAGAACAATTATATTGCTGAATATAAAACCTAATGTCCCCTCAAAAAACAGGCTTTCCAAGACCAATCATTACGTATATCAACAATATTTTAAAACCAAATAACCGAACACAATAAGAGCCTATAAAACGTTAAACAAAAAAGAGATATTAAAATTACCAAACACAACATAAGCCTATAAAAAAAAAAAAAAAAAATGAGATCTTGCTTGCATTAAGCAATGCGTCTAGATGACTAATTAAAATTAATTAAATCAATTAATTAATTAAATTGATATAAAGGCAAATTAACTAATGTTCATACAAAAAAGAGTTTACAAAGTCATGTTGCTAATACTGACGATTTAAATTGATACGTGTAATTCATGTTTGCAGTAAATATAATATCATCATATTTAGTTAGATTAATTGCTAAACTGCTAGTCACCCACAAAAAGTTCTTACTTTAACTGACACTATAAAATTTATTTCTCATCCAGCATCAAACTAAAGACTCCTTGCATCAGTAGCGCATAAACACAGGCCAATATAAATGCAGCATAGGTGCTACAAGGTAAATAAGAAGAAGGGAAGTAGCTCTGCGACACTCATTACTCACAAAAACAACCTGTTCTGCAGAAAACAGTTAAAATAAAATTAGATGTTCAATTATATCAAGCAAATTATGTACATGCAGTTTACAAAAATAGATGATTAAATCAAGGCACAAACGTTCATAGAAGCTCAAAACACATTAAAACAAGCATCTGTGATCAATAACATTTTTGTCATAAGGTGTCATTTCAAGCTTTAAAATCCACCATTAACAACTCTCCCGATAGAAACGAGAATATCGGCAGCACCGATTTCTTGTAAGTAGAAAAAGCAGCGACTTTGAGAAATCTTCTATCTCTTGTAGGGATGAAAACCCTGAGTAGCGAGGGAATGATACGAGGAGATACGAGCGTGAGCTCCGCCGCTCGGATCAATGAAGCTGAATCCCATGGAGTCATCAGAGCCGTTCTGAGTCATCACAGAGCATAGGCCGAGCCCATAGTCATCTATACAACAATTATTATCAATAAATTCCGACTGGTAATTCTCTTCAGTGCACTGCTAAGTGGCAGATTCAAGGTACATATTCATACTCAAAGTCTGCTATCTCGCTCCATAAGAGCATTCTTAGATCAACAAGTTAATCCCTTCACAAGTCTATGCCTTATCCATAACTTATGTAGCCTACAGCTTGAGAAAAGTACAGCTACTGAGGTGGTTTCCCATTGCCTGCCTCAGCTAGATAGATTTAATACCATTTAATCCTGGGGGAAAATATTTCATGCTGAGGTGCGTCCCCTCTTGCTATCCTCAGCTCCTGCCTTAGTCGCCTCTTACGTACACGCAGCAGATTGTTTGCGGTTGCCCTAATCTGCAGTGGTCCAACCACACCCAAGCACAACATGGGAAGACCGGTAGTTATAAGATAAATATTATTGAAATGTTTATAACAACACAATAAATTAATTATCTTCCTATCCATCGAAAATGCAAAGTAAACACACGTTAAACACAGCAGCAAAACTTGTACCAATTCAAATCATAAACACCATGCATTCAAGTTTATCAGTCACAAGCAAGAGCTAACTCTCAAACGCTTCAGGAAAAATGATTGGTACGGAAGAAATAAATAACTTGTCCATAAAACTATGGCATGGTGTTATAGATACTAGTTGTAATCATGGATGAAACAATGAGGAATGTTCATATCCAGCAATCATTATATATTAAAGAATTATACTAAATCACAGCAATGAATTACTGAACTGAATTCATTTCAGCACATACTGATCACTGCATCATGACAATGAATTACTGAACTGAATTCATTTCAGCACATACTGATCACTGCATCATGCCGATGAATTACTGAACTGAATTCATTTCAGCACATACTGATCACTGCATCATGACGATGAATTACTGAACTGAATTCATTTCAGCACATACAGATTACTGCATCATGACGATGAATTACTGAACTGAATTCATTTCAGCACATACTCAGAGCAAACTGATGATAGCTAGGTGAAGCCGAGACTGAACCCTGAGACTTGTTTGTCAGATCATTCTCGCCATTACCATCAATCAATCCAAACTGGGCAGCACTCGTAAACCCTACATCAAATACCAAACAGTATCATCCATACCATTGTATAACTCTATAGAATAGACAGCCCTACTACACCACGTCAAGACATCACAGATAAAATTATACATACTTCTTCTTAGCATAGGCCACCACTGAACAGGATATGAGTTAGTGTCAGGCTGGCAATTAAAGCCAGGATTGCTAGCAGCAGTATGCATACTAATATTGCAGATATCAGTATTGCACATAACCTAACAACAACTAAGCAGATTATCATCAGAACATTTGCTCTACAACTTCTCAGTGCAGCTCCTGCAAGAATTCAGTCCAAGAAGCAGCCCCATGAAATGTTTAGTCTCAATTTTTAGATTTCAATTGTAAACTATTTTTCACATACCCTCAACACTGAAATTATATTATTTAAAAAGCAAAAATTTACTTGCAGAATAGTTTAACCAGTAACTAAAATTTATTAAGTAAACCAGCGAAATAAAAAACCTAAGTGCTGAATTTACCCTGGCATACTTCTAGTTAACATATGTAATAGTTCACTAACGACTGAATTGTCCATTGGTTCACCCACGTTGATTGCCTTTAGCCCATCGGAACATTTGTGCAAGTCGTATGATTCTAAAATGCTGCATCTAATGAATTAGACCACAGTCATATAGTCCAATGTACCCCCACTCGTATTCTATCTCTTGAATTAATACTGCTGAACTATTACTTGTAGCAGCTCATTATATTTCAGTTTTCAATATTTCTTACCGGTAGCACTCAGAGTGTAAATTCTTCCCAGTAAGTCAGAACTGATCATCGGGTCTAAAACACAGTTCAATTATTTAAATATATACGCCATTTCAGTTGAGTGCAAAATACCAATGAAATCAGTATGCCCCTCTCTCCATTCACCAAATTTATTAAAAAGAATCCATCAGTACGAACTACTTAAAATGTTACTTTAACATTGGTTTCATCTCTCAAAAACAACAACATAATTAGAATACTACCATTGTAGTATTCCCTGACATTGCCTTATGGCGAGAAACCGGACATTAAATTCTTATTGATTGATTAGATTGATTGTCTATGACAATATTAAGCACTTTGTTTAATCTCTCAGATGGATATCAGTATGGGGAGATAGTATCTGAACTATAAATAAAACATGATCATTTATTATTACTAATTAATTATTGCCTAGATGCCCACCAACCAAATGCTCTTTCTGACATTGGTTTGGATCCTAGTGCTGCAGTCGCCTTTTACAACACAAGCAGTTTACGGCTGGTCCATCCTTCAGTATCCCGAACACAACATGGGTAAAGTGCAATTTCAGAAATATATATCATGCAAACTATAAATTTTATTTAAATCATATTTTTTGTGCATGCTTATCATTGTTTGCATGATTTTTGCTTTCGTTTGATTATTGTATCATTTCGTTTGCTAGTATTTACTAATATTTACATGTATTTGCTCATTAATATTAAGATCAGTTACTGACAAATTCTGAACTGAAACGAAGGATAAAATTACTGTTTCGACTACACAGCAGAACATACTGTACGATGGTGGAACAGAGAGAGCAGGATGATGCATAGCAGGTGGGCGGGTGCTGGAGTTTAGAGCAGAGCCGATGTCCAGCGCATTGACTCCTGAGAGATCAGGTAGTTGACACTGGAGCCACGGGGTTGCGTAGAGGGGAGTTAGAGACTGAGCTGAGATCAGCGGCAGCCGGTTACATTGATCCCCCACACCTGTGAAATAAGTGAATTGCTTTACAAACTAGCAAACAATACACCCCGGCAAACAATACACCCTATCAAACAATACACACTAGCAAACAATACACCCTGGCAAACAATACACCCTATCAAACAATACACGCCAGCAAACAACACTAATTAGCAAACAATACACACTAGCACATAATACACACTAGGAAACAATACATATTAGCAAACAATACACACTAGCAAACAATACACACTGGCAAACAATACACTCTTGAAAACAATACACTCTAGCAAACACTAGTAATTAGCACAAAATACACACTAGCAAACAATTCACACTAGCAACCAATACACCCTAGCAAACAATACACACTAGCAAACAATGCACCCTGGCAAACAATACACCCTAGCAAACAATACACCCTAGCAAACAATACACACTAGCAAACAATGCACCCTGGCAAACAATACACACTAGCAAACAATACACCCTCGCAAACAATACACACTAGCAAACAATACACCCTAGCAATACACATTAGCACATAATACACGCTAGCACATATAAAATGTAAGCACATAATATAGACTAGCACATAATACACATTAGCACGTAAAACTAGAAGCTAATGTTAATGTCAGTTCCCTCACTCGAAAGTGATGTCGGTGACAGGCGAGCCCAGGATTTGAACCCCGCACATACAGATCAGCAGTCGAGTACCTTACCTTAACGACAGCGCCACTGGCTCCAGCCGGTACGTTTTATGTGCTAGTGTTTAAAATACATAAAACACACACATAATTCACGGTAGTTATATTTAGTCTGACTGTAAGAAAGCTTCAGACTTTTGGAATTAAAATCAGTCATTCCACAAATGGCAAGCATCTATATTGAACATGCTTGGCAAAACTACTTCAGCAGTAGCTTAGCATATTAACTTGCACATATATTAGCCCACACAGCTATTTTCCATAAAATGAATCCACAATTAGATTACTCCGTAAGATATCATAGTACGCCTACAATCTCGCTTAAAAGTATAGATAGATAGCAGATTGATATAAATATTCCGAACTAGCCTATACTAGTACGGTCTCAGTGACTCAAAGATACCGAGAGATATAATACAAATGATATGTAGGATAGCAAATTACTAATATCTTGACTTTGTTGTCTTTGTATCTTAAATTTGCTTCAATAAAAACAGTTGCTTTCCAATAGACATGAGTTAGAAAAGCTCAAGATGTTCTTTAAAATTAAACACACATTATAGTTTTCAAATCATCTATGATGACACCTATGAGCAAGATGAGTTAGTGGAGTGACTAAAATCTAAATCTAATTTATTCTCCAAATGAATGCAAATCAAATAGAAATAACAAACCAATATAGGCGACTCCTGGATGTTGAAAACACTGAGCAACTATTGACATAAACATAAATAACATAATGGTGAAAGTAAATATCAAAAACAAAAGTTGGTGGCTTAAAAAAGATGACAGTAGCATGCAATAAAGAACATTTATAAGTAAACACATACAACATTTCAGACAAATTCAAAGATTATAAGTAAGACATTTCCTACATGTACATTGTAAAAATTAAAGAGTTAATACCAAAAAATTACGAGGGCATAAAAGTATTAATTTTAGATTTCACTAATATAGTCTGCATCAAATTTTACTAGAAATTTTAGGTATTACACAATAAAATGCTGTCGTATTTTAAGAATTCATTGTAAAATTTATGCAAAACAGAATCTTGAAATTCATTACAATTTGTAATTTTTCTTCACCTATACATTAACATAATCAATTAATGCAAATTTTACTACATTCAGTTCCCTTTTTCCTATCATTCGCAATAATACCATGAACTCTACACATAAAAAGCTGTTCATTATATCGTGAAACGAATACTGGCTAAAAACATCATCATCATCATCATCTTCACTTAAATCCCAATTTAACCCGGGTTGGGATAAGAAATAGACTGCAATCCATTCGTTTAAAAAACATGCTTTTAAAGTTTCAATAAACAGTAAACTTTGAAATCTGCAGCAGCAACAAACCGAGGGTGGCCGAGTTGTGACAGTAAGGAGTGGGAAGAGCTGAGTAGGCCATAGGGAAGGCTCCAGGAGGCGTGGCCATGAGACCTGGGTTAGCAACTACAACAGGTCCAACGGTTGACTGCTGCTGACCCATGGCGGACAGGCGCTGCTGCTGAATGGCCAGACTTCTACCGGCACATATTGGCGACATGTCCGCAACAGTCTTCATGTCACGAGGCTCCGCCCTCTTCACTTCTACCTACGCATTAAACAATCAATAAGAATTTAACATCCAGTTCCTCGCCATAAGGCAATGTCAGGAACGTCAGGCAATGACAGGGACGTCAAATAATGAATGTAGAAATATCTCAGCATGCAGAGCATCGAGTGAAGTCATGCAGTTTTAAATTACTGCTTTTTTTGTTCGCATAGTTACACACATGACATACCACATGTGCTACATAGTTTCCTTTCTTGGTTTCTGTTTTTGTAGTTTTTGTTATTTCCTCCATTCCTCTCCATGGTTATTAGTAATCGTTGCCTTTTGTTGGCGCATCAATTGCAGCCGGCGCGGATTTAAGAATATCCTTCCAACTCCCTCGGGATTTTTTGTTTCAAAGCTGTCAACACTCGGTCTTCCAAGGTGGTCGCCCACAAAGTACTAACCGGCGCGATGGAGCTTAACTTCATTAAACTGACGCACAGCTTCACAGTGTGCCCTAATCCCGCTCCCCGTTTTGTTCCCGATCCCCGTTTTTATTTTAGTGCGCTAAACCCGACCCCAATTGTTCTTGGGGTCAAGAGCAATGGGAATCGATTCCCGTAACTATCATTCACTGTTAGAGAAAAATCATAGATATACACAAGACTGGTTAAAGGGGTAAGTTGGCTTTAACCTACCTAGCTATTTAAAGATATGGTATTAAAGTTATAGACATCATCGAGAACATTCACTGCACGCATTATGTGTACGGGTTTTAAGTTATTAGGCACAAATAATTTTACTATTATAGACAGTCTTTAGTTTAAATTTAACCGATGAATGAGCAGAAATATATGGGAAAATTTTAATAGTGCTATAAAATAATATGAAACCATCTTTAAAGTTCTTCACATCTATTAATGTAAACAGCTAATACATTGAACTTTATCTATTTATATATTTTAAACATTACAATTTTTAATGACAAGCTAGCTTCATTTAGAATATTTTCTACAAAATAATAATTATGTTTAGTTTAACAATTAATTGTACTGCTAATCAAACTCATATTTTGCTAAGATAAATAATATGATTGTATTTCATAATAATTTATATAAAAAAACTTATTTTCAGGAATGTCCCAGTTGCATCTAGGAACAAGAATAAGTCACAGTAAACATTTTAAATTTAATCTAAATTTAACATTTAGTGGAAAATGAATAATTTTAACATGCTAAAATAGGTAAGCTTGGATGGAACTATGGAGCTTTGATGTTTAAAAGCAAGTTACCACAATAGCCAATTACCCTTCATGTATATGATAAGTAATGAACAGAAATTTAGTCAATATGCTATAACATTTCTGGAAAATAGTAAATTAGACGTTAAGGTGCATGGTTTATAATATTGTGAAACGAGAAGAAATTACAGACTTGCTTTCCGTTTACTTGAATGAAATGATCTTCAATCACTCTATCAACACTATCTTCCATCTCAAACGTGAGAAAACCAAAGCCTAAAATATATTCAATAAACTGTCAATAAGACAAGTCATTCACAAAACTACATGTATTTTATCTTAGTAAAGTTAAATATTGCAAATAGATCTCTAACATGGCAGTAAATAGAGTAGCTTTTTTATATTGTAGCTAGGATTTGAGACATGCAGAGTATTAATATGCTATCGACATGCCACTCATAAAACAGTTAGAATAAGAGAAGGAAGTACATATAAATTTGAAAGCTTTTCTGGAAGTCTAGCAAATGATGTAGTTGAAATCAAGTTGATTTATATCTTCAATGAAGACATTATTAAACAATGCTAATTGAAACTCTCAGCAAACACTGTCATTAAGATAACTATAAATCAGTCATGCAGATCATTTATAAATCACTGCATATTCATGCAAAGCGGCATAGCAGGGAGTAATTGAGAAAAATGAAATGAGAAAGAATAGAGAGATTTTGTGCAGTCAGTCATTATCATGTGGTGCATTGGCTTCTGTTGATGCAGATTCTGCTTGAGATGTCCCTGACATTGCCTCATGTCGAGGATAAGGGTATTAAATTCTTACTTATTGATTGATTGATAGTAGACAATTAAACATAGAAGTAATGTTCACATCACCAATACAAAGCAAATTTACTTGAAAGCAATAAATGATATGCTAATGAGAAAGGTCACAAAAGTGCAGCACTAATTCTTCAAAGTGAAGCAAAATGAATATCAACTTTAAGATCAAGTACAAGTGTAATAGGTATGACTTAATGATACCAGCGCAACAACTAAACAACACTGAACTTTGCTAACATACCACGAGATCTGTGCTTCTGTTGATCATACATTATAACAACCTCAGCTACCTGATATAATAGAACAACATAGGATAACATGCAAGAAAACAATATATTATAACACTTCAGTCATAGATGAAAAAAACGCTTTTTACATTTTTATTTTTTATAAAATAAAAAACGTAAAAAACATAAACCGTTAACGTCATACGTAAAAATTAAGATAAACACTGTGATCTCACCTCTAATTATTTCAACTGTGAGCCAAAACAGGAAATTGTAAGAACATTATATTGCTACTTAAGGTAATTCATTACAATTTTGATTTTCCTAGTTAGGCAGATGTTCTAATTTTTAAGACATTGTCTATTCTTAATTTCTTACGGATTTAAATTTTCTTGTATTGATAATTATGAACAGTGACAGTTGTGATAATTGTGATAGTTTGGCTGTATGTGACCTGAAAGTATTTGTTTATATTTGTATGGATATACTTTAGAAATTTAGATCAAGTCTAGTTGTAATAAAATTGTTTAGTGTTATGCAATGAAGGCATGGTAATATATATGCAAGTCTACGTGGACGCTACAAACGTTTTTTCAACGTTTTTTGGGGGGGAAAAACGCGTTTTTTAACGGTTTTCATTTTTGGTAAGAATGTTTTTTTCATCTATGACTTCAGTCATCTGATAACACAGGATAACATGCAAGAAAGCAATACATTATCACACCTCAGTCATCTGATAACACAGGATAACATGCAAGAAAACAATACATTATCACACTTCAGTCATCTGATAACACAGGATAACATGCAAGAAAACAATACATTATCACACCTCAGTCATCTGATAACACAGGGTAACATGCAAGAAAACAATACATTATAACCACTTCAGCTAAGTAATGACATAGGAAAACATGCAGGTGGACACTATGATATAACAGCCTTAGCTACAGGAAAACATAAAATAACAAGCCAAACAAACATAACAAGCAAAATAGGATGGAATTGATATGGCATTAGTACACTGCAGTTAGCAATAAAGCCAGCGGCGTAATTAACCATGTTTCATTATATTATAATCCATATCTGCTCTGATTAAAAGTATCCTTCATGTTACTTGTGCTCAGATTGTTGGGTATACAATTGGCTGACTGATTTATTAACTACTGAATTAGGAACCTCATTAAACTCTACTATATACAATACAGTCTAAAACAATTATAATGAATTGCTTAAGAAAACAATAGTTAGTAAGTAGTAACAATACACTAGAATAACTTTACGAAAGAAACACAAAATGTATCCTCAGGCAAAACAAGATTAAATATTGTTGAAATAATCAGCTATCATACCTAAATTTATATTTTTCTGATAATTTAGCAAATTATAACGGAATTACATTTTACAATAAAATAATTCCAAATAATAACTGTATCATATGAAATGTAGTATAGTTGGGAAATTGCAACTTCAGACTGAAGGATAAACACAACATTAGGCCAGTAATAATAACCTAACCGTTAACCTTAGCTTTACCTTTTAATAAAAGATTCCTAGCGTCACTGATATGTTATATGTTTCAAATCTACCCTGACCATTTTTTGATCACCGGACTGGCTTTCGTTTGGGACCTTACTTCTCCTAAGCACATTTCATTTGTAGATTGGTCTGGGTGAATTGATCTGTAGTGATGTGTGCTGTTGGGGACATCACTGACATCATCCCTGGATGAGGATACAGACGTTAAACCTTTATTATTATCATTATTATTACATATTCTAGACAGCCTGACCTCTCCATACTGAGAGAACTGGTCTCTGAGTTCATGCTCTGTGGCGCTCAACGGCAAACCTCCGATGAAAATCTTCTTTCTGCTGTTCTCTGCGCTCTTACCGCCCTGCCCACACAACACGAATACAGAGCTTCAGCCATCGATCAATCAAGATACAGAGCCAGTGGCATGACTGATTAAACTGTTAGCAGAGACGCATTAGGTGCAGGGTTCAAATCTATTGCTCGTCCAGTGACTGATAAGCTTATGAGATATGCTATTATGTTAAACTTAGTTTTTTTTAGCTCAAGTGATTCCTTGCCCTGCTGAATAGTTAATGAATATAGTTGATTAATAGTTAAATTGAGCCCAGGAATTCTGATTAATGAAATAATACATGTAGCTAAGAGTATGGAGGTTAAAGTCACACTAAAGGCAAAATATTTCTAAGAAAAAGAACAAGATAATTTCATTTCAAAGATTCAACTTTAAGATTTAACTTTGAAGAGCAATTATATTGAAATTGAGTAACTCCTATTCAAGACTCACACCTGTTCAAAGACAATAAAAAACTATTAAATTTTGTCAGGACAATTATAACACACCTTATTCATGCTTCTTGGATTGCATGACTTTGGATCAATCTGAAAAGAAACAAAAGATTATATTAAACTCTTAAATCTAAGGTAGCTTAAAAATTAGCTATTATACTATCATAATGGATAGCTAGTCAACATTTTCATTAGTTATTATAAAGTAATCTATAAATGACAAAGTGCACAAACGATAGTAATCTGTTAAGTTCTTAAAGTACTTATCAGTATTTGTTAACATAATTGATTAGGTACAGACATTTAACAAGTATACTTATGAGAAACTTGAATGTAATTAATTATTATATTTATACATGCAGCTGCACTAAGAGCCGCTACAATTTTATTGTAATGCTGAATGATTACTTTAGTAATGAATGTCCTAGTTTGCTTTTACTTTCCAATAACTTAAAATCTTAAAATGCATTTTGTCAGAATAGTTGGATCAGTTTATCATAGTTTATCTTTTGATCAGTCGAGAACACCAAGAGTTTGCAATATTTTAGGGAAGATTAATGTGATTCTGAAGCATGACCGATAAATAAAAATAAAATGTAGACTATAGTTCTTAGTAATAATGAATAGTTTAACTTATCCGGCAATGAATTGCTCATATCTAAAGTAAGCATTGACATTAACGCATAATGTGAGCAGTAAAATATGACTATGGCTTGCCTATACTTAGGAGTTTGGATAGAGAGACAGAACAAATTCTAATTCAACCATATAAATATAAACTTACCTGCCGGCCATCCAGTATGTGAGGAACAAGTGAAAGAACAACATTGACACACTCTGGATCCTTAAAGGTCACAAAACCAAATCCACGAGATCTTCCCGTGGCTTGATTCTTCATCACAACGCAATCTATCACCTCCCCATAGTGACTGAAGTACTTGAGCATAGACCCTATTAAGCGGTTATAAAATTACGTCAATAGATGTAATGTTAAAATGATAAGTAGATGTCAAGTATTAGCAATACACATATGCAGTAGAAATTCAAACCAATCGAAATGCTGTTTACTTTTTCCAAAATTTTCTCATTAAAAACAACCCGAAGAAATCTGCAGTTTTCTATTTATTTCCAAGTATACCTTCAAGAGACGCCACTTGACCACAAAAAATAATCTAATTGACTGAGAGTTTACTGAGTCTATTGAGTCTGCCACAGTGCCACTCCACTCGGAAGTTATGATCCCAAGCTTATTATAAAGCATTACTGACAGTAAGATTAAATATCATTTCAGCAAAAGATAAACTTTACCTAATACCTTCTATCTTATTCTTACACCGTCTTCAAAAGAATTTAATAAATATTAATTACTTCACAAAAGTAAGGGGAACCGAAATCAAAAGGTTTAATTAAATGCAGATTCCTAGAACAGGCAAAAAAGATCAAGAAGTGCATTAAAAATATTTTATAATATATAATAATTGACATGGAATTTGAAATAAGTCACACAACAAAATATCATACCGTGCGTAGTATCCCAGCTGAGACCACCAACAAATATTTTCCTAAAAAGGAAAACATAAAAAAACATAACACAGATTAGTAGATAATGTGTTTTATTGAAGAAATGTAATGAAAGAAAAAGTCCAATGCTAGATTATCATAAATGATCATAATGCTACTAAAGGGCTCAAGCGAATAGTTGATAGATAGTACATTTATTTTCATTTCAAAATATTTATACATTTTGTATAAGAATTAGAAAATTAAATGGTTTTGAAGTTAACTGTATATACTGATCAATTAGCATGAATTTACCAGCACTCATGCCACTCCTTCAAATTCACTACATAGTAATGCCATTTGGTATAAGCAGTGGCCATGATACTGGGGGGCGATCGCCCCCCCCAATAATTTCTGCAGGGGAGGGGGAACTTATAGTTTTGCCCCCTCAACAATTATAAAGTTCGCCCCCATAATTTGGTAGTGAGCCTGTGGCGGTTCTGATGGGTGGCCACGGCCACCCAAAATGAGGGCTGGCCACCCCGAAAATGGTCAACCAAAAATATTGACTTTTATTGCTGATTACCATGACATAACAGTGCTGGATAAGGAGCATCAGATGCTCATTTAAGACGATGCTTGTTTAAGATGCTTGATTAAAGTGTGCTGCCCATTAATAACGACAATCGAACAGTGAATTTAAGACACACCGTCAGAACTCGACATCAGTGATGGCATAACATATTACTTCCGCGCACTCTGCCTGAGTCCACACTGTTTAAAATAGAAGGGCTGTTGAACTAGAACGTAACATGGTAGACCTTCATCATGAACAATGATGGGGGGGGAAGCTTTCATTTTTGCAACGAAGCTCATATTGTCGCCAACGACAACATCGAGCACTATTGAAACAAATCCAAGCGGTGTGCAAAGAGAAGGTCCAAAACGGTGCAAATTATAAAATCCAAAATATCAGTCCAAAGATAATGGAAATTAAAGCAAAGGAGGCCTGCGTTCTGGTCGCAACTCAAGGCCACTGCAGGGAAAAGAGAGATGGAAAAGATAAATCTTCAACTGCCTCATAGGAAATAGGAACCGCTCATAGTACAGCAATTAAAGGCCTATGTGATTCAAACGAAGACTTTCAAAGAGTAGATGGAAGAGGAGCTGATTACGTAAAAGCTTAAATGAGACACCGGCAGAACAACGAAGCGGTTGTAGTAGTTTCAGTGTAAGTAGGCTAATTGTTTGACGATGCAGCTTCCATCGAACTATAAAACTGATTTTACTAAAGACTCCCACAATCATCTCTCCAACTCTCGTAAAACATCCTAAACTTATATAGTTGAGTGCAAAATCTCCCTAGTACAAATCTGACAGTTGTTTAGACGTTAATTTGTTACACCGTAGTTGCATGTATATCATGCATATTAAGGTCATGGATCTTAACTTGAATTTGACCTTAGGTCAAATTCAGAGGGTGTGATAAGACAAGGAACATGTCTGAAAATACGTAATTAAGGACGCTCGCTATCTGGCTGGGAGTCTTCGAGTCGGTAGATTGTTCATTCTACTTTTCATTCAGTTTTAGGCTTCACTTGAATGCACCAGAGTCACTAGATTGTTTTATAAAGTTTTAGCAAAACAGCTAAAATATCATATTCTTTATTTCTAGCATATAGGATTAAAGTACACAATGACAATAAATATATAGATGCAATTCCTATATTAAGTAGGCTATTTAATGAAGGTTTCATTCAGTTTATGTTTGTTTTATGTCATGATTTGGGAAAATTGCAAATGTTTTCTCTTAAAGCGAATTTATCTTACCTAAGAAGCACCATAAAACAAGAGCCGCTAAACCACCTCTTGCTGTTGGTCACATATCCGGAACAATTGGATAATTTGGGCATAAATAAAATAATCAGAGAGTTTATTTCTTACAATGAAATTAGGAGCAATACGTTTTCAGTTGATGATAGATTTTGAGCAATGGTTTCGCTGAAAAACAAGTATAAATCTTCCATAATCCTATTTTATCATGGATGTAGGCATCAAGGTCAACTGATGATTACTGATCAATCATCAATTGACCATAGTGTAGTAAAATAATCGTGCAATTTTGAGAAGATTCTTTCATAATATCAGTCTTTCAGACTTATTAATGAAACATTCAAGGATAGTGTAAAGAAACAGATGTAATGTAACAGATAGAATTATGCAAACAACTTGGTTGTGTAAAGTAGAGAGTTTAATTCTAATGAAATAAAAATGCATGAAAATTCATAAATATTGTTCTACTATCGTACTACCATGTAATTATTACTTAATAATACATTGTATTATAATATATTACATATATATAAAAATTAAAATTGTCTCGCCCCCCAATAATATTTATGAAGGGCGAAAGTATCCTTTCGCCCCCCCCCCAATATTGACAAACAAGTTGGATTTTTTTTACTTTGCCCCCCCCCCAATCCTGAAACCAGATCTCTGCCCCTGGGTATAAGTACCTGTACAAACCCTTATTCAAACCCTTACTCAATCACTCGAGCACACAGTATAATCTACTCTTAAAATGTTTAACCAACACTGACTTTGCAATCTCCAGACTTCAGTAATTCAGGAGTCACCCATCTACCAAGAAAAAGAACTTGTTTGGCTATTTGAAATGATTAAGCCTGAACAACACACCACCGTGATCGATAGCGTTGACAAATTTAACATCCCTGATCAGCAAAATTTTAGTAAACAGCGTAAATTATTTGATTAAGATTTAAGATACTTTTCTGCTAAAATCCATAATCTAAATTACTACAATTACAAAACTATCTCAAGTATTATAACTTACCCTCGCTCATCAAGATTAAACTGCATTTTTGTTGTTCGATTTATATGATCTTAAGAAAGTCAATGAAAATGTTATATTATTTTTTGTAATATAATTTTTTAATTAATTTAAAAAACGTGTTAAAATTAGACAATAACACGCGCCCAAGTTTTATATCAAACATCACGTGGTAACTATGACGTCAAATATAAACATAACCTGGAACCATAGATAAGAGATTCAAAAGTGGCGAAATGATCATCTAGGATGGAATCTAATACATTTAGTATCAAAGGTTTGAACACCATGCATATTTGTGTCTCGATCGTTGTAAATATTATTGTAATGAACACGCCCTGTTCACAATTTATATATTAAGAAATCGATACAATAGATAGAAAGCAGATATTATATAGCAGTTATTTATAAATAATAGGTGACGCAGGGTTTTTCCAAAGTGACGTCGCTGGCGCGTAAATTAGCTAAGCGAAGATTGTGATTCGTTAGAAGCGTTTGACATCGATCGACAGCGATGTATATAAGGAGAAGCTAGATACAGTAGAATCAAGTTGGTACCGGGGTTCCTACTTGGTTCGTCTAAGTAAGTTCCCAGGAGGGCAGCTCCGATGGGTCTATACGGTGTACAACGTGTAGTTCTCATAAAGGATCGAGTCTCAATGATCCTTCCTCTTACTGACTCCCTACGGGATAGGTAAGGGGGCCCCTCAGGTTGGATAGTTTCCCAAGCCGCGAAGGCTAATTGGAGTCGAGAGAATTCGGTGTCCCCTGGGTAGGCCCAGGTAAGAGGCTGGTAGTCCACGGCATTACCTGGGTCGAGTCCGTCTCTGCGGGTAATTGCTAAGCGCCTGAGTCGAGTGTGTCTCTGCAGGCGGGAGGCTGGTAGTCCACGGCATTGCCCGGGTCGATGCAGGGCAGCTCCCGAGAGTCTACCAGTTTTTACTCTCGCAACCCTGTTCGTTACAATTATTTAATCTTTGCATGCAACAAGGAAGTGAATTTTTAAACCATGAACCATATTAAAGCCTTTGAGCAGAGTGAGGTGTCCATAAACGGTGCGAGTTAGAATGCGGGAAGTAAGTCCAAGGAAGGGTACTAGCGAAATGAAGGTTCCGTGGCGGTTTCAATTCGTTGATATTTGATGGATAGGAAAAGTCAGAGAAAAGCTTTCCACCGCCTTTGAAACTTTCGTGAAGGAAAGGTTTAAGAGGAGTATAGATGATGGGGTGCGCAGAGTGGAAGGAAGAGAATTCCAGATCAGTAGGGTATCATGCTGGAAGGCTCATGAGCTAACAATTAACGGTGAACAAGAAGTCAAAGAGAAAAGCATTCCACCGCCTAGGAAACTTTTCGTGTAGGAATGGCTTATCAGGAGTATAGATGAGCGGGCAAACGGAATCCCATATGAAATTTAAAATTTTTCATAGCGAAACATAGTAATATCATTCATAATATGAATTATAACAATAACAACTATAATAATTCCATAATAAATATCTGCAAAGTACGGTGGCTCGCAACTGCCATAAATTTTTTTTTTTTTTGAAACAAAAAATCAAAAAAACAAAAAAACAAAAAAATCTTTGTTACTATAAATAGCCACTTTGTTACTATAAATAGCTCACTAGCAGTATCTATATCATACATAGTCGATGACAACATCCAGCACTCGATCTTGAATCAAAGGCCAGTCTATGTGCAAAAAATAAAGTTGATTGTCAATGACAACATCGAGCACTCGATCTCGAGCCAAATCCAAACCGATGAGCACAAAATTAGGTTAAAAACGGTGCAAATCCAAAATTCAGGTAATTAGTCATGTTAAGTGAATTCGTCAATGACAACATCGAGCACGCGATGTCAAACCAAAGCCAAACCGATGAGCACAAAATTAGGTCAAAAACGGTGCAAATTCCAAAATGCAGAAAAACCAGTTCAAAGACTTTCACCTTGTAATTATCACCGCTTTTGACCTAATTTTGTGCTCATCGGTTTGGCTTTGGCTCAAGATCGAGTGCTCGATGTTGTCATTGACAATAAACTTTATTTTTTGCACATAGACTGGCCTTTGATTCAAGATCGAGTGCTGGATGTTGTCATCGACTATGTGTGATATAGATACTGCTAGTGTGCTATTTATAGTAACAAAGTGGCTATTTATAGTAACAAAGATTTGTTTGTTTTTTTGTTTTTTTGTTTTTTTGTTTTTTTGTTCTTTTGTTTTTTTGATTTTTTGTTTCAAAAAAAAAAATTTATGGCAGTTGCGAGCCACCGTAGCAAAGGTTTGTTTTAGCCATTTTTTGAGAAATCGAAGCAGCAAAAGTTTTGTTGTGGTCCGTTGTTGACATTGATCAGCTGTGACCCCTGTTTATCAGTTAGGAACTGCGTAGTAGGCGATCGGTAGGGAAATCTATCCGATAAAACAGTTATATTTCGTTTCTGGTTGCTCGACGTTTTCGTCCCCTACTGGGGACCTATTAATCGAGCCATGTTGAAGACGAGCAGGGCGTACTTTTGCCAGACGGTGGCAGAAGGATCGCCACTGAGTCGAATCACTTCAAATCTCTTCAATCAGGCTCGCCAGTCCGTAGAGGCTCTCTTTCGGCGCCCAGGACCCGCTAATGAGATTCTGTCAAAGCAGCCTGGGCTGAAGCAGTTTGGTGGAAGAGTTTCTAATGGCGGAGTCGTTGCTCAGCTACATGCCAACAGTCGGGAGCTGCTGACGAAATTCGCTCAGAGGAATCAAACGAGTGAATTAGTTAATGCGATGAGGCAAAGATTCGGTTGGACTGGTGCATTTCGTAGCGGTATGTGGGGCCAGAAGTTCTCAACGTTTGCTTTTGTCGGCATTGGGGTGGCTGCAGGAGCGCAGTGGAATGTCTTTGATGAAAGAAATCTGCAGGATCCGTTTCCTGATATGATGGTATGCTTGTTGATTTAATTTTATAAGTAATTTTTCGTAAAGAGCTCACTGGTATGCTAATAGGAATGGAGGAAGCAAGCACTAATTTAATCACTGAAAATCAATTATGGTGTTATGTGCGATTATGTTAGTATTGTGAAGTTGTAAAAAAGTGAAGAAGTAATTCTAATTATTAAATAATATTCCTTTAGACTCACAGAGACTTATGTAATTGAAATTTTTATAATTTTGAACTACCATGTCTTAATCTTTTAGTGCTACAGTACTTGCATTTCAGAAAAATATAAGTTTGCACAGTTATTGAGTTTTTTAAAATAATTTAATGTTTTAGTAATTTATGGTTTACAGGTTTGCCAAGAAGAAAAGAAACAGTTAATGTTAATGTTTGATGATCAATAATTTCAAAACTTGTGTAATGTTAGCTTATAATTTATCTAATATTATGTTAATTTTTAAGCTAACAAGTAGTAGCAACCATTTCATGTTGTTAGGCACTATTTGGCAAGGGAATCAAACACAGCACTAAGCAAAAAATTCATCTTGACGAGCCGAGACTTCAGAATCCCGAGCCATCTACACTTGCGGTTGACTTTGAATTAGACATGCCACTGAGACTGGATGAGGAAGAGAGTTTAGAGCAAAGTTACATTGTTCTCAGCAATCTGACTTTCGATGATGAGGGTATTTAATCTCTGCGAATGTTATTAAATTATGTCCTGAATTTACTTCTTTAGCATTTACTTCTATAGTATTTTATAATATATGGTACAAAATTGGAACAGGTAAGGAGTTTAAAATATTTAGGTCATACTATGACAGATGATGGGAAATGTGAAACCGAAATATGTAGTAGGATTGCACTAGCAGAGGTCTTTGGTATTAGGAAAGAACTTTTAACATTTAAAGATCCACTCATATGTAGACATGAAGAGGAAATGGGAAGACCGAGAAGAGTGGAGACATGATATACTTTGGACTTGCCAGTAGGCAGCACAGTATGAGAGAGTATTTTATCAAATTTGAAAAGCAGCTTAGTTATCGGTGCATCAGTTGAACTTGGCCTATGTAATTAAGTCCAGTGAAGAAAGTAGTATTATGTCTGAGTCAGTTTTCTGTTATCTTTGCATTCACCGAGCTCATCCTTTTTATATTAGATTGCGCTTCTTTTGAAAAAAAGTAGATCAGTTAATACCTCTTATGATTAAGTTAGTATATTTGTGTTTGATGATGTATACAATTTTTGCTTGAAGCTGTTGTAGACAACATTAGCATTCTTATCGTGTTGTTGTCGTTTACTCACTCATGAAATGTTATTTACTCAGATGTTGTCATCCCTGATGATCAGAGCATTGCAGAAGTGAATCCTGAGATTTATCGCGATGCAGTTAACGACTACGTTATCCCACATCCGGAAACCTCCGTTGATCCTATTGATGACATAAGGAATGGTATGCTGGAGCATTCTTTTAACTTGAGTGATATTTACGCGTATGATTATAAATTAAAATTATGAATTACATTGTTATTTTATTACTTCTGTAATCTATTATACTATTCTACGTACTAAAGGTATTGTCAATATAATTATAATTTGTGAATATTTGTCACGATACTAATATATCTCTATCTTATTTATTAATTATCCGGATGAATTTTCTTATATTCCAATTTATCATAACAATATTATTTACAGGCAATTCTGTGACACTTGGTAGCTTAATGCACTGTTATAACTTACAATGATATACTGTGTAAAATAATAATGATAACCTCCCACAATTTCTATAGCGGTGTCATGGCCGGATCCGGTCGTCAAGACCACTTTACAGGTTCCTGGCTGGTTGTTATTAATTCTTTCCATGGTTAATCATACCTTTGCTATTTCAGCAAGCTCCGATACAAAGTTAACCGTCCATGGGCCCAAGGGAATAACCATCATTATTGACCAACCGGGGCTTTGAATCCAGGCCACTTGTATCTGAGGCGAATACTCTAACCGTTATGCCATATTCCCTCCCCTCTGCTGTTCGGAATGAATATTCTTAGTTTTACTATAATGACGCAGAGCAAGAAGAGCAGTATTTGCTGGAGCGTCTGAAGACGAGCCTGCAGAGAGTAGAGACTCAGAGAGCACAGCTCTTCTCTCTGAGCACGTCAGTCAGTCAGCTCAGTGAACTGCTGCACGACCTGACTGGAACATCGACTGCTGAGGAGAGAGTCATCTTTGAGGAGACTGAGTCAGTGCTGCTGGGTGAGTGAAAAACCAAAGAGTTTTGCATCAGTTTATTCGAGTATTATTGTCTTAATATGATGTCAGTCGTTTAGTGAGCACACGATTTAAACCCTGCACCTACTGTTCCTCAGTCAGCCACCTATTTGATCAGGCACCTATATGATGACACTGACTCAGTGAGATATCAGCGCCTTAGTGAGCAAAGATTTAAACCCTGCACCTACTGTTCCTCAGTCAGATAGCTATTTGATCATGCCACTGACTCAGTGTGATATCAGTGGCTTAGTGAGTGTTAGATTTAAACCCTGGTCCTATTGTCTGTCAGTAATCTAACTGATCCAGCTATAATCTCAGTATTGAAAAATAACACTTCATTTATGTATGTTGTTATTGTATTTTAGATATGTTTGAATTGGTATGATTGACTTGAATTGTATGAATTTGTAACATTTTCTAATCTGATGACATTATTCATAAACCTATCAACTTGTAGACTACCTTAATTTAGATGTATTAATGTACCAAAACCTCTATATTTTAAAATACATTTAAAGGGAAGGTTTAACTGTGTATTATTGCTAAATTTAGGTTCATATTTAACGATACTCTTTTGCTAATATATAAATAAGCATATAACCGATAAATTTACCCTTTTCTGATTTGAATTGGAGGAGTAACCAATAACGTTGCTGATTGATATTTATTTGTATATAGAAATAGAGCCACTGCTGGAGACTGAAGGATTTGAACTGAGAGACAGTTTAATTATAGTGCTTTCTGTAGCTGGATCACAGCAGCTACAGCTGAATGGTCTCAAGCAGCAGCTGTTGCTGCTGAACCAGCAGCTGCATGACATTACTGCTGCCGCATCAAGACCTGTTGTGGTTCGCAGTTCTTTCTCTAAGAGAGGTATATACTTCCCTTACTGTTTCAGTGCAATGGCTTAATACCTCGGTATTGTACTATGTATATCATTGTGCCATGCTACTGTACTGCATTATATTATTGTACTGTGGTAATTTAAAATAATATATAGAATTATAGTGTTATACTTTACATTAGTAAGAATACTACTATAATACAATACTGTACAATGGTATGATATTATGATATAATACCATAGTTTGGTTCAGTATAATACAATGCAATAACTTGGTATAATGATATAATACAGATAGAATAATACATGATTATAAGCACCCATATCAGACACCCCTGACATGATTATAAGCACCCATATCAGACACCCTTGACATGATTGTATGCACCCATATCAGACACCCCGACATGATTGTACGCACCCATATCATATACCCCTGACATAATTATAAGCACCCATATCAGACACCCTGACATGATTGTAAGCACCCATATCAGACACCCTGACATGATTGTAAGCACCCATATCAGACACTAAAGGCGTGATTGTAAACTATTTGACCAGTGTTTTAACTGCCCTGGTATTGATAAACGATATTATTCTAGTATCATCATGATTATGTTTCAGATGCCTGTTGTGGACCAGGCGTGATTGAAATGTAAGAGATCAGCTGTGTGTTGTTCTTCCTATCGACTACGCTGACTGCTCTATTTATAATAAATTCAAAGTTTCAAACTTAGTAGAGTAATTCTGCTGTTTTGAAATAGCCCAATATCAATTCGAAATTTTCTTTTGTATTTTCAAATTTAACCTTAAATTGAAGGACATATGATTAAAACGTTTAACATTGGCGTCAGACAAAACATGTTGTATTAAAGACTAATTGAGTTGCAATATTTATCTAAAAATGTAATTAATTAATACTTATGCAACTTGTTTTTTTGTGTTGTATTTACGATTTCTATGGCAACTATCACTGAATATAAAGACAAGAATGACCAGCTGATCTTTTAAAGAAAATAATGCATCTCTAGTAGCTTAGCTGGTACTATAGAGAATACAGTTCTAAGTAAATTTGTGCCGATAGGGGTTCATATAGCATTGTATTTGCAGGCAATTAAATCATAATTGTCACTTATCTATGACTAATTACAGTTACGTACAAATTCTTTAAAGGGGGAGTTATGATAGAGCCACCGTCACATTAATGAGTGCGTTTGTGATTAATCGGCATGGAATTAAGGAATGTGAACCATGTTTTGTTTAATTCAATTTTAGCCCAAGTCAAACACATGACTTTGATTAACATCATTTATTTCATTGCTCATAATCATTGAATCATTCAATGGCATCAGTGTACTACTAATTGTCACACACTCGTTATGTAGCCACGGTATTCACTTATTGTAATTAATTATAATTAGCAATTCTCCCCTCTCTAGCAACCTAAACCAACACACAAATAAATGGCTGAATCATAAAGAGTACAATTTAGTTAAATCAAATACAATCTAAATTCTTCAAAAAAATTTCACTAATTATTTTTCTTAAGAAAACTTAAGCTTAACATTAGCTTTAAGTTGTTTAGCTTTTAGTTAAATTTTCAACTAAGAAAAGCCACATATGGTACATTCGATGTCACTATGTTTTATGTCTTCATAAATGTCATCACAGTGAATCTACACATGAGTAGATCAACTACTGTTCCCTAGTTGCTTTATGACGTCCCAGATAACTAGCTATCTTTCGATGATGAAACGGGTACTTTGGAAATACGACAACTGAACTATATCCATATACTGTCATTAGATGACGCCAAGGTCGCGAGATTTCCTATACCATGATAAGGGTCTTTACATTAAGATACTGTCTCTCGATTCCAGTTCATATACAGCCTACGTGAATAGTGAAGAGTATATTAAACGAGTAGAACAGCGTTGATGCAGCCATCGTTCTCTGGATTGTTTGTAACCTGAGCGTATTTACCTAAAACAATAACAGTACAGTTAACAAATATTTACATATAATAATTACAAATTAAATTTTATCTAGAGCAACTGTTAAAGTGAAGTGAATGAACATACTGATTGCTTTAACTATGCTTATTAAAAAAGTTACATTGTTCAATATATACATTTCTTAAATTGTTATGTCCAGCGATCTTAAAGCAGCGAAGTGTAATATCCCAGTGCCAGACATAATTGTTCACAGAGCTCATGATTTATAATTACCATACTATATTACGTTATAAATTTTGCAGATCCTACGACAAAGTTAACTGTGTATAAAATTCTAAGAAGTAAACATTAAAAATTCTCTAGCATTTTACTGCACAGTACAAAATATAACAAATATTTACCAGAATATACCAGAACTGCTACCATCTTTCGTTATTCAATCCTTAGTCAAACTTAGGTAACAGGAACAAGGGAAGAAAGCCAAGGGCTTATTGCAATCCCCAATCATACATGATTACAACATCCAGCTTGTTTTTAAAACTATTCACCGACACCATATTCACAGCCTCCTCACTCAAAAGAGTTTCACCTATCAATCACCCTTTGAGAAAAAGAAAACTTCCCTAAGTCTCTCCTTACACTAGGCTTATTCTGAAACAGTACCTCTTTCTACTGGCTACAAATAACAGAATTTTATCATTCTAGCCAAAATGTACTTACCCCAGACAATTTTTCCTCCTTGTGTGACGAGACCCAGTTCACTGACGTTAACCTGTACAACAACAACAACAAAACATTCGTTCAGAAGCAGACAGAGGTTGTCTAGCAGAGAAACAAATAACAAGAATACCTAATTGTTATGGCTGATATATTAAGACAATACATTAACAAAGCTAAGCTTAAGGTCTGTATTCATGTCAAAGCATACCGGCCGAAATGATCTGGCTCTAGTAAGTTTTATAACTTGTCATGGTTTGCTAATTATCAGGCACAAACATTAATAAATATCCATCCTTATAGTTATGAACTGGTACAATAGAAACACCCATGTACAGTATCAATTCTTCCATTCATTTTACAAATAAACAGATCATCATGACATTTACAAACCCTTTTCAACAGTTTCTCCTCTCCCAATTAATATCAAGAGAATAAATTAAGAGCGCACCACCTAGAGAGACACTGGAGTGACTGGACAGCGAGCAAATAGTCATACCTCGATGACGGTTCCCTTCGTCATGACACCCAGTGAAGTGAAGAGAGGGGAGGTGGGATTCTTCTTGACGCCGATGATTGGAAGCTGAAACGTCGCTTTAAGATCCGGATGAGTCACGTGAGCCTTGTTAAATCTCAGTCCCTGTAGCAGAGTATCAATCAATCATCAGTACGAGTGTTTGTTACTGTTCTAGGTGGTGGCTCGAGCCAGTGGCGATGGCGGTAAGATACTCGACCGCGGATCAGTATGTGCGGTGTTCAAATCGTGAGCTCGCCTGTTACTGACATTGCTTTCGAGTTTGGAAACAGGTGTTAACCTTAGTTTTACCAGCTTTTACTACTGGACTTAAATACCAGCAGAGTATCAATCAATCATCAGCGCGAGTGTTTAAATCCAGTAGTGACTAAAGTAGCAGTAGCTAAAGCTAGGTTTAGTATCTGACCTGTATCGCTATTGTACTGACAGCAAAAGTCTCAGAGAGGTTTAGAACTCATGGCCTCTTACTTAGCAGGAAAGCATACAATCGCCAGCTCGACCATCATTCGATAAAGAGAGTGGTTGCAGGTATATGTTCACAATTGCAGAGAAGAAGAAAAGCACAGAAAAAACAAGGCACTGAAGAGGTCGTAGAGCCCAACAGTAGGCCCTATACTTTAAACAAATGCAAAGACACAAATTGCACCTGCATTTAAAGTTTAAACTGCAATACTGTATGCTCCATTTTGATGCAAATCCTCATCCTCTTCCCTTGAGTTACAGCTCAATAAGGATCGTGATTTCCATTTTTTTACAAATAAAAATATCAACAGATGCAAACTTGAGGTCTACTCATGTATAAGGATTCAAAGTGAGAAATCTGTTAAGCTCTAAAACAGCCTGATACCTAAAGGTGAGCCAAGTAGTCAACAGTTTTGCAAATAATAACGTATCATGCAATGTGTATTCATTTTTGAAGTAAAATAATTGCCTTTATTCATTATTATCTAAAGAAAAATTAAAATTAAAGTGAATAGTGGAAAGTCTTTCAAAATTTATGTAAAAAGTAAAAAATATATATATTATAAAAATATATATATGTTATCATTTAACGACAATAAATAAATGAATAGTGAAATGAATGAAAGTCATATTATTTATAATATCGTTCATGAATAATGAAAGAGCAATATATCTATCATCCACGAAAAATGAAAGATGAAGATAAATGTAAATCCATCAACGTTTAATGCAAAATGAATGACGAATAAGGCAATATTAGATCAACAAATATAATCATCCAAGACAAGGAAGATAAACAATAAAATTGAATAAATTCACTGCAAGCTAATGACAAAACTCATTTTCTAAAATATTAGCTTTTAAATATCAACCCGACATACTTCTACGGCACCAGACCACAAGATATTTAATTGACGTTAATCTTAACGTTAGCTTTAACACAAAGTTTTAAAATTCATACCATAGGTCGTATAAATCTTTCATATTTCGGAGGTTTTCTCGTGAAACCCTCTCCAACATAGCATGCCTTTGTCACCATTCTCTTCCACGCCTTCCCTGAAATTATTACACATTTTTACTACATCGAAATAACAATAACAATAATCATCAAAATTGTTTTTCATTACAACCAATTGGCAGTCTATTTGACACAGCTTGAATGAGATGAGCTTCCTAATACGTTAGAGCAAGAATTATAATTTCTATTAGCATTTCTCCAACCACAGCAAAAAGAAGAGCCAACAACCAAATTTTACAAGACTAACAAAAGTAGGATCCCCATACTAAAACGATGGGTTAAGTAGTGTATATCTAGAAGCAGGCTCAGGAACTACAGTGCTTTGAAATATCAATTGACACCAAAATATAGTTCAGATGAAAATTAATTAAACTCTCTAAGACTTTGAAAAAGACAAAACTGCTGCACTCATTTCAACTTTAAACTTCTCTAACTTTCCAGGTCTTTCCATCCTATAAAGACTCTGTACACACCCCATCATTTTGACATCCACACTTGTATCTCGCTAAGCACACACTAACCGACAAGTGCAATTAATGATTGACGGGTTAAAGAATCAAATTAAACATACCTATGGTATGTTTAAAGCGGTCCTTGCAAATACTCCGTGGTGAGTAGTTAAAAAGAACCGCTTTTTACAGTACAATGAAACATCAACATTCAACTCACTGTAAACAGTGAAGAAGCAATAACGCGTAAGTCACTTCCAGGCTTTAAACAGTTAAAGAACAATAACAGTAGCAATGCAAAGCTCACTTCTAGACTTAAAAAAGTTAAGGAACAACAACAACAACGATCAACTCACTTCTAACCTTTAAAAAGTTAAGAAACAAGAACAACAATGCTAGACTCACTTTTAGACTTTAAAAGTTAAGAAACAACACCGACACGCAACTCACTTCTAGACTTAAAAAAGCTAAGAAACAACAACGCGCAACTCACTTCTTGCCTTTAAAAAGTTAAGAAACAACAACAACAACAACTCACTTCTAGACTTTGAAAGTTAACAAACAACAACAACAACTCACTTCTAGAAGTTAAGAAACAATAACAACAACTCGTAACTCACTTCTAGACTTGCCAGTCCTGACGACCTTCAGAGCCTCCGCTTCACTCACTGCTCTCACCTTCGGCAGCGGAACGTCCCACTTGCCGGCCTTCTCCTTGCGCTTCTGCTTGATGGTGTTGGACAGGACCTTGGCGCGATTCTGCTCCTCTCTGTCCAGCATGTACTTGGGCAGCGGTCCCTCCGGTCCTCCATCAACCTTCTGCTTCGTCTTCCTCTCCTCGTGCATCTTGATTCTAGAAACCAACAGACAATCAAATCAGTTAGTCTTTCTATTCATGAATATGACTTGAGTTTCTTCAAAAAGTAAAAATATTAAAAGCTGGTAAAGCTAAGGTTAACGTCAGTTTCCTCACTCGAAAGCGATGTCAGTGACGGGCAAGCCCAGGATTTGAACCTCGCATCTACTGATCCGCGGTCGAGTATCTTACCGACTTCGCCACTGGCTCCAGCCAAAGAAGGTGATGAAGAAGAGGGCATCAAGAATGCGACCTAATATTCAATTATTAGCTAATAAGCATAGTATTAACTATGTTTAGCTAATAAGCATAGTATTAACTATGTTTATTAGCTATGTTTATTAGTAGATAACATGTCCAACAACATATCATAAGCTGCAAAGCTGTAAAGCTGATGTTAGCGTCAGTTTCATCTCTCGAAAGCGCTACCAGCGACGGTTGAGTCCAGGATTTGATCCCACACACACTGATCCACGGTTGGATATCTTATTGATATCGCCATTGGCTCCAGCCAGTGCATAAGGTTCAGGGTAGGTAGATACAAAAGATGAGTCAAAGTAATGCTAAATATTCGTTCAATATTGCAATCAAAACAAGAGATGTTAAAGTTACAAAGTAGCATATTAATTTTTAAATTTACAGTAGCATACGTCATTCACAATGAGGTATATAATCATTGATCACTATATTTATCTTGGAATGAAGTTTCTGCTTAATTAATATCAGACTTGTCGATACTTAGTCTACCAGACTGGATTACCAATTGTAAGTATCTACACTAGATATAGAAGATAATAAATCCATGTATGTAACAGCTATTTCATCAAGCTACGTAGTAGTTTAATATTAAAATATTACATAAATGTACATTTTATTGCATGCATTTAGCAGAAATAATATCTAACATTAATAATGTTTATTATAGTAATAGAAGATTATATAGTATAGTTCATACTTCAGCCGACATTTGCTGGCTACATGTATGGTATTGCTGCACAGAGCTCATGCTGTTTTGTTTACTGTAGCCACTTTCATATTGGTGTTTATCTAATTACAGATATTCATGTATGCTTCTGTGACTGTAAAATTTATGCCGAGAGATACACAAATGAACCTTGTGTGTGCTTGACAGAAGTGTTATACACTTTATTTTACTAAATAATTGTGAATGAAGAAAAATTTCAAAAACTTACGTCTTTTTCATCTGAATCTTTTCATTGTGACGCTTCTTGTTCTCAATCTTGGCCCTACAAGAACATTAATGTAATAAAAAATCCCAATAGCTGAATTTAATCTCTATTATCGTATAAATTATTCATAATGATATTTGAAAGATTTGCCTTCTGCATAGCTTAGGTACATCACAGCTTTCTACCACACAATTATAGACAAATTATAATTTTTAATTTTAAGTGCAGAAACAATCAGACACACAGAATCACAACTTTGGCACTCTTTATATTGCAATAAACATTTGCGACTGAGAAGAGAACAAGAATAGATCGAAGTTAATTTATGTCATAATAGAAAAATATATAAAACAATAATAATATATAATACAATAACTCATAATTTTCTGTTAATAAATCATTAACAGAAATAAACAGAAACTATAACATACTACACTGTGTGTTTTTATAACTGATATCCCAAATTGTTTTAACAATAAAGTCGTAAGAAGTTGACCGATGTTCTTGAAATTCACAGTACTTGACCAGCAGCCAATTCTACCAAACATGCAGAAATTTCGTTTGAATATCTTTATTAACGTGAAAGTTATAGTTTTGTGAATAGGAGTGGGGTCAGATAAGAAATTTCCAGTACAGAATTACGGGCATGTTACATGCAGCGTAAAATTATCTCTATAAAAATAATAGCGAACACGTCACAAAATTTCAGCTAATGCTATTTTGAAGAGCAATCACTTCTTTGCAAAGTGACGTAAAATACGTGCTGATATGTTCTTAATTGACAAAGTTATTGAACTTTTAATGTATGTATTGCACGACTGGCTATATCAGCTATCACCTGCCGCGGCATCCTCTAGCACCACAGATAAAATGATTTCGTGTTTATTCTCTTCATGCAATGCATGCATAAAAAGTTCAATAACTTTGTCAATTAAAAACATATCAGCACGTCTTTTACGTCATTTTGCAAAGAAATGATTGCTCTTCAAAATAACATTAGCAGAAATTTTATATTGCGTGTTAGCTGGTATTTTTATAGAGATAATCTATGCTAAATGTAACACTCCCGTAATCCTGTATTGGAAATTTCTTATCTGACCCCACTCCTATTCGCGAAACTATGTTTCACGTTTTTAAAGATATTCAAACGAAATTTCTCTACCTTTTGTAGAATTGGCTGTTGGTCATGTGCTGTAAATTTCAAGAACAACGGTCAACTTCTTACGACTTTATTGTTAAAACAATTTGGGGTATCAGTTACAAAAAACACAGTGTACATTGGTGTAAATATAATAAATAAATGCCTCTAAAATTAAATACATTCAATAAAATCTTATTTACTTTCATTTACTGTCTCTAAATGGACATATAAAACTTTCACTAGATATAAATTTGTGAAATCACGTCAGTTTTGATAACTTACGTGCTTCTTACTAGAACTATCAGTTTAAAGCCACCACACAACATCTACACAATAGTCACAGATACATACTTGAGTCCTCGCAGTTTCTTTGCTTTTCTGGATGATTCGTGAGCCATACGACTTTCCTTCTTGCGCCTAAAATTATAAGTTATCACAATAAATTCAAGAATCAAAGACAAATAAATGCCAATTGTATACAAAATATATGCTCCCAGCTTCAGGAATGACTAGGGTATGAAACATGATCTCCTGCTTAAGAGTCAACACTTTTTCATCTCATGCTTTCTCAAATCCTGCATAATTCCTTTTGGTGTATCGGATTGTAGTAATGTATAAACGTTTCAAAGTTAAAAAGAAGAAACAGGCGTTAAACCTTTATTATTAACGAGATCGTCATTGAATGACGAAATAGACACTAAACTTTCGCTATTGTTGTTATTAGAAAAACTAAAGTATACTGTGACTCAGATCATCCAACTGGAAACAAATGATGTAAAAAGCATTTTATTTTGAGTGCCTAACTATCTACTATAGCTTACTAACTTACTAAACCTCATTGAGATTTATTTAGAGCATTACACAAATCAATGAAATTACAATAATTAAATTCTAATTATTATTATTTATATTATTATTTATTAATAATAATTAAACTTCGTTATAATAAATTATATTATAATAAAATGATAGTAGCATACTTTTTTTCTTCATAATCGAAGCGTCTTCCATAACGCTTCTTGTGAAGTTCCATATGCTCATTCTGCGGCTAAAAACAGCAAACATATATACCACATTACTATATATCACAATTATAATTATCATCCGAATATCCTTATGTCTGTAAATTTTTCAGAAGCCCGTCTTAGAACTATTTCTAGAACCACATACTCTTACAAGGAATGTTACATGAACATGTACAAGTATTGGTATAACGTATTAAATATGTAAACGCATTCATGTAATATAAATTCTGTATTCCTACATAATAATATATTCAGAACAAGGGAAGCTACTTCCAGAGCCATATATTTTCCTCGCTAAAGGCTAAAACTAAAAGTTTAACCTTTTGTGAAGGGATTAACTTATTGATATATGGAGTGTTCTTGACAGAACTTGAAAACAGGCTATAAGAACATGTAGCAGGGAGTTACACTAATCAAGTTTAGAATAGAGATGGGAATCGAACCGAACTTTCATTTTCAACGAACCGAACCAAACTCTCAAATTGTCAACTGCTGACCGAACCCGAACCGAACTTTCATTTTCAACGAACCGAACCGAACTCAGGAAATTCATAAAATTCCCATCTCTAGTTTAGAATGGACAAGCGCATTAGCTATTACGGTGGCAGAATTGATATCAAGAGACTTACGACTTTGACGTAATTGACGGATATGGAAAAAATAACGACAGACTGCTGCAGTATGTGTTTTAAAGTTTAGATTCTTAAGATAAACACGGATGCTAAAATTTCATTTTATATTATATTTTTTAGATTAACATAAAAATCTTTCGAAATTTACGAAAGGTCCATATTATTTCCATTACATCAAAATGACAATGAAATACGGAAGATAAAATCACCCGTCACTTCTATACACATACCATGTTTGTGTGTTGTATTCGATGAGACGAGACAAGAGTTTAACAAATTTGTTTTCTGTAGAATTCAACGTAAGACTAAAAGCACATTTAATGCTTTTGTTTACGTTGTGAAAAGACCGGAAACACTAAAACCGTTACCAACTACAACTAATTTGGACAATCTAACCCAACAACAACAGTAAAATCAGATTTGCTGTAGTTATGCACATGAACATGTAAACTATTTGTAGCGAAATTGGACTTTCGCTTTGATATGCCTGTTGTATTAAGCTCGAACCAGTATAAATTAGTGCGCTTCCGTAAACACTAATATTAAACGTAGCACCAGTCAAGGATTTTTCCAAAGTATAAAAATAGACATAAATATCAATATTAGAGATATAGTTGAGCTAGGGATCAAAGGAAAACTCTAATTCGTTAGCGGTTCTTGTAAAATTAGATAATTGGTTGGAAATACTATAATATACGTAGTTGGCCTATATTAAAGTAGAAAGACAATAGGCGGGTTTTGGTCCCGATATTGGATGACCAAGGATTCCAAGAGTTGCAGGAGAGTTTTGTCTTGCTATTGTTGAATTATGACTTCAAGAGTTGCAGGCGGGTTTTGACTCGCTATTAAGGTGAACAGAAACACATTAAATACAAAATAGGTTTAGATAGGAAACAAATAGGGAAGACTACTATCACTTACTTATTTTTAGCTTTTACAAGTCTGGTCTCAGACCACGCTCCACACTCATTAACAATAGGGTTAGGTTAGACTTGTATTATTTGTTTGACAAATTCCAATCACCATATTCAATTTCCAATTATTACTAATCAACTAATCAAATAAATTCTACGCCTTTAAACTTTACAACAAACTAAGGGGAGATGGCCGACCAAAAAACTGATAGTAGGCCAGTGTCCCAAGCCTCCTCGACGTCGAACGCGGGACTTATCCCCGATTCGGGCCGTGACGACCTGGCACAAGACCTGAATTCCCACGAACTCACCAATAGGGCAGAGGCCATAGACCTAGCACAGGCGGGAGACAAAAACATTCCCACCTTTAGTCGTGACGATCCCGGCGCAGTAGTAGAAAGCGGACATTCACAATTGGCCAAGTTTCTAGGCCTTTCAATAACCAGGAACACACAAGTCACTGACCTAAATATCCAAAGGCCATACTACCACAACAGCGCGCCGGAGGTCCCCATTAGCTCAGTGGGTGGATGGGGAGGCCCTAACCAACAAAAACATTTAATGTTGGAGGGAGCTGAGCAATACCGGCGTCCAAGACCAAGCTATGACCCCAAAGATATGGGAAGTGGGCACGTACAAGCCGAGCGTTTCGCGACACTATTCGATGTTCGATTTTCATTTCTACTCCGTTGCTAACTTGCTATTACATTATTAAATGCTAATCCCTCAGCCATCTTCTTTGTTTAAGTTGACGATCGCCAAAAAATTTAGACCTTCAATGAAGGTTGAGGAATATCCTTCTGGAATGAATATGCAAATACATATAGCTATCGAAGGCTATGATAGTAGATGCATAGAGCAGACTATATATCAAGCAAATTTATTCGACTGACTGACATTGAGATCAAGACATCTTCTTCTTACCTTTAATCTCAGATTAACTAGGCTCGGGTTACGAATAGACTTTCTCCATTCCTCGCTGTCCCATACCATATCATCAGTCAATCTCATGTAATCTCCTCCATTCTTTATGGAAGACTTTGCAGCAATTTCTGGAGCATAGGTGCTCATTAGAGACCTGCGCGGGGTTGAAATTTTAACCCAACCCCGCCCCGCGGGGTGAGGCATGATTCCAACCCCACCCCATCCAGAAAAAATTGTTTCCGTCCCCACCCCGCCCCTCAAGCATTGATTCCAACCTCGCCCCGCACCCGTGAAACTTATTCCTGACCCCGCTCCACCCCGCAATGAAAAATGTTAGCATGTACATGTATTTCAATATATTACACTTTATTACTATACGTGTAAACACATATAGTAAATATATATATTTATTATAAATGCAAGCCTCCATCTCGGATAGATATAGTCCCTACAATACATGAATATATAATGTATACATTTATTCCGCTATGGGTCTTTATCGTCGCAATGTAAAGTAAGCGGGCTTACTTTCAGACAAATAACGCCTAACCTCTTTCCGAACTAATGACTTATATCTTCAATAATAAGGTATAAATTTACATTAGGCCCTATTCTATGCTTACATTGTACATCAATTGCTATTCTGATTGCTTGAACTACTTGCGCGCACTAATTATAGCCCTAACGATTTAAGCGTTAGGGCCTATTAGCTAAACAACAAATAATATGCTAATGTTCTTTTAATATAAGAGAGTGCATATTTTTGACCGACATAACTGTTTAAATTAACTGCAAAGTCAGACTGAATGCAGATTGACGCGGAAACGCATACAACTACATGTACATCCCTGGCCTCTTTGTCTTGTACCTCGCTACAGTCCGTTGAACAGAGGCTGAATCCAGACTAATTACACAACGTTAAGATAAGAGATTCAACTAAATGACAGGATTGACGGTTAGGGTAGGGATTAACTGACATCAGATTGCATTGACATCTGTTTTTATTTAAATACTTGTTGGACATTTGACCGGATTATTTACACTGTATTATTTTTCTTACATCTTTCATCATGAAGTAGTGTTAGCATGTTTCCTTATCAGGACACAATCTGCTGTCTCTGACTAAGTGCTGCTGTGTCGTTGATCTGCGAACTCACCGATTTTCTTCGGTATTTCTTCTTTAACGCACTTATCTTCTCTAATCTCATTAGTTATCTTTGCTCGCTGACGCTCATTTCTCATTAGAACAATGTATATGCCACACAGCCATTTTGTGTAGTTGTTAGTGCCAGCGAAGGGTGAATGAGAGGAGGAGCGGAGAGGAAGGGAGGTTGAAAGTATGTCAATTTACAGTATTGAAGTAAAAAAATAAATTATTGCTTCACAAATTAACCCCGCGGGGCCCCGCAAAACCAGCCCCCTACCCCGCGGGGCCCCCGCTCGAATTCTTTCCAATCCCCGCGGGTGGGGGCCCCGTACTGTTCTCTAGTGCTCATCAAACGAATGCCCTTTCTAACATTGGTTTGGAATTTAGTGCTTTGTCACCTTTTACGACATGTGCACTTTAGTAACTCGGATAAAACACGGCGGTACACAACAGATCAGATATTTTACATACACTCTTTATTCTAGGCTTTTTTGCCTAATCTCGTATATACTGTACTAGCCAGAAAATACAAGAATTCGATATATGAATATCGGTTAAATATCGATATACTATAGATTGTATCGTTATATGAATATCGGTTATACAAACAGATATACTATAGATTGAATCGCTTCTGCCGGTTCTTCTTACGTCTCAGCGTCTGATAGTATTTCAAATATTCCATGCGTGTATTATATGTAACTATAAGTAGTTAACGACGAGTAACCACAAAAAAGTCTGCACTGTAGATAAGAATGAAATTAAGTTGACTATTGCCAATTAATATAAGCATGTAAAAATTTTACTATCTGGTATTGATAATCTGAGATTACAATTTCACCGATTACAAGTTTACTGCACTTAAATGTCACAATGGCTATGTCCCCAGTGTCCGTCATTAAAAATTTCATTAAGTTTCCCAACACACTAAAATATTTAGCTAAATATAGAAGAATACATCAGGGAAAATACGGCTTTTAATTCACTAAAAATTCTGCTGTGAAACTAACAAAACTGCTTTACTGATGGAAACTTTAAATGGAATACAATAAAAATAGGAGTCTGAGGCAGTTAGACGGCAGAATAAGTTTTGGTAATGACTGGTAATTTAAAATGAATAAACAAAATCTCAGATACAGGAGTTGCATGATGAACCCTCTAGACGTGGTGTACTGCAAATAATATTTAATAATTGAAAAGAAATTTAGATTGGAACATTAAACACTAAATATTTAGCGCTTCACGAGGTTAAGCCACCTGCGAGGGTTAGAAATTCATCATCATCATCATCATCATCATCAATATTACCTTAAATCCCAGTTTAACTTGGGTCGGGACACGAACAGACATTTCCCAATCCTCTCTATCCCACACCATATCATCCGTCAATCCTCTATTTTTCATGTCCTTCTTAATCACCGCATCCTACGTCAATTGTGGTCTACCTCTATCAAGCTTAACATCCAGCTCTTCCCTCCAAACTCTCTTTACCACATTCTCATCTGCCTTGCTCATAATATGCCCATACCATCTCAATCCCGACTGAGCCATGAGGACCCAGAAAGTCAAAATCCATATGAATTTTAAATAGGACCATATAGCTTTTGTAACCTCAATTCTTACGAAAATAGAAACCATAGAGAACAAAGAAAGTTAAATCAAAACAAAACACATTAAGAAAATTTCGAATCGAATAACAAATCCTTGCAAACAAAACATGTAACTCTAATGGGTTTGCACTCAGCAGCATAGGCAGGACGTGGGCTTTCAAAATTTTGGTGTACAACGATGTAAATAGGAGAGGATAGGGTGCAGGGGTTAGAATCTCCGCCTCAGAATTAATTAATTAAGTGGACTGTGAGCAAATTTCAGGTCAGTCAGCAACTAATGGATAACACCTAGGGCCCCTGAGTGGATTATCATGAATCCGAGCTAGCCGCTAGGTGGCGCTATAAACATCAGAGATGTGACTAATTATAGAAATGAAGAAACGAAGCAGCTTCAAGGACCAGTCATCCGCCATGACACAGCTGCTGTAATGGTATATTTGTGAAAATTCAAATCATCATCATCATCATCATCCTCCCTTGAATCCCAGTTAAACCAGTGTAGGGATACAAAATTTAAAAAAAGAAAAAAATTATTTTTAGGAAAAGTCAAATACGAAAGCAAAATTTTATGTTAATACTATATAAGCTTTCAAAGACCACGATAAAATAGCCCACCCATTAACACGACAAGGTAAAATAGCCCACCCCTGCCTATGACAAGATAAAATTGCCCATCACTGTCTATGCCACAGCACACACATTTTCGTCATAATAATACAAATCACACGATGCACACCAGAGGGCATCGATGAAATGCTACAGTCTACATCAATAGATAAGTCCTAATAAATATCACAATGAGGCGACTGAAACGCATACAAATCATCCTCGAAATTGTTCCAGATTTATAACACAACACAATATGTACGAAAGATTAGTTGGATGAGTCATCGATTGGATACAATACACCATCAAAATTTTCATCTTACAGATTAAACAAAATTTAAATAGCAAATAATCTATAAGAAGTATCATAGAATTTAATATTTTAGAATTTCTGCAATAGTAATTAGGATTTAGAACCTACTCCGGCCACTAATAAAATAATAGAATGGAAAATTTTATAAGCTAATTATGTTTTTAAAATATTTAATATTTTTGGCCATTGAAAACCTTAATTTTTCAAACTCTAAACTGACATTAAGTTTTCAAATAGATCGTACCAAATAATCCTATGCAATTTTATTTATGCTCCTGTTTCCATCAGCTACCCAATCGATGACAATTCACCCATCTGACACATTGAATACGAAACGACATCTATGCCTAATACAAATCATAAGACTCTGTATAAAAATTGAGATTTATCAACTGTTTGTAACAAGGCACTAGTGCTCAAATTACACGGAGGTGCCAGAGATTGTGACCTTATAAAGCCAGCCCTCTTAAAAAGTTTAGCCCTGCAGGCATCCAAAACCACAGTGGGCCTAATGTCATTGTTCTGGCCTCGTCCACAATGTCCCTGGCTCCATTTCACTATGATGTACCGACATCAGACATCGCCGTGCCCAGAGTCACCTCCATCATTATCATCCTCCTCATCATCATCTGATACATCGTAGTCGTCATCATCGTCATCATCATCATTCAGATAATCATCGTCGTCGTCAAAGAAGTCTATGTCACCGACACTGTGGGCTTGTTTTGGAGGCTTACTGACGCCGCAGTATTCGCTGAGAGTAGTGGGAACGATCACACCGTCCTTATCTGCTTCCTCCTTCGTCAGAGCAACCTGCTTTCTACACATGTAATCAATCAGTTAATGAGTCACTAGCATTTCACTCAATTAAACAATCATTATTCAATCAATCAGTCAATTTGTCACAGTATTTTACTCAAACAATTACTTGACAGTCTTTACTAATGCAGTCAATCAATCAGTATTCTCTGATTACAGTATCTGAAAGAGTGAGATCGTTATTTCCAAATATGTAAAATGTAAAATAATATGATAAATAAATGAGATAATATATTATCTCATTTATTTATATATTATTTAATTATTTTTATATATAAAATTTACATATTATCTCAACAATTGTCTTATTGCAACATGGTATCAAATTTAGTGCAAAATAATTGTAACGACTAGTCCACATATACACTTCTAGGCTATATCTCTTGGCAATAGCATACGCTGATCATGCTGTAAAAGTAAAACGACAATATGCAATTAATGTAATCATCATAACTTAACTTAATAAATTAATGGACAAATATTTACATTAGTTCAGAGATATTATATTGCATTTTTTTATTAAATCAATCAATGGTGATCATGTGGAAGCAACAATAGCACTATTAGAATTAAACTGTTGTCCACGACAACACAGTACATAAACGACGAGTAATCATTACCGGACGATATTTTCATACTCCCGGTTGACACCTTTGGATTCCTTCCACCTTCGGTACATGACAGAAGCATCAACATTGGCAGGAGATGAAGTGTTTGGCTCGTTCAGCAAGGAAATAATGCTCAACAGAATTGTTCTATAAGAAATAAATCAACATATATATATTTTCGCTAGTATTTATCATCAGCTTGGTGCAAGACTGTTGTATCTTGATCTTTTTGGCCATAATGACATTTTTACACCGTTAGAAGGGTATTTTGTATTTCGCATCAAAATACAGTACTCTCGTATTCGGCTAGCCATCCATTTTTGTATAGGAGTTTAAAAAACCCCCCAAAATTATTTATAAATAGGATATTAATTATAAATAAAGGAGTTCATTGTCCTTGCTACATTCCAAGTTTACATAAAAGTTGATGGAAAATCTATCAATGCTAATTTATATATATTTCATTTAATTAATTTATGCATAACAACAAGTTAAATATATCAATACAGAGAAATTCCTATTTCTTGCAGTAGCTGATATCATTAACAGTTTTTAAAAACTGATTATTTGCTTACATGATGAAGTAATCACAAAAAAGACTTGCAAAGAAGTTTGTTCATCCAGATAAGAAAGTCTTTCACCAAGCAGTTATGTCTTCATAATCATATAACTTATGAATTAATTCATTAATCTATGAAGTGCTCTTTATGTAAGCAGCATGTGAGTAGGAATATGCACCTTGGGTATGAAACTACGCAGAGAGATTTAATCAAATATCATCTCATAACAAATTATGTATGTCACTATATAATATATTCAACGAAAACTACCATGGTAACCACTGATTGAGTGAAAGCAAGCTAAGATACTTAATTAAAAATAAATGTATACAATATACCTAATGCTGTTTAGTAAATATATCATAGCTCACTCACAGCTTACTGTACACATCACAAGTATAGTTCTGCTGCTGCCACTGACTATCAGGCTTAGAACTCAAATCCAACCACATCAGTCCAACCACAATGACTACCTTAAAAAGACTTGAAGGCTGCTGGAATTAGCATTTTTGGGAAAACAGAAAGAAGAAAAATAATCCTCCTTAAAAACTTTTACTATAATCTCCAGTGCCATAATTAAGTGATAAATAAATATTCCTGCAATCTGCAATCATGGTCAGAAAGAAGAATTTTACTGAATTAAAAATTACATTACTTTTTCTGATTACCTTTTGCCCATTACCAACATAGCCTACGTAATTCTTCAGTGTACATCTTAAAGTCTCTTTTGAATTAATTTTATACTGAAAAAGTCAAATATATCTAAAATCCGCTTTCACTGACTTGACAATTTCCCTGACTTTTACATGACCACTTTCAAATTCCCTGACAGTTCCAGGTTTTCCAGAAGAGTGGTCGCCCAGAACTAAGAATTCACAACTCCTATGTGATACCGGAACTAATCTACGAGAGTGAATAGTGGGACCTAAAGTGCAGTAGGAAGACCTAAAGAAGATGGAAAGATGCCATGGAGGAAGACTTGAAGGCTGATGGAATTAGCATTTATGGGAAATCAGAACGAAGAAAATGAATGAAAGTAGAGGAAATGACAAGGAATAGAGTTTTGGGGAGGAACATCAGAGAGAAATCTATGGCTGGAGTCAGCCATAGGATGATCACATGTCTTGTGTAAATACCTAATGTTCCAGTCTGGGCTTTCATACAGTAGAATATCCAAGAGAGAGAGAGAGAGAGAGAGAGGGAGAGAGAAAGAGAGAGAGAATGATTTTGTAGTGGTTTTTACAGGCTAGTATGTTTGCCTCATACCTAACATTCTGAGTGGGGTTCCACCGCTCTGAAGGGAGTTCTCCACTCTGTGGATCATCTATGGGTGGGTGAAGTATAGATATACACACGTGACCACTCTGTCCAACAGCAACAACAACAGATCATGACAACATAGAGAACTCTGTGGATCATCTATGGGTGGGTGAAGTATAGATATACACGCGTGATCACTCTGTCAAACTACAACAACAACAGATCATGACAACATAGAGCACTCTGTGGATCATCTATGGGTGGGTGAAGTATAGATATACACACGTGACCACTCTGTCAACAACAACAGCAACAACAGATCATGACAACATAGAGAACTCTGTGGATCATCTATGGGTGGGTGAAGTATAGATATACACACGTGACCACTCTGTACAACAACAACAACAGTTCATGACAACATAGAGCACTATGTGGATCATCTATGGATGGATGAAGTATAGATATACAAACATGACCACTCTGTCCAACAACAACAACAATAGTTTATGACAACATACAGCACTCTGTGGATCAAGTACAAGATCATCTTCTAGTTTATCATCAGCACACTGTTGATCATCAGCACACTGTTGATCATCAACACCCTGTTGATCATCAGCACACTCTTGATTATCAGCACACTGTTGATCAACAACACACTGTTGATCAACAGTACATTGTTGAGCATCACCACACTGTTGATCATCAGCACACTCTTGATCATCAGCACACTGTTGATCATCAACACACTGTTGATCATCAACACACTGTTGATCATCAACACACTCTTGATCATCAGCACACTGCTGATCATCAACACACTGTTGATCATCAGCACACTCTTGATTATCAGCACACTGTTGATCATCAACACACTCTTGATCATCAACACACTCTTGATCATCAGCACACTCTTGATGATCAGATCTTAATCAACAGATAAAAATGGCAATAGAAATTTTATATGAAATTAGAACAGATAAAACAAAACAACTATAATTTCATGTACAGTAATATATTTGCCAGCTTGATAAGGGCTTTATCAGTGCATTAATTTATGTCTAATGATTTACTAATTAACTAATAAAAATAGTATTTGCAACAAATTGATTAATGCAGAAATAGTGATTTAGGTCTAGATAGATAACGATTTGCTAATTAATTACAAAAAGTAGTATTTGCTAGAAACTATTCAAACCTCATATAAATTTGAATGCCACATTTTAGTAATAATCATTTAATAAATTAGAAATATTTAAATCATATGAATAAACATATACAATATTCAAACCTCATATACATTGGGATGCCACATTTTTGTGAGGAATCTAACAGATGGAGGAGCATATGGATAGTCCTTTGGAAATTTCATTTGAGCCTGGAATAAAAATATAAATAATTATACAATATTTGAAAAAGACACAAATTGCATAGTAGAAAAGGATCCCATACACTTTGCCTCTGAGGTTTAAAAGAAAGGAAGCTAGTAAATAGTTAATAATTTAATATATATATATATATATATATATATATATATATATATATATATATATATATAAATTAAAAATTGATGCAATTAAGCACCAATTCATTGGTTAAGTGATAGAACGTCAGTAAGCTGTCTGACTGGTAGATGCAGTGTTCAAATCCAATTCTCCCTCTGTTACTAACATTCGCTCGCTGTTATATTGCTGTGAGCTTTAGAGTTTAGATTGATTACAAATAAACATATTCTCAAATTCTCTTTGATGACTTCTACAATGAAATTAATTTAAAAATCTGCACATCAAACCATAGTTCAAATTCCACTAAAGTTTCTAAAAAATCATTAAACCATATTATTGTTAATATTTTTAAAATAAGAGCAAGCTTTCTTTTATTACTAGGATTGCCAGTTATGAAATCTCTGTAATTGTTAAATGAACTTTAAATCTTTGAATCCTAAGACAACTTAATGTCCAGTCTTCAGCTGGCCAACATTTCCGTAGACTCAGATCTAAGAGACAAAATTAAGATGAGTTAAATTCCTGGTGTAAATATTTAGATAGCGATATAAACGGCTGAAATAATCAAAACGACAAAGTGATAGATGAATTCATCTGCAATCACTTTATCGCATCATAGGATCATATGTTAAACGTAAGTTAAACATAGGACATGATAAAATGATTGTCAATGAGTATGTCTACTGAAGGTGAAGTTTTGTTTAGGGAAGGTTATGTGAAGTTTTACAAATCTATTTATTTCATTAATACAAAAATTTGAAGTGAAATTCCCAATTTAGGGCCTTTTGTATAGTTTCTGATCCTCTCTGGTATTTAAAATTGTATATATAAGGTTAAGAAGATAATTTAATGATAATTTATGCCAGTTATAGCAAAATAACCTCCCACAAAGAACAAAAGCACTGAATAACTATCACAAACAAACCTTAAAATATCCCCCAGAGTACAACGTGTCCGGAGGTCCGAATATAGCTACGTCCCATAGGAACATATCTTCATCATCGGAGAGGCTGACCCTGAATCCTTCCACGGGCTCTTCGTGAAGGCTCTTTAATTCCATCTGTAGTGAGCGCAATGCACTCGTCATGGTTTTCGCCATTGTTACTTCAGTCTTACACAACTTTAAACACGATTAAAAAGGATTTCTTTTACAAAACGCGGCTGGCTATTATTATTGAAATTAATAGATTTTACTAAATAGATTTATAAACTTTTAAATAGATGTATATAATTTAATTTTAATTAAAAGTAATTCTCTATTTCTTCCGCTCTTTGTCACAAAATGCGCAGAACTGATTACATCACAGCTGATTCTTTGTGATTTCACTGACAAAAACAACCATTTTTACCGATCCCTCCAGATTTACCAGTATTGTTATACATAGTCTTAAATCTCTTTGATTCCAATACACCGGAAAGTGTTAGGATTTGTTCAACTGCAAGGAACTTGTTTAGGCCTATTCAGTGATTAGTAAGGCGTGTTATCTCCGCCTTCCTCTGTCTCAATGTCTGTCTTGGTATTGGTAGATGTCTCTTTGAGTATTTCTACCTGTATGTGTTTGCGGTGAAGTGGAAAGGTGATTGCATTATATGTGTGCCTGCATGTGAGAGATACATTCATCAGTTGTGTTTATCTTTCATTCTAGGAGATACTGAATGCTTCCAGAAATCCTTAGCTACTGCGTCTTAACATAATATGATGCAACACGTACCATGCAGTGATGGGCAAATATTCTCTTAACTAAAAAAATTGTTAAACGAAACCATATTTTTAACTAAACTATTTAAAATGAGCTATTTCTAACTAACAACAATAGTTAAACTAAACTATTTTTAACCTCCCGTATCTATTCAACACTAAAAAAGTAAACACGCCTTATAGTGAAATGATCAACTACGTTGATATCTATCACTTTTTAATACCACATGTTTAAACCGTTAGGCAATTTATTCCATTTTCCGTGTAACCAGTCCACTGAATGTCCGAGATTTTACTCTCAGATCAGCGCGGCTGGGATTCAAACCCACGGGGGCTCAATTCACTTCAGGATCCGTCATTTAAAAGTTCATGACGTTACCCCTACGCTTAGACATTCTTTATATTATAGCATACCATTACCCTACATAATATGCTATACTAGAACATGCAATTCCGCTGCGTACTATATTATTCTATTTTATACCATTCGGCAGTATACTATAGTATAACATAAATACTGTAGCAAAGCATATGCCATTCCTATATTTACAAAGAAAATTTAATAGCGGAATGATAAGCTATATTCAGTGAAGTGAAGTAACAAAATAAAAATACTTCGTTACAAGTAAAAAGTACTCAAGCCATACCTTTACTTGTAACGAAGTACCATATTTGCCCGAGTACTGTTTACTTGTTACGAAGCAATTTAAAGTGAAAAAGTCGCGTTACTTAATATTTGAAAACTGCATGAATATCTATGGCAAAATTTTGTACAAATTAATCAAATTTGTAATACAAAGAGAATAAGAAAGTAATACAGATTCATCTATGTCATATCTGTAGGCCTACACTAGCTGGCGCCAGTAACACCCCTAAATCAGATGTGTGACGTAAATCAAAGCCTATGATCTACAGTGTACGTGGATTGACTGATTTGACTCTAATTTTACAATCTTCTGTAGAGAACTGTAGGTTTGATAGTGAAAGTGTTGGAAAATAATTATCACAAATACAGAAATATACTTTGTTCATAATATAATTTTTTTCGCTCTATTTAACAATGATTAGATAAATATAAAAACATAAATCATGAACCTACAGCAATATTTCGTAGACCCTGCCAATATGTCAATGATTATTTTTCTGGTAACGAGTCCGAGTTATGTTGTGTTCGGGACACAGAAGAATAAACCGTTCATAAACTGCATTTATCTTAAGAGGCGACCGAGTTAGATCTGAGAACGACAACGGAAAACCATATCAGAAGCCATATTATTCCTATTTAAGTTGTCGGAAAAATTAAGGTGTAATTCATAGAAATTTGAGTAGGGATTATCTCGTTAGCCAGTGGAGTGCTCTTTAAGGAGCAAGAAGGCAGTCAAGGCAGCATGTGAGTAGGAATATGAACACTTTGGACCTGTTTCTTACTTAATATGACACTGTAGAAGAGTCTGAGTTGACCATATTAATTTAACTTGTTGTGAAATCAAAATTTAATCTAATGTAAAAATTTAAAATCTAATATAGACCTAAACCTGTGCATGTGGGACGAATATTCTTTTAGTTCAGAAACTTCAGACACTGAATTGAATTTAAAGTTTGTGTTCGTAATATGAATTAAATTGAGTAACTAACTAAACCAATTTAAGAACGTGTCAAACTTTTCTACCAATGTATAATTTGTTTTCTTAAAAAATTCAGAGTACTTTAAATTTACTTTTTACTTGAAAGTACTACTTTTTTGTCAAGTACTTTTACTTTTTACTTAAGTAAAATTCTGGTACAGTACTTTTTGCTTTTACTTTTATCAACCATTTACTTTTATTTAAAGTATTTTGCCTAGTACTTTGTACAACACTGAGCCTATACATAATATACTATACTATTGCATACCATTCCGCATCATACTATGCAATACTATGGCATTTCGTACTGCTGTATATTATGCTATGATATTTTAAACCATTCTGTTGTATACTGTGCTATACTCTGGCTTACCAATCTGCTGCATACGGTGCTATAATAGAGCATATCATTCCGTAATATAATACGCTATACTATGGCATACCATTCCGCATCTTACTATACGTTCTATGCTATGGAATACCTTTTCGGAGCATAAGATGCTATACTATGGCATATGGCCTACCATTAAGCTGCTTACTACATGTATGCTATATTATGGCACACCATGACGTTGCATACTATGCTATACCATGGCATATCATTCCGCTGCATACTGAACCACGATGTGGCTTACCATTTTGCTGCCAACTATGCTATGAGATAGCAAACCATTCCGCTGTATTCTATACTATAGGCCTGCTATGTCATACCATTCCGCTGCATACTATTAATATTACGGTATGCCAATACCATAATAATAACACTTCTCAGCATACTATGCTATACTATAGCATACCATTCCGCATCATGCAATGCTATTCCATAGCTTCCGTACTGCTGCATATTATGCTATGCTATTTTATACCATACCGCTGTAGATTTTGCTATACTATACCATACCATTTCGCTGCAAACTATGTTATACTATAATATATCACGCGGCTCTTTCTGATAAACTTCGATGCGAGATGGATCATAAAACACCAGGTAACTATAGATTGTAAGTGCTAAGACAACGATCATATTTATCTTATGAAAGCAACATCACGTTTAACGTTAGTTTCCTGTTTTATAAGCAGATCAGTGATTAGAAGAGCACAGAATTTGAAATCTGCTCCTACTGAACCATAGTCTGACAATGGTTGAACATGCTAGTGGTTTAGTCCATTATACTGCAGCAGAATGTTTTAATAGTGCCATTATGAAACTATGCAACGAAAAATTTCCACATTCATAGGGAAAACTAATATCTTTATATTGCAGCAACAGATAAAATACAATTGAATTAAATTATATTTAAACTGAAATTTAAAAAGCCCTACCTTTTTCAAACCTCAGTAAAACACTATAGCTTAATATAAATACCTTCTAAGGTGATTTTCCTTATGTTTAGTCGCCTCTTGCAACACGTTTAGTTTATGGATGATCTGTTCTTTAGAAGACAGGATGCAACACGGGGGGGGGGTATTTAGAAGTTTAATTGTTTATGATTCTTAGCTAGTCTTAAAATAATGTAATGCAATATTGAAAATTAATTAATTTAATAATAGAATTTGGTGCAAATTCCAAAATCCAGATAATCAGTCCCTGTACTTTGGACTGATTATCTGGATTTCGGAATATGCACCGTTTGGACCATCTATTTACTCGCCGGTTTGATTTTGTCTCAATAGTGCTCGATGTTGTCAATGATGACAGTAGCATTCTAATTGTTGTTATTATTGTTGTTATTATTATTATTTACAAAATCCGAAAGTTTACAAATCCAGAAAAATTCTATTATTAAATTAATTACTTTTCAATATTGTATTACATTATCTTAAGACTAGCTAAGAATCATAAACAATAGTCACAGCGTACTGCACCCAGTGAATGTAATAACTGAAGTTGTTTTGTTCGTCACCGCAGAAGATTCTATCTCACCCAGACGAGTGACTTTCAACATTCCACTTCGTAAAGTACCACAGAGATACCACGACTGTTTCAACCGCACAGGTCCTTCCACCTCTAACTACACCACCTCTCTGACAAGTACCGGCAGCTTATCGTAGTCCAGCCAAACCTACTCGTATCGTTCCATCCCTTGCTTCTGAGCTTGGATTGCGTCTGGCTCTAGGTTCGCTGAGATATCATAATATTTATTAGCGTAGGGGTAACGTCATGAAGTTTTAGATGACAAATCCTGAGGTGAATTGAACCCTCGTGGGTTCGAATCCCAGCCGCGCTGATCTGAGAGTAAAATCTCGGAAGTTCACTGGACTGGTTATACAGAAAATGGACTAAATTACCTAACGGTTTAAACATGTGGTATTAAAAAGTGATGGATATCAACATAGTTGATCATTTCACTATAATGCGTGTTTACTTTTTTAGATCTTTCAAAGAGATTGACTATTCTGGTTGGAAAGTTGGAGCTTCAGGAAGAAATATTTCAGGCTGGAGAAATGTCGAGCAGTCTCGCCCAGTGTCCTGGGGAGAGTCCTACCTTTCAAATGATCGTTGTGGCTCAGCCACGTTTGAGCTGAATAAATTTTATGATGACCTCGAGGACGCTTTGTATTTGGATACTCCAAGAAAAGAGATGTCGTACAGACTTGGGGAATATGGTAGGCCTACATAACTGAGATATTTTTAGCCGTAGTGAATTGAAATGAAAGAAAACAGTTGAAAGGGCCTATTCTACTATTCAGAGGAACGAGGATAAGGAAAGATAAAATAATTTTACTTCGCATATGTACCCTATTTTTCTAAAAAAACTCCAGTAGCTACTTTAAATTCTGTGATTATTTGGACTCAAAATATAAAAACTTTAACACTTTAAGAAAGAAATATTTAAGAATTTTTATACTTATTTTATATATCATCGTTTTTAAATTATTATATGACCAAAAATAAAAAATTATATAAATTAAGAAGTACTAGTTTAAATAGTATAGTTTAATGCCCGATATTAATTTAAATATCATTACGCTAATTTGGCAATTCCCGAATTTCAAAATCCCCGTGGTGTGTCTGTGTTACTTGGAGAATGGACCAACCGTGTAAATATGCACGTGTCGTAGAAAGCGACATAAAAATAAAATCCAATCCAACGGCAGAAAGTGCATTCGGTTGGTGATCGCCTAGGCTCAATAAATGGCTATAAAATTTAAACGAATGGAAAAACTTCAAAAGAAGGTCTATTCGTATCCCGACCCTAGGTCAACTGGGATGTAAGGGAACATGATGATGATAACTGTAATTAGGCAATAATCCGTGTTAGCAGCGCTGTGAATTCCGAGACTTTACTCTCATATCAGCGCTACGAGGAATTGATACCAGGACCTCTGGAACAGATATTTAAAATTACGTTACATTACATAACACACTTACGCACTGATTTCAAAGGAACTTGGTGTTGATCTCTATTTCGTACCTCATTACCTATTAAGTGGAGAAGAGAGATACTCTGGTTCTGCCATTTGAAGTACAACGTGAAAGTGGAATGAACATTTGAGATTAATTCATTTAGACAATTTATTAATTGTAACTCTAATTTACAATAATCTGTTTTTATTACTCTTGTCATCCCATGACTTATTACTAATGAATATTGTATTATATTGTGATCGCACTTCTAATTAATGAAAGTCTTTTGTTGAAACTTAGAAGGTTAATTGATTGTCTGATTGATTGATATTTTGATTTATGGACTGATTAAATGATTAATTACTAGTGTTTATAGTAATTACTAATGTTATCGCCTCTGGCGATGTCATTTAGATTAATAATAGATTAATTACTAATGACATTGCGAATGGCTGGAGCCAGTGGTAATGTCGGTAAGTTATTCGATCGCGGATCAGCATGTGCGGGGTTCAAATCCTGGGTTCCCCCATTACTGACATCGCTTTCTAATGGGAAAACAGACGTTAACAATAGATTTTTTGTTTATTTTGAATTGGCAAGTTTTATTTTATTGAAATGTGTTGCGAAATTCCAGTCGAAACTATCAAATTTGATTCATCAATTTATTTTATTTTAGCGAAATTCGACAATAGGCTGACATGAAAGCAACTTTCTTACTTTATTTTATATGAATTTTATAGTATCACACAAATACAAACGAAGTACCAAATTTTATACGAGATCATATATATGCACCATACAATAGGCGTTTTGCACAAGTAATTTATTAAACAAGTAAAATATAGAAAATACAGTTAATATACAATGTAGAACACGCATAAGGTCATTGCATTATAACAAGTTCATAATCACATGAAGTAACATATTGACGAATTTATCGCAGTGTTAGCATAAAACGAAGTAGGCCTATTTAACATAAAAATTACATAGGCCTACAATCATTATTAACGTATATTTCATTTTAAAATTATTTACAATCAATATAAAAAGTTTAAAATTATATACAATTAACATAAACGTTTATTACGGAATGAATAATGGTATTTACTACTTAAATTCAAATTATCAACACTGCCTTAATAGCACAAAATCAAACGAGCAAGATTCACTTCAAAATGAACTAGTCAATGCCCTAATTATACAATTTTAATTTGCTGACCTAATAAGCTGATTGTTTGACTGCTAGATTCATAAGATGATGGATTGATTAATTAGCTATTTGATTATTGATTGATTATCTTATTTATTTACTTATATATTCATTAGAACGTATTCTTTGAAAAAATTGTGTCACTTAGTTACTGTCAAAACTCTTAATTTTTGTTCAGTAAAGTTACATTAGCGAAATTTAATTCAATGTCTTGCGAAAGGGAGTCTATATATATATTTAATTTGTTACAAAGTAACAAATTTGTTAATGTCATTAATATGACAAAATTGACATTTTAATATAAATATTTACACAAAAATTTATTTCAAAATCCCAAAATGCAAGCTGATCAAGTTACTGCAGCAATCGCATAAACTTAATATAGCAAGCTAAAATAACAAGAACTAACATATTGACAAATAACAAGAACTATTTTATTAATACTCTGCGCAATTTACATATAATCAAACAAACAATAAGTAAACAAGGTTAAAATCGAAACACACTAAATAAAATCTTAATTCTACCGTTCTAATATTGCTGGACCTTATATAGCAATACTTGTTTTCTAGCTATTAGATATAATCAGAAACTTTACAGCTTGCTGAGCTGCCATTATTTGTTGTGGCATTCTTCAATGTTCCAGCGTGAACCCGTCGCTCGTGGCGATACTTGTTACTCAGTTGGCTGAATGCGAGGCCACACTGACTGCATTTGAATGGCCGCTCTCCTGTATGGGTCCTGGTGTGTTTGATGAGAGACGGTTTATCTTCGAAATTCTTTCCACATACCGTGCAAGATTTTCTGACAACGACGTGTAGTTTCTTCCTATGTACCACCAGTTCTGGCTTACTCGTGAATTGAGCACCGCAGTCCTTACAGGAGTACGTCGATTGTGTTCCGTTTGGCTTGGTACGTGGCAGATACGGGTGACTGTCGGGTCTATTTCTTTTAGTGCTCATTTTGAGACTGGAACGCTGTACCTGCGGATCGATGTTTTGGGTGTTGGAGTCGAATGAGTGGTTTGTCGACATGTTTGTGTTTACACTCACACCTGCGGTCAATGGATGAGAATTAGCGTTGCTGTAGTAGCCCAATTGCTGACTCTGCATGTTACCATTTAGCATCGTGGGTGGGAGTGTTGTATGGGATGCACGGAAGTCCGGAATGTTGCTTTCTAGAAAGGTCGGAGTGTATCTGAAGACTGGATTGACCGTAGGGTATCCATACCCGTAGTTGGGGTGAGCTGCAGAGTTGGGAGAAGTCGAACCACTCTGGTACATGCATGTTCCTCTGCTCTGCGGTCTGTATTGAGGTTGATTGATCAGACTAGTGTTGTAGGCAGTTGAACCAAGCGAATCAACGTTTTGCATGGACGAGACGAAGGAAGAATCGTTCGGGGTGTTAATAGCATATAGCAAATGCGAGTAGGTTGGCTGACCGGTAGAGATGTGATAGTTCGACTGAACTGAACCGAGACCTCTGGATGCATCATTATGATGTGGATTCATTCCTTGATTTGTGGTGATAGGATGACTTGGATATCTGGCAGTAGAGCCAGTGTTGTTGTACATGTGGTTATTCATTAGTTTATTGTTGTATAGTCTGTTTTAAGACCTGGAACCTAGTGTTGCTTTACTGTAGAACTACCTTTGGTTGATTTTGATTGATACAAATCTGTAGAATTAAACAAATACAATATTAAAAACGTGCATCATTAGACATATAGAAACGTTATATAAAGCTTCTTTTAATGGCCGCATAGTAGAACTAAGGATAACTTGAGTGAAAGACCCGGCTGGAATTTGAATCGACGATCATCTGCTTTTTAGTCGAACTTTCTATACAGGCAATAATAAAGGTTTAATTGGATTTATTTTTCGCATATATTTTAACAATTTATGAATATTGTGTAAATGGCTGAGTAGATAGAATGTCGGTTAGAAATGCGACTACCGTTCACAAGGTGCAGGCTTCATATCCAGTGATGGTCCTGCCACTCAAATGCTCTCACAACAGCAAACTGACGTTAAACTAGGCTCTACCCCTTACGGCATTTAACCTTCGTATCAAAATTACTTATAGAACTAGCGGCTAATGCCAATATATCAGCGATATCGGAATTCCTTATTTAGGGCTTTGGTTTTTATGGAAATATAATATAAAATATTTCCAGTGGGCTCGGAAAACGCAATGGATTTCACTAATTTTAATCGTTAACTGCACGCATTGTAAGAAGCGACTAAAAAATATTTGAGGAAGGCACCGAAAAACCACCCTAAAAGTCATATTTTCCATGACTTTTAGGGTGGTTTTTCGTTGCCTTCCTCAAATATTTATAACGACTTAACTGCTATTGTCGCATAAAGCGGATAAGCAATAACTAAGGAAAGCAACTGAAATCCACCTAATATTTTCAAGCTATAAGCTACAGATATAGCGTAAAGAGCATTGCCATTCGAAACGGCATCATCTGATATAATTTGAGAGAGAGTGTATGTGTGTACTATGCATTGCGTATGAGGAGTCTATAAGTATATATGATGCATTTTCTGCTTAAGACACTAGAAAACTACCTCAGAGCTCTCTAATCATTGGACGCTCTTAAATGAGCTAGAAAAAGGCAGCAAATAGGAATATAAAACCTCTTTGACCGTTCAAAAATATAGAACAAAAGAGGAATCGAGTGAGAGTCAAACAGAAATAAGCAGTAGGCCTACCGTATTAAGATAGTCAAACATAGTTTCGAAGTGAAGAATATAGCTTTGTGCTGAAGCCATTACAAAATTAACCTAGTGTAAACTGCACGTGTCGTAAGAAGCATTAAACCGTACCTGAGGAAGGCAATTGGAAGCATCCCAGAAGCCATATTTTCTAAGCTTAAGATTAAGTTAAAATTGGATATTGGCTTAGCTTAGTAGGGCCATTTTGTTGGCTAATGGTAATAGAGTACGCTTACTTAGCATGGATACAGTCTCTTTGTAGGGGATTTGTGCCTTGGTCTTGCAAATTTAGAATACCAGTGAGAGAGCGAGAGAGTAAGAATGATAGGGTGAGTATGGCAACATTCATTGAGGAAGCGTAGGCCTATATTATTGAAACTGCATAAAACCTTATTAGTTGTTTCTATGCTACTAAATAATGCATAAGCCTTAAACAAAAAGGATTCTAGGAGGCTACTAAACAGGAATTGAAGAAGGCAATTGGAAACTACCTGAGATTTACTGGTTCCCAATCTAAAGCTACGTTAACTACTAGCAAATGCTCAACGTCGTAAATCAATCCTCGAGTTAATCAGTGTAGTGCTCCTACTGAGCGAGATTCTAGACTGTAAAAACGGTAGAGTGTTTGTAGGAATTAATATGAGCCATAGACTACTGGACTGAACACTAGAGAAAGAGCGAGTTAGAGATCGATGGATAAAGTGATAAAAAATAGAATATTATTAAAATAATGCTTACCTATGGTATAGCTCTGAGTTTCTTCCTCTTCGATCGTAACTTCTAAATCTGATTTTGAATATGAACTTCTGAACGTCTGATATTAAACTCGTCAAGTACTGCAATGAAGCTTCCATCATCCGAGCAGAGCCTTTTATAGTCTGTTTAGATGACGTCCTGCATTCCCACATCCCGTTAATAACCGTGCATATGTCACCATAACTTGTAGCGCTACTAGGTTACAGAGCAGGCAGGTAAGCCATTACCCATCGATAATTACTCTCAATTGATCTCTACTCTTTAATTGATCCCTACTCTAGAGCTACTTGCGTCTACTCCCCCACTCTCTTCCATATAACTAAGCCAAATTACGCCACTACAGTCAATATTAAACAATGGCTTGAGAAGGGGGAGGTGCGTTAATAAGAAGGTCTCAAACGCACCCCAGTACAGCAGTTACAATTATGACACTTGGTTTAAGCCGGAATCCCACTTTGCTGCTTTCGGAATCCCAAAAGCAGCTTTTGCTGCTTTTTCTTGAATTCCGCTTGTTAGGAGGGGGTGACACGTGAAAGTGTGATGGAGGGGGGGGGGGCTATATGTATTTTTATGTACATATATTAAATTACAAAATATTTAAACTATTATTATTATAAATTTATTATTTACATATAAATTATTGTAACTAAATAATAATAATATAATATTAAAAAATTAATTTTTGTCATTTCTTATTGCATTTTGTGTAACTTAGTTAAACTTTTGAGATAACTTTTAGTTACTGCAGCTGAACCTTTAGTTATGTGCTAAAAAGTTAGCGAAATTACAATTAATCGTAGGGCCTATGGTTTGTTTTATAGAGAATAGTGTGATGGAGGGATGGAGGGGGGGCTATATGTATGCTTTACGCACTTGATTAAATTATTTTAATACTATTATTTCTTAATTATTTAGTTCTCTATAAACGTTTTGCTATGACTTATAAAGAGTTAACTTTGATCATAGTGGCCTTTGGTAGTCAACTAGGTAGGCCTATTAAACTTAATCGCAATCTTTAAGTCAATTGTGATCAGGATACGTTTCAATTCGTTATGCAATTCCGTGTTGTGTCCGGGACGCTGAAGATTGGACCAGCCGTAAATTGCACATGTCATAAGAGGAGACTGAGCAAGAACTGAGAAAGGAAATGGAAACCACCACAGAAACCATATTATTCCCAAGCTTATGGGCCACATTAAGGTGTGGATAAGACATAGCGTTGTATTAATAAGTCTGTGATAGATTTATAATTTTATAATTTTCTCGCTTTAGATTTTCTCGCTTTAGATTTTCTCGCTCATTACGGAGCAAGAAAATGATTATGTATAAATCATTTTTACATCTGCAACGTTCATTTTCTACTAGAGAACTAACTTTCAAAAATTAAAATTTAACTGCGGGGACATACATGTACTGAACATGCGTGTGGCATATAATATATAAATTGTACGAATGGAATAAGTCTGTGATATATAATATATTGTATGAATGGAATAAGTCTGTGATATATAATATATTGTATGAATGGAATAAGTCTGTGATAGATAATAAATTGTATGAATGGAATAAGTCTGTGATAGATAATAAATTGTATGAATGGAATAAGTCTGTGATATATAATATACTGTATGAATGGAATAAGTCTGTGATATATAATATATTGTATGAATGGAATAAGTCTGTGATAGATAATATATTGTATGAATGGAATAAGTCTGTGATATATAATATATTGTATGAATGGAATAAGTCTGTGATATATAATATATTGTATGAATGGAATAAGTCTGTGATATATAATATATTGTATGAATGGAATAAGTCTGTGATAGATGGTAATTTTCTCGCTTTAGATTTTCTCGCTCATTACGGAGCAAGAAATTAGAACGTTAAATATACATATGCTATTTGTTTCAAATAATTTTTCAAAGCTACATTAAATTGTAGGCCATCTACATAAATTTTATTTATATTTTTGTGAAATAAAAGAAACATTAAACGAGACAAACAATTCGATCAGTTCACACATTTTAGTGAAAAAATTTAAATATGGTAAATTTTCAGATTATTTCCCCTTAAATTCTCAGTCTTCTTCCCCTCCCCTCCCCATTCCCACCTCCCTTTCTCACCTTCCCCTCTCCCCTACCCATTCACTCGTTACAGTAAATTAATGGACAATTGAAATTTAACCTTCATTTTAACTTTAACCTGTGAATTTTATTGAATTTCCTATCGATTTTGATATTTTAGTATCATAGAAGTGTCATTAGACTTTTATAAAGTGTCATTAGCTTCCTAAGAAGTATTATTAACCTCCTCCCTTTAATTATTATTAATTATAATTAATTATTCCATTCTTCCTAAATTATCAGCTAATCAATTAAACATACTTTAAACCTTTCATTTATTTATATTTCCTCAACGATAGTAAATACAAATACATTTAACTAGCAAAAATATAGAATGTCTAAATAGCGTAGTGTTTAGAGACGTCCGGTAATGTCATGAAGTTTTAAATTACAGATCCTGAGGCGAATTAAACACCCGTGGTTTCGAATCCAAGCCGCGCTGATTTGAGAGTATAATCTTGGACATTCACTGGACTTGTTTTTCGTAAAATGGATTAAATTGCCTAACGGCTTAAACATGTGGCATTAAAAGTGATAGATATCAACGTAATTAATCATTTCACTGTTATAATTATGCGAGTTTATTTTTGATTTTAGGCCTAAATATAAATAGTATTGAAACTCTTGCAATTTTTGCCGGATGAATTAGCATGTCCTCTTTCACGTTTACGGAATTTTAGATGCGCACCGTTTAAGCATCTTTAAGTTTTACTCACCAACTATACGGTGGTTCAATGCTCAATAAATTAGAACAAATATTGTCATGGATGATCTTTGCTCAATTTAGAGTTGTTGTTGTGTACGGTTTACGCACGGTGTGCAAAGTTTACGCACGGTTTGGGGCACCTGCGGTTGCTATAGCAACAAATTGCTAAATTATGTCAACAACATTAATTTGAGATTTAATAACTTACATAAAATATTTACTGAATATGTATTTTTATTTACAATGCATAGAGAAAGCAAATTATTATGTATATACCTATTGCGGTACAGACTATCTTAATGTTCAATATTGCAATTTGGTTAGAATTTTTCGGAAAATTATTTAAGGTTGCTTATTCTATTTTTTAAATTTCCAGATTTACTGAGCTTTTAGCGAACTCTCTCTTATTGCACTGCCTACTGGCAGGTCCATGGTACATAACGCTTCCACTCTTCTCTGTCTTCCGCCTTCCTCTTCATTTCCACATATGAGTGGGTCTTTAAATCATCTAACATGCCTAATCTTGGCCTGCCCCTGCCTCTCTTTCCTACTTCTTCATATTTCTTAATACATTTATCAACTGTCTATCTGTGCCAACTCTCTCCAGGACTTCCTTCATATATGGCCACAATAGTTCTTTAGCGAACTATTGTGGCCATATATGAAGTAAAATTATGCATGACACTTAATGGTCATTCAGTAATCACATCAATGAAAATCAATAAGCAAATCAATGAAAAGACATCTGTGCAATTTAACTAACAAGAAATATGTTACAAATGTAACATAACAGTACTGGATCAAAAAGCATCAAACGCTGGTTTAAGAAAAACTATATACGCAATAAGTAAACTTTAATAAATTTACTTTATATGTTACTAAAAGTATTCAATTTCTTCCTTAATAATATATTTGTCCAATATTTCATTTCAGTTGTTTTGAAGAACTTATATAGAGCTAGTGCTAATGGCATCTGGTCTACCTGTTGATCCTAAATCGAATCCGAAAGGGGTAAAGAAATTGTGTGAATTATGTCAGAAGCCAGCCTTCATACAATGTGCCCACTGTCGTGTTACATACTATTGGTGAGTCAATGCTCTAGCTGTTTCTGCTTGTTGTAGAGAAGATAAAGTTTTGAAACCTGATGTCGAAAGTATTCTACATTTATAGACTCAGTGATGTTATAGAAACATGTTGCATCAGAATATAAAATTAGATTTTTTACAAATTAATTGTAACTTATATGCATGTATTTGTAATTGTTTATTTATTGATTTAGTAAACCATGGAAGGGTCTTGCCACTTCGTACAGTTTACATCCATGAAAACAAAAATACAAACATTTACAACCAGTAATCATAAGTGCACTATGATCAAATTAGAGTACGAATAAGAAAGATCTAAAGCAATCTTTAAAAGTTTCTTAAGAGTCTTTGTAGCATAATGATTCTTGTCTTACTGAAATTTGCACGGCAGACTTCACTACATATCATTTTGTAAATCAGCCATTGCATATGGCTGATATTTCCTTAGGACAGAATAGCAACACTTGCTTGAAAATTGGCTGAGCTTGCAGCAGTTATTAAAATAATTTAGTATAATTGTTAAGGGTGGTTATTATAGCACATCATATTGGAGTATTGATTGAACTTTAACTTTCAGCCGCTATTTTTTATCTCGTAGTGACGTATCACATCAGAATGTTGACTGGGTTGGTATCCATGAGAAGATTTGTCAGCTTCTTATTCCTCTGAGGACTCCAATGCCATTCTTTCACTCAGAGTCTGAACGAATACATCGCAAACAACAACAGCTCATGAGGCAGGTTGTAGTGTGTTGTTTTAAAGTCAGTAGCTTGTTGGCAAGGTGTCTGACTGCAGATCAGTAGGTTTAGGGTTCAATGCCAGTAAATCCAATGCACTGAACTCAAATCCTCGTTACGGACATGCACTCAAGACACAGAATAGATGTTATACTTGGCTTTAGCCATCAGCTCTTCATTCTTGAGTACTCTCATTTCAGTATGCTGTTGGTGTTGTAATATCAAGAGTAGGTCTGCATTTCTATAACCACCGGTGCTAGTATGTAATGAATACCAGCAGATGGGTTGATATTGTTGCTGTGCAATCTGTCAAGATAAAATATCTTCCTAATGAAAGATGCACTGCAACAAATGTTTAACTTAAGCAATAAACTATTAGTAAAAAAACCAAACATATTTACTGGAGCGTGATACACATTATATGTCCTCTCAGTCTTAACAAGCTGGTAAAGCTAAGGTTAATGTCAGTTTCCTCACTAGAGAGGGATGTCAGTGATGGGCAAGCCCAGGATTTGAACCCCGCACCTACTGATGTGCGATCGAGTATCTTACTGGAGCCAGTGGAAAAGCAAACATCTTTGGTAGTTTGGTTATGCAGTAGTTCGTTCTGAGTATCTGCTTTTGTCTTGATATTTACCCATCAAAGTGCTTTCAAAGCGATAAAGTGGTTCTGACTATTTAATGATCAATTTTTGATTTGATGGATAAGTTATATCTCGCCGAATTAAAAATTAGAAGGACTGATTTACTAGTGGCTCTTATACCTATTATATATTTACGAACAGCTCTCCTATCTATGATAGATTTGTTAATAGCTTTCGTGCCTTTAACTAATTCCCATATAGTCTTTGTATGCATAGATTTGAAAATTTATTAGCTCATTGATTCAGTTATTGATTAAAATTTATTTACTGATTGATTTAAGTTATTGATTAAAATTTATTTACTGATTGATTTAAGTTATTGATTAAAATTTATTTACTCATTGATTTAAGTTATTGATTAAAATTTACATGCTCATTGATTTAAGTTATTGATTAGTTTCACATTATTGATTGACTTTGTAATGCAGAAGCACATAATAGAACTGACAAGTAGAACGAGTCAGAGACTGTTGTATGAGGGTTTGTATGAAGAAGCGATACCTGCCGCAATGCAGTACCTACGCTTCACTGCTGACCTGCACGGCTTGTCCAGCATAGAACTGGTGAATTCTTATCTCATGATGGCTGAAGCCAGCATTGGTACGATTCACAATCTCTCTCTCATACATCATCATCATCCTCTCCTGAATCCCAGTTTAACCAGGGTCAGGATACGAATCTCTCTATCATACATTATCTTTAAAAAGAGGAGCATATGAAGTGTGAAGTCACATAGCTTAGGCTCTGTGACCTCACATAGCTTAGGCTTTGTGACCTCACATAGCTTAGGCTTTGTGACCTCACATAGCTTAGGCTGTATGACTTAACATGCTTCGACTCTAGGCCTAGTGACCTCACATAGCTTAGGCTGTGAGGTCACTTTTGTGGTGTGATGTAAGCTACAAAACAATAATGATTGAGTGTGTTATTTAGTGAAAGTTATGATCATTAATTGTTTAATTCATTAGGATAGCATGGTGATGCATCACTATTTTGCGAAGATTTAAAAGTTCTAATACATTTTCAGTAATATGTACAGGTAGATTAACGGTAGTTCTCTATTCTAACTGTGGGCCTATTTATCTTCCATCTTTGTCTTTATAATGTCAGAAAATAATGTCTCTATAACCATTGATTGTCTCTGTTTTAATGTCTCAGTTTTCCTTTTTTCAACTTTTTGTATATTTATAATAATTTTTGGTTTTCTCTTTTGATGTCTTGACTTTTTTCTACTTTTTACCCAATATTTATTGTAATAGACGGTCCCCATTTTACATGTCATATCCATATCGTATGAGTAGAACTACGATCATTATTAACATCGTATCATGAATGGAAACTATTGATGTTTCTTTTTGGTTTTAATTAGGTCTTAAAAAGTTGAAACAGGCTGAAGAATACATTGCTCAGGCGGAATGGACAATTATGCAGACACCGGATTGTCCTAACTCTATTAGACACAAGCTGAGTCGTAAAGCCGGACTACTTTATACAGCTAAAGGAGAATTCGATTCTGCTCTCTTTGAGTTAGCCAATGATGTAAGTGTAACTGTTTGAGTTAGCCAATGATGTAAGTGTAACCGTTTGAATTAGCCAATATTGTAAGTATAGCTGTTTGATTTAACCAATGATGTAAGTGTAACTGTTTGAGTTAGCCAATGATGTAAGACTTACATTTTTGGTTAACCCAAACAGTTACACTTACCTTGTATGTATAACTGTTTGAGTTAACCAATGATGTAAGTGTAACTATTTTAGGTAACCTATGATGTTATCTAATGGCTAGCATATGGTTAAATCGTATGTGTAGTTTGATATTATAATGCTGTACAGATTTACGCTGCATCAGAAGAGTACGGGCCCTACGCTGTGGAGACCTCAGGAGGCTACTTCCTAATGGCTAATGTATTTCATCGACAAGGACAACACGCTACAGCTCTCTCACTTTATGATCAGGTAATAACTTTTATCTGATAACATTTACGTCTGAACCCGAAAGTTACCAAGAAGGAAACTTAAAGAATTCATCATCATCATCTGTTTCTTGTGTTCTGAAAAGAACATAGGGCGAAAACATTCCTCCATTCTTTTCTGTCTTTTGCAACTCTCACAGCATCTTCCCATGAAATGTTCAAAGTTTTCAAATCTTTGTTGATTGTGTTGAACCAAGTACTTCTAGGTCTTCCTCTTTTCCTTTTTCCTTTTTACTTAAAGAATTAGACTTAAACAACTCTAAGAACTACAAAATGGATTATATCTTGTGCGGAGAGGGAATCAAAGTAGAATCAAAAAGAATGTGAAGATGTGGGAACAATTTGTCAGAAGCTGCCAGATTCAGGAGTTTCTGGTTTCTATGAATTACAAAAATCAGAGACACGGATGCTTTTATCAGAGGGCTGGACTTTGTCTAATTTGTATGTAGTAGCAATTCAATATGATTGATTATAATTATTAGTCACTCCTTCAACAAACAGTATAATATTATATTAATATGTAATATTAGTAAATTGTTATTATAATAATTGTAAAGATTTAACGGCCGTTTCCTCATACAAGACGTTATTGTATTGTAGTATATTATTTTTTAATTTTAGTTAATTTTGCATTTGATTCTTAACTAAGATATAAATTAAGTTTAAATACCGATAGCATTCCTGCACGAAGAAATATTTTACATTTCATTCTTAAGAGCTAGACCAGATAGACTGCTTACAACCTTACGAGTAATATGTTACAATCTTTGAATTCAATGCATGCCAAATCATACACATAGACACAATTATGATAAAGAAGTAAGTAACAAAAGAAGCTTTTTCATTATTTTTAATTATTATCAGAGCAAATCAAAGGAATATAATGGAATTATTTCAGGTGGTGGATATTTGGCGGAGCTATCTCTCAGTGTTTGTTCAATGGAAGCTGGAAAGTCCCAAGGTCGTATCTATATTAGAGGACATGTCGGCGGATTCGAGGGGAATCATGAAAAATGAATTGGGTATAATTTCGTTTTCTCTTTACGGTTGAATACTTGTGCACAATTTAATTTATTTTAACGTCATAAGACTCAGCAACTACCAGTTAGTGGAGTTAACTAAAATTCTAAAGATAATTCTACTATTTCAGATAGCACTTGAGACTATTATTGGCTAAATCTGCTTGTCTCATCTGTACAATGATCTATTTAATAAACATCAAGCTGCTTACACTAAGCATCGTTCAACTGAAATGGTGCTTCTATCTGTGTGCATTTCTATTGTTAATGCCATGTGCACGCAACGCTTAACTGGATTATGTATGCTTGATCTTTCGGCCGCTTTTGATACCATTGATCACAATATTCTTCTGGAACGTCTTTCTTCATGGTTTGATGTTCGTGGAATTGTTCTTGATTGATTTTCCTCGGATCTGACGGATCGTTCTTTTAGTGTGAAAGTGATGGAGTACATCTCTTCACCTTCTCACTTAAAGTATGGTGTGCCTCAAGGCTCCGTTCTTGGTCCTATCCTCTTTAATCTCTATACAACACCCTTAAGCACTCTAATCTCTTCTCATTCTCTTGATCATGAACTATATGCTGATGACACTCAAATGTACACTTGTTTCACCCCTAACTCCTCTTCTACTGCTGAAACCCTCCTGCAACAAAGTTTTCAGTCTATATCCTCTTGGATGTCTGCTAATTTCTTGGCACTTAATCCATCTAAGACTGAATTCTTGTTGGTCAGGACACCTCAACAGCTTCTGAAGCTGAATGGGAAAACTCTTTCGTTATCTTCGGGTATTAAAATATTACCTGTTTCTTCTGTGAGAAATTTCGGTGTTATCCTTGATAAACACCTAACCTTCCACAAACATATAACTAAAACTTCACAAGCATGTTTCTTCCATATCCGTGATCTTCGTCGAATACGTTCATATTTGTCACGTGAGACAGCTGCTACAATTGGTGCTGCTCTTGTGCAATCGAAGTTGGACTACTGCAATTCCCTGTTTTTAAATCTCCCTGGCTGTGAGATTAATCGGTTGCAGTTTGTTCAGAATTCTCTTGCGCAAGCAATTTTTTGTAGTTTGTAGTTTCACATGTTACACATGTTACGCCTATTTTGAAGTCTTTGCATTGGCTAAAGATTAAAGAGCGTATCATTTACAAAACAGCTTCGTTAACCTATAAGTCCATCACCATCCCTGGACAAACTTGTATGTCTCACTTGATTAAAGTGATGCAGCCTGCTGTTACTCGGTTTTCTAATTTAATTACTATTGTGAGACTTAGCTTACCTTCATGCTCTAAGCTATCTAATCGTTCTTTCCAGCATGCTGCACCTCAGATCTGGAATTCTCTTCCATCCAATCTTCGGAAATCTTCATTTGAATCACATCAGCCTTTGCTTTCCTATGAGCATTTCCATAAGCAGTTGAAGACCTATCTTTTCCATCTCTCTTTTCCATCCAGTGTCCATGAGCAGCTACCTGCGCCTAAACCACCTTTTCTTTAACTCCCTTTACTTTGGACTGAATTTCTGGATTTTGGAATTTGCACCGTTTTTGGACCTTCTTTTTTGCTCGCAGGCTCGATTTTGTCTCAATAGTGCTCGATGTTGTCATTGATGACTGTAGCACTCTAATTGTTGTTATTGTTATTATTACGGGATAAATACTGTATACAATACATGTATGACTCAGTTGTTTCTGCATTTTAGAACAATTTCATATTTCAGACTTGCAGACGTTCCACTGCTACGCATTGTAGACTTTTGTCTATTATTATGACTTTTGTCATTTTAGACTTTTGTCAATTATTAAGACTCTTGTGATTGTAGACTTGTGTCTATTATTATGACTTTTGTGATTGTAGACTTTTGTCTATTGTTATGACTTTTGTGATTGTAGACTTTTGTCTATTATTATAACTTTTGTCATTGTAGACCTTTTTAACTTAGCCAATTGAGTCTTCATATGTCTACCTGGGCAACTGTGGCCCCTTTCATAGAGAGGCGTTTTATAAATACACCAGTAATTGATTGATCAATTGATTGATTTTTCGATTGGTTGATTGGTTGATTGATTGATGGCTGGATTTTTTGATTCATTGACTGCCTGATTGATTTATCAATCGGATAGTTTTCGGTCCACTCACTCAGAACTATCGCGATTATCACCAACGGCTATTATCACGGTTGTTATCACGGTTGTTATCACGGTTATAATCACGGTTGTTATCAAGGTTGTTATCAAGGTTGTTATCATGGTTGTTATCAAGGTTGTTATCATGGTTGTTATCAAGGTTGTTATCACGGTTATAATCACGGTAGTTATCGTGGTTGTTATCAAGGTTGTTATCATGGTTGTTATCAAGGTTGTTATCACGGTTGTTATCACGGTTGTTATCACGGTTGTTATCACGGTTATAATCACGGTTGTTATTATGGTTGTTATCAAGGTTGTTATCACGGTTGTTATCATGGTTGTTTTCAAGGTTGTTATCATGGTTGTTATCAAGGTTGTTATCAAGGTTGTTATCATGGTTGTTATCATGGTTGTTATCAAGGTTGTTATCATGGTTATAATCACGGTTGTTATCATGGTTGTTATCAAGGTTGTTATCACGGTTGTTATCATGGTTGTTGTCACAGTTGTACTGCACTTTGATCTGCTATGCAGACGAGACGCTGCAGGCTGAGGCTGCGGTGGTGCTGAACGCTGTCTACGCTGTTAAAGAGAAGGGCCAGACAGCTGCGGGGGTGGCTAAGGTTGCCTATACACTGGCGATGCTCTATTATCTGCTGGACAACACTGATAAGGTTTGTAGAAGTGATAACCCGAGATTTGAGATGGGTTCTGCATTTTAGACTAATATGAAAAGTGTGTTCTGTGGTAGTGTAATCAACCTTTGAATAGATCTACCAAGAACTGAACGTGTTGCAAGAGTTTACTAATGAAGATACTGACGAAGACAACTGAAAACGATGTAGAAAATATTACTCTTCTACTAAAGGCTGCAGAAGTGTGGTTTATGGCTTTATGTGTAACCTGTGGCAAGTTATTTTGTCTTATGCGACTAAGAACCTTTCATAGAGCAAATGATGAGAGATTAACATGGATGAGAGATAGAGCTACTACCAGAAAGTATTTATTGCTAAGTACTATTGTGAACATTAAATTTAGTAAAATAAATGGAATTGAATCATGTTGGACTTCATATTTTCAACACATGCTTTTGTCTTTGCCCTTATTGCTTCCAGACCACACTAGAATAAACCAACTGTAAACTGCACGTGTCGTATGAGGCACCTAAAGAGAACTGAAGACAGGAGGGCATAGGCTAAACATCTCAGAAACCTAAGACTTCTGTGCTAAAAGCTGTGATATGGTTAAATCATAGAATTATTGATGGTATCATCTTGTTGGTCCACAGAGTTCTCGTATTTAGCGTGAGAGCAGACTCGATTAGAAATGTGTGTCATGGATTTTGCAATTTTGTAGAAGACTAGAGAGATCATAATCTTTAACTTGGCCCAAAATAGTATGACTTCGATATGGTTTCCGAGAGGTTCTTATACTATTCAGTGAGCTTATTACACACGTATTATTTAAATTACTATATGTGTATTTTCTGCAGCAAGATGTGCAATAATGTTTTTATTTTCATGTCTAATTACAGTCTAAAGAGATGGGATAAGATGTGTTATAATGTTTTATTTGTATGTCTAACAGGCGAAAGAGATGGAACAAGATGTGTTATAATGTTTTATTTGTATGTCTAACATGCTAAATTGATGGGACAAGATGTGTTATAATGTTTTATTTGTATGTCTAAAGAGTTGGAACAAGATGTGTTATAATGCTTTATTTGTGTGTCTAACAGGCTAAAGAGATGGGACGAAGAGCTGTTGGTGCAAGTGAAGAACTGCACGACGAGCAATTCTCACGTTCCGTTCTACATCTGCTTAAAATCTGCGAAAATGTAGCCTAGCATGTAGCTAATATGTCGTAGCTAATATATAGCCTGACATTTAGCCTAGCTTGTAGCCAATATGTCGTAGCCGGACACGTGGCTAATATATAGCCTGACAAATTAAACCTAGGGCGTAGCTAATATGTAGTAGGTTAGTAGCCCGACATGTAGCTAATATATGGCATGACATTTAGCCTAGCGCGTAGCTAATATGTAGCCTAACGTGATCCAGACAAGTAGCCTGACATATAACTTAACTCTCTCTCTCTCGCTCTTTCTCTTAGTGCACAGCCTACCGGCATGTCCATGGTATGTAACGCCTCCACTCTTCTCTGTCTTTCGCTTTCCTCTTCATGTCCACAAATGAGTGGGTCTTTAAATGATCTAGCATACCTAATCTCGGCCTGCCCCTGCCTCTTCTTAATTCTATTTTACCTTCTAAGACCTCTTTTAATAGACCTTCCCCCCATAGAATGTGCCCTATCCAACTCTTTTCCTACATCTTAATACATTTACAATTTAACAATCATGGAAGCCTAATCGGTAGATTTAACAGAAATTGTAAATAAATAAAAAATTGGAAGCTTAATGGTCATTGAGCGCCTAGGCTCCAGAAATTGTCTAGGCTCTAGAAATTACTACATTTTCTAAAACGAATGGAAAAAAGGAGTTGTTAAGGACTATTCGTATCCCGACCCTAGTTAAACTAGGATTGATGGAACGATGATAATGATGAAGCTTAAATTATTAGTCATTGATCTTAAATAATTATGGATATCTACTTTTATTCTTGCATGTTGGACTTCTACGCTTGATTGCACTATATTACATGTACAATATTTTAAAAAATACATGTATATTTTATAAAGTTATGCAAATTATATTATAGAAATGATAATGTTACGGCATGTTGAGTTTTAAATTAATTATATCGTTTATTTCTATGGACATGCTCTACAATTGTATATGTAATTTGATACACACAGTATTTGACAATGAATTATACTGTAGGCTAATGTCGTGATCCTCTGGGTAGGCGCTAAATTTACGACCAATATTGTGAATCATAAGTTGCACAATATTTAGACATGACAACTTCAATTATATGTACTCAACACCATGGCCGTTTTATTAAATTTTTCAAGGGGCCCGTTAGGTGGTCGAAGGCTTGACAGGGGGTTCATCCTGACTTTGTCTGGGGGGTTAAAACTGGGGGGTTATAAGATTTCAGTCAGGAGGGTCACACATCTGCCAAGGGGGGAAACTCCCCCTAACCTCCAGGAAATAGAAACATGCTCAATAAAGGAATTATTTAATCAATCAATCAATCAATAAGAATTTAACGTCCGGTTCCTTGCCATACGGCAATGTCAGGGACGTTAAACCAACGAAACCACCTCTTAACCCACGCACACACCTATTTACAAACAGAATAACAGTTGCATTGGTCAAAATAGGTAAATTTTAGCATTAATGCATTTACCACATACAATACTAGCACCCTTATTACAATATTAACACAAGCACCCTTAATACAATATTAATACAAGCACCCTTATGACCCCACGAAGCATAGCAGTATGCACTTCTATTGCAAATAAAAAGAAAGTTTAATATAATTAACGCCTTTCGATTTCAGTTTCACAGCAACTTTAAAGTATAAGCTTTATTTTTAGCTAATTGCAGACATTTATTCAAGCTATTTACAGCATCGGTGCAGTTTCTTTAATTCTAACAGTAGGATACAAATTATTGGTGTAGGCCTATTGTTGATTCAAAACAATACAGTTCACAGTTATGACAAAAGAAGTTAAGTTAAAACGCCGTTACAATATTTGCCAAAGAAAACTGATCGTATCTAGTAAACATTTAAATTAAACGATATATACGTAATTCTAAAAGTACGATTAATCAAGAAGACACTCGATTACACAATTTACGCACACAAGTTAACTCACTTGGTTCTGTAACTCTTACAAGATAAGTTTGGCCGGCGCCCACTACACATAAGGTCGCCAGTAGCAGCTAATTTAGACATGATAAGGGAACTACAACGCGTAGATGACAAGATTATAGTATCTATGTATCAACGTGTGATACGATTAAGCTAGGTAAGTCATAGAGGAATCGTGTCCGTAAGCTAAGAGATATACAAATCAACCAATTGACAGGCAAATTATTTAAGAATTACATTAATAAAAAGCGTTTGAAACACACAAGAAGCAGTCTGAAGCACCCAAGAGCGATCGAAGAGAACGAGTTAATTCAACAGCCAGCCTAGGCACTTGATTAGTGCGACTGGAGATAATAATAATAATAATAAAGGTTTAACGTCCGTTTCCTCATACAAGGATGATGTCAGGGACGTCCCATCACATGTCACCTCAAATCGATTTACCTCAAACGATTGAAAACTTATTATTAGATTGTCTCCACGCTGACGTTCAGATTTTAAAGAGAGAAATAAATGAATTGGATATTGTAAATCCACTTCTGTCATCAACAATTTGTGAGTTAATATCTCAGAAAATATCTCGCTGCTCTTTGATAATCTTTATTTGATCTTTGACGCGTTGAAGGTAGGTATCATCAGGGTAGCCATCTCTACATAGAAAATCAATAACGATATGAATATAGCTTTAAAGAATAGTACAATATCAGATATGTTATTTACCTTTAATTCAATTAATAGAATGACATATTCACAGAGCTAATAGACTACTAACAATAGTAATAATCATCATCTCCTCTTAATCCCTGATTAACTAGGGTCGGGATACGAATAGACCTTTTCCATTCCTCTCTGTCTCTCGCCATATCAGCAGTCAATCTCCTATTTTCATATCACCGCATCCCACGTCAGTTGTGGTCAAACTTAACTTGCAGCGCACTCCTCCAAACTCTCTTTACCACATCCTCATCTGCCTTTCTCACTATATAACCATTCCATCATCTTTATCTCGATAAAGCCAACCAAACCCTAATTCCCTCAATTCATTCTCACATTCATTTTCAATTCTATCCTTCCTAGTTTTATACAAATTAGAAGCAACATTCTCATCTCAGCCACATGCAATCTCTGCTCATGCTCTTGTTTTAGTGCCCAGCACTCTGCACCATACATCACTACTGCCCTAACCACCGAACTATTGAATTTTCCTTTCAGTCAAAGCGTTATTTTCCTATCAAAATGAACTCCACTAGCTGCCCTTCACTTAGCCCACCCAGCCTGGATCCTACTAGTAACCTGCTTTTCCAGCTAATTATAATAAAAACAATATAGTAAAATGGGGAAGATAAAGACCGGATGCTATATAATTTGTTATTTGTATGTTGTTATGAAGAGAAAAGCAGAGGATAGCAATAGGAGGAGAAGTTAGGCCTATATGCCATAGATCCGCCATAGATCTGTCATAAATCTCGCTGGAGTCAGTGGTGAGGTCGGTAGGGTATTCGACCGCGGATCAGTACGTGTGGCGTTCCAATCCTGGGTTCGCTCCTCACTGATATCGTTTTTCGAAAGATGAAACTGACGTTACAATTGACGTTAACTGCATAGGCCAGCATGAAAAATAAGTAACAAAGCACAAAAACCAATTGCAACAAACCATATAGTATTTATATTTCGTGCTGTAAACAAGTATTTCTTATTTTGCGAGATTCAATTCTATATAATTATCATTGATACAATGAATTAAAGATGACTAAAGAATACTAACACTCCAGATAGACTTGTTTTCAGTTCAATTCTTGCAGTGCAGTTACTTTTACCACCGTGAGCTCTGTTGAGCAGTCTTCTTCTCAAGAAGAGATCTTGTATTCTTTCTGTAACGTATCTTCCCTCATCGGAGGCAGGAACGTAAGCCTCAAATATAGTCATATCTGTATCATCATCATCTTCCTCCTCATCCAGCAACGAAGCATCCTATAAGAGTAATAAATACTTGTTATTATCAATCAATACACACTTAAAATTCATTTAGCCATATATTTATGCCATTGGGGACGTCCTCCACAAATTTCAATGACTAAATTGCTCTTCTTAAATAATTCGAAAACGTTGCTAGAAAAGTACGACATAGGAGGTTACGGCAGGCCTAACGTTCTTCCATCCAGGAAATTTAAATTATGTAATTTAAGGAGCGAGGATGTTTAATCAGTTAAGAAATGCCAATTAGATTGAGATTTATACCGATTTTTAAGAGAAATTTAAAAGATACAGAATAAAGAAAATCAATATAAAAGAATTCCGGTAGAACCTATCAGAAATAAATTGTCAGGCATATTCCTGATCACTAAAAGAATAATGGTTTCATTACACTGCTTAGTGATTTTAAACTGATACGTAAAAAGTTTTAGATTCGGCATGAATCAGTACATAAATGTGCGAATAGGATTCAATTAGTAAATCACAAAGTTCACTTACAGATACAGCAACCCTTTAGAATTAGCCTAATTACCTATATCAACTACGAAATAGAACACTATCTCTCATGACTTAAAACCAGTAAACCCAACATTGCTACAGTACAAAACTTTGTAAGAATATTAATGAAATATGTTATATAAGTAAATGTAGTTATTACTAATTGTCAAATTAATACTATTTATTATCACTAATTCTAATCCCTATCATAGCTAAACCGGGACTCAAGGAAAGATGATGCCGCTGATGTTGTCACTAATTGAATTATTCAAAAGAAGATCTAGTGAGCATTTTACGCCAAGAGAATCAAGAAACCAAAGCAAGTTTAGAGCCAAGTTTAAAGAACCAAGATTAGGAACTGATCAAACTAATGATTTAGAGTTAACGTACGGGATAGTCAGGAACGTAGACCACCCTGATAACGATGGTTCCAACGCCCTCGTATCCAGCCAAGTGTAGATCAGCCATCTTAGCAGCGAAAATATTGTACCTATCTCCGTCGATTTTTACTGTTAGATTCTCCATTAGCTCCGCATACGTAGGTTTCTGAAAAACACGAAAAACAAGTATGAAATGCTATATAAAACTCAACAGAAGTTCGAACTAGAGGAACAAATAGTATTCTGAACAAAGAATTAATTTTACATCCGTCAACATATTAATTTCCTTAGCCTCAAAAACTATATTTTTTATCCCAGCATTCATGTACGATGCATTAAACAGAAGGATGCTAAAGCTGCAGCATTTTCAGGTTGAGTATAATACATAAAATCATTCCTATTCTCATCCACTGTCATTAATCTCAATACTTTATTTGATACTTTCTTACTTCAAATTTCCTTTAAGACAGAATTTCTTTTTAAATTATTTTGATTGGAAAAAAATGAACACTACCAGCAATCAGGACATAAGCGAAACCAAATACCAGTGTAACAGAACACAGCACAATGCACACATAGTCATGACAATGTCAGCTGACAAGCAGGTAATCAGAATAATTAAAACTAATTATCAAAATTTGTAAATAAGCTACAAATGGAATATAAAAATGCCAAACCATTTTGGCCTATTAAGATATCTCATTTACATCCGATATCACCCCGTGTTGTATCCGGGTTGTTTGAATAATTGATCAACCGGTGACTGCACGTGTCGTAGAAGGCGACTAAAGCACTAAGATCCATACCAACGTCAGAAAGGGCATTTGGTTGGTGACCGCCTAGGCTCCAGAAATTGCTACAAAAATTTAAACGAATGGAAGTTTCAAATAGGGGATTGGCTGGTGGTGTGGTGTAGGACAGAGAGGATTTGAGACAGTCTTTTTGTATCCCAACCCTGGTTAAACTGGGATTCAAGGGAGGATGATGATGATGATTTGCATCCTATATGAAGGTACGATCAACGAACACAAAACTTTAAAAACTAATAGGCTTAGATGGAGTGGTTTTCAAATCTTTGAATTAGTATGGTTTTATGATCATTTTAATCTCTTCTCATCGGCCATTTCCGGCTTTAAAGAGCTCGATGTTTTAGCAGATAAGTAGTACTCGGATTATGTGTAATTGTTGCTGCTCTTACTGTTACTGAACAGCAACTATACAGATAGACATGGTTACAGAGTTAGAGTCTACTTTGCAGAAGAATCACTAGTACAAACCTCTGCAATCCTTGGTTCAGCCGATATAGCCGAAACATCCTCGTCAGAAAAATTTGTGTCAGGAATTTTCACGCCAGACAAATCCTTGTCAGGAACATCTCTTTCAGGAATGCTGTTATCCACTACAGGTGCCTCATCAAGATCACCCTTTTTATGGATACTATTTTTGGAAACACTGTTGCCAAAATTGAATTTATGAGAAATTTCTTCTTCTGAACCTTTTTGATCAAAACTTCCTTCAGCGTCAGGAAGCTTTTCATCATCGGATAAGCTTCTCTTTACTATCAGAACATTTTCACTTTCGTTATCATGACTGCCACTTCTGCTTTCAAGGATATTTTCGCAGTTTTCCAATACCCTGCCCGGCAATATTTCTCTGTCTGTTTCATATTCAGCAATATTGCTTATCTTAACATCAGCGTCAGCTGTGGGTGCAGAAAATGTTTTACTTTTGTCAACTAAAACTCTTACGTGACTATTAGTGCCCTCAGTGTTTTCAACACTAGCGGCAGAAATTTCATCTTCAAGTCCTTCATGATCTTTCATTTCTGATTTGGCAGCCAACTCTCTTTCATTATGATTTTCATCTACATCACTGTCATCAAATTCAGCAAAAGGATCGTAATCTTCAGCTTCCTTTGTCGTACAAGCTCTATCTTGATTTACAGCATCATCATTTGGTGATACAGGTTCTACTTTCTTGTCATAAGCAGTAATTTTATCACCTTCATCACTAGAGACTTTGTCTTGATCTTTCTGAAGTACCCCAGCTCCTAACAATTCTTCGTCATACTGACAATGGTATTCGAAGCTATCAGTGTCACGTGATTCAACTGTATCAGCCTTCTTTTTAGTAGAATGTTTTTCTGCATGGTCTTTCATTGTTTGTTTTCCTTTAACTGATTCATCTAGTGTTTCACGATTTAGTAAATACTTTTCGCTTACATCTTCTGATAAGTAAAGTTGCTTCTGTGCAGATTTATTTTCAGATTTTATATAATCCTCATTAGCAACATTTAACCGCGACTTTTGATTGGCATCACTACTCAATGCAGCACTACCATTAGCAGTGGGGAATACCATAGGAGCATCTGCAGTGGGGATTACCATAGGAGCATCAGCAGTCCCCATGGGGATTGCCCTAGGATCATCAGCAGTGGGGATTACCCTAGGATCATCAGCAGTGGGGATTACCCTAGGAGCATCAACAGTGGGGATTACCCTAGGAGCATCAACAGTGGGGCTTACCCTATGAGCAGCATCAACAGTGGGTATTACCCTATGAGCAGCATTCTCTTCAAACTTACCATATTCATCTGACAAGTTCTCATCTTCTAGCGTTTCTGACATTTTGAAAGCTTTACTATGCCTTGGTCTATCAAATTCACTTACTAATCCCCCTCTGGCAAATCTTTCCAAATCACGTTTTTGTTGAGCTTTAGTACGAAGTCCCGTCGAAACTCCTCGTCTAAATTCTCTTAAGGCATATGCCACATCAGCACCGGGGCCAATGAAACTGTACCAGTTTTGATTCTGCTTCTGCTCAAACTTCACACATACGGTGGGCATCTGTTCATCCACATACTTGTGCATGACGTTGGTTACATCGATGGACTCGATATCATAATTTGTTCTCTCAACAACAATTCTGCTAATGACATCTGCCGACAGTTGAACAAGCGAATCATAAACCAAATTAACGACATCACAGTCGTCTACAGCCTCAGGTGACGAAACAACAACACGTACCGTTCCTGCATCCGACTTCTTCACTAGTAATTTAGCGCCAAAACTTTTAACTTCTTCCAGTTGAGTTTTCAATTTTGTAGAAATATAAAGCCAAATATCTCGGTCGAGTATTAAATCTTTAGCATTAAATAGCTCTTGTTCATCCAATGCAGCAGAAGCCTCGGCTGCAGATGCTTTCTTCGTCATTTCAGAATTTTTCTTCTCTTGTGAGTTGATTTGCTCAGAATTATATCCACTTCTGAAATCTCCAATATCATCATCCTTTTCATTGGCAACATGAGGTTTAACCGCACCTTTAAATTTTCTTTCTTTTTCACTCTCGACATCTGACTGTCTTCCAGAATTTCTAGTTTGGCCCTCAAAATACAATTTCCTGCCTTTTTCTTTAATATACTTTTCTATGCCGTCATCACTGAAAACCTTTTTAGCTTTATTTGATGACCCTCCAGCTCCTAAAGGAGGTTGTTGGTGTTTAATATCTTCGGCACGATCTGTTTTTACAGCCTCAAATGATTTAGCTGCATTTTTTTGTGCCCTGAGACAATGCTCCTTCTCGGTTGAATATCCCTCAAACTTCTCTGCTTTCATATTTCTGCCTTCCAACTTAAATTTATCACAAGGCTTAGATATTCCAATCTGAGCATACTTCTTGCTCAAAAACTCATTAATACCTAACATAGCCGACCATCGTCCTCTTAGAATGTATCTTCCATTACAGATACTTATGTCAACTTCAAACTGTTCAATGTCCTTCAGGAGAGCACTGAATGTTGACACGTTCATGTTCTGAAAGATCTCACCGAGTGTAGTCTCCACTTGTTCAAACACCTGTAAAACAGACACATTTTAATTCATGAGAATAGTAAAACTATAACTGAGTGTTTAGTGTTTGTCAGAGAAGCCTTATAATGGCACCATGTATCAAGCTTCTATATTTCCTACGACCATGACTGGTGTCAATACTTTTCCATTTCCTCCTTTCATCCATTTTGTCTAACATCTCGCTTGTGATCCGAGGTTTTTTAGCTGTATTTGCTTTACGAAAGCCACAAACTTCTTTTGCACCTATATTAATAGCCTCTTTTAGCTAACACCATCTTTCATTTACCCCTGTTCTTTCGTAGTCCTTCATTTTCTTAACTTCTCTTTCAACTACTTCCTGAAACTGACTTCCTTTCTCGTTCAATCCCTTCAAATTCCATCTCTTACTGCTTTTCTTCTTAAGTATTTTCTTCAGCTGAAGCCCTATGTGTGCCATTACTAGATTGTGGTCTGAATTAACATCGGCTCCTGGATAAGCCCTTGAATTCTTCACACTATTCCTGTACCGTTGCTTTATCAGAATGTAGTCTATCTGATATCTTCCCTCGTTCCGGTGCTTCCTGGTTTCTTCCACGTGTAACGCCTTCTCTTCTCATGTTCGAACCAAGTGATGGACACCACTAATCGCATTCTATTGCAAAAGTCAACCAATTTCTGTCCTCTCTGATTTCTTTTTCCTAGACCATATACCCCAACTTCATTTCCATCTCTCCCTTCACCCACCACCGCGTTCCAATCCCCTATAACTATCACTTGATCTGTGGCCTTTTCTCCTTTAATCAGTCCTTCTATTTTTCGTACATCGCTTCAATTTCCTCATCCTCTGAGACTGATGTAGGCATGTAGATTTGGATAAATACCAAATCTACTGGATCTGCTTTGATCTGCACTAACATCAGTCTGTCACTGCACTGGAGAACCTTTGTTACGCGTTCACTTAAATTTCTATCCAATATCATAGCCACACCCTTCTCCCTTTTATCTCCTCCGGAGTATATAACCCTGTACCCATCACTTAAAAAATCTCCAGTTCCCCACCACCTCACTTCACTCATCCCTAGGACATTTATTTTCCTCTTATTCATTTCCCTCTTCACATTTACTAACTTTCCCCTTTCACCCATAGTTCTCACATTCCATGTGCCTACACTTATCCTTTTGGGGTGCATAGAATGTCCTCTTGGTATATCTGTGGGGCACCCAAGGTGCAGACTGGCCGTGGGATTCTTACCACACCCTCCCCATTTAAGGGGTGCACGGGACTGGGGGCGTTCATTTTTGTCGTGATATATCATTCTCTGAGAAAACAATCCTGTTTACCCGTACTATCCTGTTTACCGGCAGATATAAATTTAAATTCCATGTGTTGTGTCTGAGTTGTTTGAAGAATTGACCAACTGGTGAATGCACGTGTCGTAGAAGGCGACTAAAGCACTAAGATCCATAATAACGTCAGAAAGGGCATTCGGTTGTTGAGCTACTAGGCTCCAGAAATTGCCAAAAGATTTAAACGAACGGAAAAGTCTCAAATGGGGAACTGACTGATGATATTATGTAGGACAAAGAGAATTTGAGACAGTCTATTTGAATTCCGACCCTAGTTAAACTGGGATTCAAGGGAAAATGATGAAGATGAAATTTAAATTTAAATGTAATTTTTGTTTAGCTTATTATTATTGAACTCTCTCTCGGTAAATTAGACTCAAAGACCGAATTTGGCTATGACACTGCTATAGAAATTTTCGTTATTAATAATAATAATAATAATAATAATTTCTATCGCTATGCATCTAACATTTTTTGTTAGAAAATTAGTTACAGGACGAGTTCATAGCGTATTTGCCTGAAAAGCAAGAAGTCACCGGATTATGATTAATATTTATATAAATAATTGTAATTAAACAAGATTATAGATGGCAAGCCATCAAAGCAAAATTAAATATAATAAGTATTGTGATATTAAATTTCCAATTATAATCTAAGCTAATACAAATTAATATAATCGTTGAAAGCTTACCAAATCATTGATTTCTTCGCGGTTCTCCATGATTTTCTTTGCAAGAAGATGGCGACTTGGAAAGGGAAACTAATAAACTTTCTATTTAAGACTAGTGAAATCGATAACAAATTTAAAACTTATTACCGCACAAATGTCACAGTTTTAGTTTTTGCAGTATCACATTTAACAATAAATATTTATAGCATCAAAATGACATCATATTTAACTTGCCAAAAGTAATAGTATAATTCTACATCAGTCAGGCATAGGCCTATAACGCAACTTCAAGAGCAAATAAACAAAATCAATGTAACTATAGACGCATTTATGAAATTTTAGTTTCGATTTAGAATTTCGAAACGGAACCTCTTTTGAATATTTATTAGTCTTTATAACTTTCTAAGCGTTATTTTGATAGCTAATGTTACTATATGTGCCCAAAAATTGAACAATTAGCATTGATTTCTACGCTTTAAGCAAATTTAATAAAAAGATGAATGAAATTCGAAATTAGATGCTATTTAAAGATAGTCTGGAATTGAGAAACCGAAACCGATATTTTCGCTGTAAGTGTTACCTGCTACATATAATTCAAAACCAGAAAGTAAGGGATAGGCAACAACAATAAAAAATAACAACAATAATGACAACATCGAGCACTATTGAGATAAAATCAAGCTGGCGAGCAAAAGGAAGGTCCAAAAACGGTGCAAATTCCAAAATCCAGTAAATCAGTCCAAAGTATAGAATTAAAGAAAAGGTGGTTTAGGCGCAGGTCGCTGCTCATGGACACTGAATGGAAAAGAGAGATGGAAAAGATAGGTCTTCAACTGCCTATGGAACTGCTCATAGGAAAGCAAAGACCGACGTGATTGAAATGAAGATTTCCGAAGATTGGATGGAAGAATTGTAGAAACAACAACAGAACGGAATGCTTGCGTAGTACGATGGTACACTGACTGTAAGTCGCGAAATATCAATCGCTATGAAAGTCAACGAGGAGTTAAAAAGGTCCGTAAGTTTGAATTAATTAATCACCATGAATGATTGGAAAATATTACCACCAGTAGGCCTATCTTGCCAACTTTAGACGTATTTAGAAAGCTTTCTGGATTTGTTTGGATTTCTGGATAATCAGCGAAGACTATCATGTAATTGTGTAATTTTATTAATCAAATGATTTGTATGGCTTGATTCGTCGCTGTCTATAAATAGTCGCATATATTACATACACAATAAAATCTCATTTCTTTACTTTAGTGGGTCAAAACTCAAAATCAAGGTGAAAAGCCCGAAGGGCTTCTCTATAGGCGTAATCACGGGGGGCAATAAAATCTGGGGGGCAATCATTGGCGTATCCATGGTGGGGGGGCCTGCCCCCCTTAGGCCCGCCGACAACAAAAAATTAAACTACATGTATATTTTCTTTGCTTTTATGGCAATTTCTATGTGTAAATATGTATGTAAGAGCAATGATTAAGGGGGGGGGAGAGAACTTAGTTTCCCTAGCCTACACAGTGCAACTACTGGCTGGAGCCAGTGGCGATGTCGGTAAGGTACTCGACCGCGGATCAGTATGTGACGGGTTCAAATCCTGGGCTATCCCGTCACTGACATCGCTTTAGAGTGAGGTAACTGACGTTAACATTAGCTGTACCAGCTTTTACCTTTCAAAAATCGATTCACTGGCAGAATTCCTCGAGATTTTCTATCAAAACTCTGAATGATGCTATGAAATTGCATTTACAACCATTTACAGTCGCTCAGCCCTATAGTCTCCTATATTCTACGAAGTATGTGACAGAATATAGGAGTCTATGGCCGAGCATACACTGTACATCTACAGCTATGTCAATAATTAATATTATGGAAGCGTATCAGTTTACCATTCGATCTACAACACGGCTGTATAATCATAATAACAACTGTCATCGATGACAACATCGAGCACTATTGAGACAAAATCAAGCCGGCGAGCAAAAAGGTCATAAATATAAATATAAATATATACATGTAAATGCTAGTAAAACTCACACATGCAGTTATTGAGCGACATTTAAAATACGCAAAATTTCTTTCATAAAGTATATATATTGGAGACTAAATTCTGGGGGGGGGGACATTTGCATGCATGTCCCCCCAGCCTTAATTCTAGGGGGACGTGTCCCCCTGTCCCCTCTCCCGGTGGTTACGCCAATGGGCTTCTCTACCAGACTTCGAACCCGACCATCAACGTGTTTGACAAGTAGACCGACCAACCAAACCAGCAGTCAGACTAGACTAGGCGATGATCCAGTTTTCAATGATATACTTCTCAATGAGATATAGGCCTACATACCAAACATTTTCAAATATCCAAGGTGCAGTGTATATACATGTAGAATCAGATATACATCTTACATTTCTTGTTGTTATAGCATATTTATACCACTGGTTAAAGCTATAAAGCAGATGTTAGCGTCAGTTTCATCTCTGGAAAGCGATATCAGTGATGGGTGAGCCCTGGATCTAAACCCGCATACACTGATCCGCGATCGGATATCTTACCGGCAGGATGACGATGTCGGTACGATATCAAGTATAATACAGAGAAGAATTGCAAGTATAATAACACTTTCGTCGCACATAGCAGCTCAGCGAGTAACAAAGGACTAAAGCAAACGTTAAACTCAGTGTACGGTGAGTGAATGGAAGATCGGCGATGTTTGTGTTAAGACCGGAAGCGCGTGCGTATACTGCATAATGCGCAGAGACCGTACAAGCGCTAGCATCGCTCTGCCTCGCAGTCACTGGCCTGCACGGCACGGCGCTTGTATTGAATGCGTTCTACTGTCTAGCGTGCCGGCTGGTCTGCTTACTGGTTAATTAGACGAGCTAAGACACTTTGAGGTTATAATTACTTATAGCCATTGCATACAATTACGGAATTATGTGAGTAATTTAGATGTAAATTCCTGACGTTTATGATATTTTCAGAGCATTTTGCTGAAGAATTGGCTTTCATACTACGATTCTTTAGGTAACAGTGTAGAATTAAATGCTTGCTTTAATTAGTCAATTTGAATTATATCGGTAGATTTTAACTACAATTAAGCTTACAGTATGTCAAGAGATCGAAAGTTACTGACTATAGTTTAGAGGCAGTTTCTATTCAATCTGGTAACAATATGGACTGATCAAGATCAATATATTTATTGCGCTATTCGCATCATATGGACTGATAAGAACTGATCAAGGTCAATATTTACATTTATGGACTAATGCGAAGTGAATGTCAGGATGTCAGTGATGGGTGAGCCCAGGATTTGAACCCCACACATACTGATCCAGTGTTCCGCGGTAGAATATCTTACCGGCATCGTCACTGTCTCCAGCCATTTAATATTGATGATAAAAATAATATTGAGGCGATCGTAGGACAGATTAACGATGGAGAGTTAGGTTTTAAGTGTATCGTCAGCTTCGACTCAGAAGGTATCGCCGCATGATAACCAGATACGGACAATGTTAAATTTGCAGAACATTTGGCTACCGGTGTGCAAGTCTTATTGAAGACTCGTTTGCTAGTGAATCACTTGACGCTGTAATAAGCTGCAGTCTGCTATGGTATTGTGACAAATAATTGAATTTTAAATAGATTGCAGGTAGAGCTTTGTGACCTGTATATTTTCCAAATTTAATATTAGATCTATTGAGACTAGCTGATAAAATTAATGACATTGATTCACGCTCATAAATAAAACGTTCGAGGTGCATGTTCGTATATGTTAGGAGTATATCTATTTATAATTCTGGGTAGTTGAATTATATACTTACAAAGTAAAACTTTAGAATATCGAAAATGTCGAATATGGATATGCAGACGAACTTTGAAGCTAAGATGGAATCTGAATGCAATGCACTGGATACTTTATTTCAACACATTATAAGTGACATGAAGGTAAGCTTTTGATTTGTCATTTTGTAAAAAAATAAGCTAGTAACTAATGAAGGGTCAAAAAATAACCAGGCCTATTCATATTCTGTTTTTTTATATTATTGTTGAACAAACTCGAGAGAATTATATTGTAAATATGTAACCTCTTTATTTCATGCTGAGAACAGCAAAGCAACTTTCTAACAGCTGCAGCTTAACTTATTTAGCTACCGCTATAACGAACTCACAACCCTTATGGTAGTTTTACTTCGGTTACTTCGGCTATAACGAATTGACGACATGACTTTGATTTAGTAACGAATTTGCCAAAGAGAATAAATGAATCATTAGCAATCAATTTACTCACTGTTATTAAGTTCACTGTTCAGTCAATAAATATGTAATATTAAAACTCTGACAAATCTACTCTGCTTTGACACATTTACTAGACTGCTTGAAGCTATGCATGCAATGAAGCGAGGTATCTACATGTGTAAGTCGTATTATATTTTTTAGCCTTGGATCTGCTGTCTGGTAGACAGCATTAAATGTATTTGAAAGATTTTACTACAATTTCTCTTGCTCTTCCACAGAGACAAATTTCTTTCAGTTTATTTAGGCCATACTTCATTTCTACTATGCCCCTATGTGTATGCATATATTAATGTTTAGTGTTTAATAGAGTATGTCATGCAAACACATCACTATACTTTATCACAATTAAATACTGTAAAACAAACAATTATATTTATTCAAATTATATTCCAATATGCTCTTAGTATTCGTGGGAAGTATTGATTGATTGATATATATATATATATATATATATATATATTTATATATATATTCTTTTTTATAAAGAATAGGAATTGACTGGAGAGACAGACGACTAATTTTGAACTTGTACATGAATCAAAGAGCAGTAATCAAAATCCAACAAGAATACTCAGAAGAAGGTGAAATAGGACGTGGAGTAAGACAAGGTTGTAGCATTTCGCCGCTGCTGTTTAACATTTACGCTGAGGCAATGATGGAGGAAGCCATGGAAGACTTGGAAGAAGGAATAAAAGTAGGAGGGAATTTGTTACAAGATGTACGATTTGCAGATGACCAAGGAATGGTAGCGGGCAGCGAGATTGGATTGCAGAAGATAATGGATAGGCTGAATGATACGGCCCTAAGATATGGCATGAAGATTAATATAAAAAAGACGAAGGTTATGAGAGTGTCCAATAATAAAGGTGAAGTTAATATCACAATAAATGGTACGAAATTGGAACAGGTAAGGAGTTTCAAATATTTGGGTCATACTATAACCGATGACGGGAAATGTGAGACTGAAATATGCAGTAGGATTGCAAAAGCAAAAGCGGCCTTTGGTAATAGAAAAGAACTATTAACAAAAAGTCTGAAGAAAGATACAAAGATAAATATAGTGAAAACTTTGGTTTGGACCACGCTATTGTATGGTTGTGAAACATGGACCTTAAGGTAGGAAGATATTAGGAAACTGGAGGCATTGAAAATGTGGATTTGGAGAAAAATGGAGAGGATTAGTTAATTCAAAAGGCTACAAATGAGGAAGTTCTAGAGAGACTTGGCACAGATAGACAGTTGATAAATGTATTATGAAATAGGAAGAAGAGTTGGATAGGACACATTCTAAGGGGGGGGGACGTCTGTTAAAGAGGTCATAGGAGGTAGAATGGAAGGAAAAAGAGGCAGGGGCAGGCCGAGATTAGGTATGTTAGATGATTTAAAGACCCACTTATATGTGGAAATGAAGAGGAAGGCGGAAGACAGAGAAGAGTGGAGGCGTTATATACCATGGACCTGCCAGTAGGCAGTGCACTAAGATATATATATATATATATATATATATATATATTTATATATATGTATATATACATGTATATACATTATACATGTATACTTTTATATATTTACTTTTCGACTTATTGATTAATTGATTGATTGTTTAATCAAACGATCGAGTGAGTGATTGATTGAGTGATTAAGTTATTGAGTGAGTGAACGAGTGATTCACTGATTAGATTGATTCATTGATTTTATAGGGAAGCGTTCAGGTTTGGGATGATTTCACAAGCAAGGCTACGAAACTAAACACTGCTCTCAGGTTTGCTGAATCCTACTATCAATGATTCGTTTTATCCTTGCTACCATATTCACTCAGTGTCAAATGACAGATCCACAGTTCATATTCCTATACACTAGCTGCTTTCATGCCTCTAGAGACTCCTGCATTGATCAGCAGGTTGACCACATCATAGAGGTTAAGTCTATACTACACCGAGATGTAGCACGTATCTTGAGAAATTGTGACTTAATGAAGTTTATTATTGGCTGATTCCAAGTCCTTGAGAATTGTGTTTAAGTTATAGAATCACAAGCTTTAGAGAGACATTTGAATCAGGCAAATCCTACATTATATACCTTGAATAGCAGGCGAAAATCCCCTAAGATAAATATTCAAATCCAGTAAAACGCTAATGATTCTGAGACGATAAAACGTGCATGATTCAAATCCATGGCTCATTGGAATCGATATTCCAATGTCATGTAATACTGATATTAAACTCTACTATACCCCATAAAGCTCCAAAATTTCTCATGCTATCCAAATGTTAAATTTCAGCTGAATTGGAGTTCGCCATGGAATAAATGCCGAAGACTTTAGGTGTCGTTGAGATTTTATGGTCTCTGATTCATGCCTAATTAGATGGTTCTCAGTCATCTCTATCAGTCTCATTTATCTCTATCAGTTGCATGTAACTCTATCATTCTCGTGTATTTCTATCATTCTCGTGTATCTCTATCAGTCTCGTGTATATCTATCAGTATCGCATATTTCAATCAGTCTCGTATTTCTCTATTAGTCTCGTATATTTGTATCAATCTCTTATATCTCTATCAGTATCGTTTATCTCTGTCAGTATCGTGTTCTCTAACAGTATCATATAGCTCTATCACATATAAGCTTACCTCTCAATCTCATGTATCTAAATATTATACAGTTCCCTGTCTCCATCAGTCTTATATTTTCTTTTATAATTCTTTATTAAATTATAAAGTATTATATTATACGGTCTAATTTATTGTACTATTTATTTGTACAGATAAATTGTACAGTAAATCGTATCGTGTGTGGCCACCGTAATACGTTATAATGACAATGTACTTGCATACTAATAACGCATTAATAATGTTCACTATTTTATTACACTGGCTGTTAATGATCCACAGCCGCTGAAGCTCTGACCTGTTTTCTCTGTAATTATTTAGTCGATGCTGTTTGTTTAGCAATAATCGTGCAATGTAGGCTATACTAACGACACTGTATAACAATGCAAATATATGCTAATAACACGTGGTTAGTGGGGATTAACCATCATGGCTTATGTTGAGTTTATTCGACGTTAGAAGTTCAGCTATAGTTCAGTAGTCATCCTTTCTTTGCAATTAATTACTTCTTTCCTTTAACTACTTGTTTGTGCTTACGATAGTAGAATGCAGTTAGCTAAGTAGTAATTTAACTAGTAAAGAGTAATTGAAATACTACACTGCCTTACTAGTTCACAGATGAGTTCTTATAAAAGTAGTAAAGAGCTCTCGTCACTGTCAAATTGTTTTTAAAGTGCCACATAATAATACATGTTATGCTAAATATTTTGTAATATATTGAATTTAATATATCAATATAATATGTATAGTATATATGTATATATATATATATATATATATATATATATATATATATATATATATATACACTGTGTCTTTTATAATTGATACTCCAAATTGTTCTAACAATAAAGTCGTAAAAAGTTGACCGATGTTCTTGAAATTTACATCACTTGAACAACAGCCAATTCTACAAAACGCAGAGAAATTTCGTTTGAATGTCTTTAATAACGTGAAAGTTAAAAAAAACACAGTGTGTATGTATATACATGTATATATTTATATATATACATATATATATATACATGTATATATATATATATATATCCTCCCTTGAATCCTAGTTTAACTAGGATTGGGATACGAATAGACTGTCACAAATCTTCTCTGTCCTACATCATATCATCCATCAGTCAATCCCTATTTGAGACTTTTCCATTCGTTTAAATTTTTGTAGCAATTTCTGGAGTCTAGACACTCATAAACCGAATGCTCTTTCTGACGTTGGTATGGATCTTAGTGAATTAGTCGCCTTCTACGACACGTGCAGTCACCGGTTGGTCAATTCTTCAAGCAACCCGGACACAACACGGGGTGCACAGTATATATATACTGTATAGATATATAATAAGCAAATACATATATGTATAATTTGTATATATATATATACAGTATATATATATATATATATATATATATATATATATATATATATATATATATATATATATATATATATATATATATAAAGGCTATATAACATAACAATTAGAGTTCTACAGTCATCAATGATAACATCGAGCACTATTAAGGTAAAATCAAGTTGGCGAGCAAGAAGAAAGTCCAAAAAAGGTGCGAATTCCAAAAGTGAGAAAAGCAGTCAAAAGATAAAGAAGGGATTAAAGAAAATGAGGTATTAACTATATATACAATGTATATAAATGTATATACAAATATAGTGAAAATTTGTATAAGCAATTAAACAAATATTCAAAAATGGTTAATGCTAAGCACTTTAAAGTATCTAAATTATTATAAAGTTGCTTAGAATGTACTAAATCGCTTTGAAGTTATTAAGTTCCTTTTGCAACTTTCTGTAGTTAAGTTATTTAGCTAAATGTGCTTCAGACAACTAATTAGCATATCTTTAAATTATGTACCTTAAACTATGTAAACTAATTTATTTAACAAATTTTATCTAACCACTTTAAAATAGTTAAAATGTTGAATTGCATTCGATATTTTAATTTCACGAAAATACCCTAATTTCATACAATTTGCCAAGAAAGACATGAAGATGGGACATAGGCACATTACTTCTCTGATATAATGTTCATCAATTCCGCAATTATTTTAAATCCCTTTCCAGTCACGCTTGTAGAAAAAAATTGTTGAGCCATAAACATGGCTAGTGTTAGAACAAAGAAGATTGTTTACACTCAGCTCAACGCTCCATGCTAATACCGCTAGCCTGAGAGTTATAAAAATTTGTAATTGCTCGATGCGTACAGGTATATCGTATGCACTGTTGTAATTATGTTTGCTTTCATCTGTCATCGTTCGTACGGTTTATAATTATCGTAGTTCCAAATATAGAGTACACAAAGTACCGCTTACGTGTATAACGCGTAGAAATTACATATTAAGTATTTATAAGTCTGAGTCACTGATACAGTTTTATGTACGATATAATGTATGTGTATGCGGTGCTGGTGTCGAGTTCTGAACCTGAAACCAGCTGAAAGAATTGAAAACTCGTTAGCCCGATAGGGTATGCTATAATGGAGCATGGGCTACTGTATGGTAAAAGGTAAAGCTGGTTAAGCTAGTCAGTTTCCTCACTCAAAAGCGATGTCACTGACGTGCGAGCCCAGGATTTGAACCCGCAAATACTGATCCGCGGTCGAATATCTTACCGTTGTTCTACGGTAAGTTCTACGCGGTCGAATGAAGTGCTAGAAGGAAGAATGCTAGAATAAGGAGTTAGAGGCAGACTAATACGTGGGATGTTGAACGATTCGATAACAAATTCGTATATAAAGATGACAAGAAATGCTAAAACTGGATGAAATGAAAGAATATGAAATGAAAATATAATATGATATGATATGAGATATGAAAGGATAAAATTGGTTGGTAGAGTTGTATGCCATTGACCTGTCGGTTGACATTGCAGTATGAGATACAGAGATAGAGATTGAGTCGGAGAGAGAGAGAGGGAGGGAGAGAAAATGAGAGAGAGAGAGAGAATAGTTGCAATAACATTTTAACTTACCTCTCCATTTCCCGTAATTTTGTAATCCGAATCGCAGACATAATTTCGAAACCCAAGCCCTGGGTTAGCCGGAATTTTCAAACCCGAAGCGCTGGTTGTCCGGAGATTTGCCATCAGAATTCGCGGATTATCTGCTGGTTCCCGTTGATAATCCGCTGTTCGGATACCTTTCAGGGCTCTACTACTGGATTCATTGTGCTATAAGTATCTTATATCGGATGCTTTTTGTCAATTAATAAATTGCATGTATATAATAGTTTAGTTGATAAAGGTATTACCTAATATCACTGATATAGCAATCAATCTCTCTCTCTCTTAGTGCACTGCCTACTGGCAGTCCATGGTACATAACGCCTCCACTCTTCTCTGTCTTCCGCCTTCCTCTTAGCAATCAATCAGTCAATAAGAATTTAACGTCTAGTTCCTGTCCTTATCAATGTCAGGGACGTATATATGCTGTTGAAGGAAGAGTGGAAAGAAAAAGGTTAGGGAAAGACCGAGCCTTGGATGCAGACTGATTTGATAACTAATTAGTATGATGATATGAAGAGAAAAGCTGAGAATAAAAATATTTGGAGAAGTTAAAGTTATATGCCATGGGCCTGCCAATGGGTAGCGCACTGAGAGAGATATGCTGATGTCACTTTCGAGAGATGATACGTTAACATCGGCTTTAAGCTTTTAGGTTTGAACTTCAAGATGATTATTTCTGGATTCCATTGCTTATTTGCACCTGAGAATAAATATAACACAAGCGTGATGATCATGCTTAGACGCTGTGCCCGATTTGGTTATCAGATCATGTTTTAAATACTCATTGTAAGATATAATATTTTCATTTTTCATTGCGTGTTATTGATGATAACGGCAATGGTAGTAATTATAATCATGCATATGTAATGCACAATACAATCTCTCTCTCTCTCTCCCTCTCCTCTCTCTCTCCCTCTCCCTCTCTCTCTCCCTTTTCTCAGTACACGTCCTAACGGCTGGTTATTACTCTTCAAATCAACTAATCCTATTAGTTTTGTTTTTTTGCTCTAGATAATTTATGCACATGCTAGTAAATTAATACAGCATCCTTTGTCTCGCTCGTATTTAAAATCTTTTTATTCCATCTAATACTTAAGTGTCTTCTACAGTAACAGAATGTAGCCTATAGGCTATATGAAGATATGTTGTATCCGACTTTTCCGAAATTGATACATGGTAGGGATCTAACAATAAACTGCTATACAACTTTCAACAAATTTGTGTGTATAAGTGAAAAAGAAGAGATTATCTCTCATGACGCAAGAATCATCCGAAGGAAGCGTGTATGGTTTTCATTATTATCTCTTAGCTCTCACGTCTCATGAACGGAATAAACTCGGCAAGTGAAGCGTTAACAGATCAAATAGCAGATCATTACGCATTTTAGGTTTGAATCGTTTTGAGAGATAATATTACTTATGAAGATCTGTAGAACCTTCAGCGCATCTTTGACACCTGGCTGCAATACTCGTAACACACTATTCTCCCCGTTAGTATCTCAATCATTAACTAGCTATCAATGCATTATTCTATTGTGCACCGTGCACAATAACGATTAAATGAACGAATGAATGAATGAATAAATGAATGGGTAGATGGATGGATGGAATAATGAAATAATGAATTAATGTATGAATGAATGATTGATTGAATGAACGAACGAATGCACGGCTGGGATCATTTACAGTAGTTTTATGTTGTATCGTTTGTTATGTTGTTTTATGTTGTTTATTATGTTGTTTTTATGTTTTTTATGTTGTTTTATGTTGTATCGTTTACAGTATTTGTATGTTTGATACATTTGTTGTTTTTAAAGCTTAACTATTCTGAACATTACGAATACTCTGATGTGTGAGCTACCTGAACTGCTGGGCCTATTATAAATGACTAATATCCACTAAATTAATAAATCAAGAGCTGTACAACCCGTCCAATGGATTAGCTGACAACATTTGCATACCTGGATGTTGTGGATTTGAATAGTGAATCCCGTGAGGCGATACAAGTGTCTGCCGCCTTGGATGTGATTTGCAGATTTTTTATTAATCTATTCTTGAATTATTGACAGCTGCGTGGATGATAAATGTTGAAACTGTTTACTGTTTTAGATCAACACTCGTTGCGTCCAGTGCTTTTCTTGAAGCCTTTCAGAAAGTGGCAGACATGGCAGTAGGATCCAGGGGTGAGTTGATATTAGAGTATCGTTGTTACTTTATTCTATAACGCGATTTAATGGTTTTATAGAAACGCTTCATGTTGCTCTATTTTGAATTATCTATTACTGCCGATAGTAAGTGATGCTTTGCCTTTGAGTGGGAAAAAGGGAATTTCATGACTATTTTATTTGTGGTTCTAATTATATCATTCTATTCGATAATTAACATAACAAAGTTTTCAAATAACTTTCTTTAAAACACTGCGTCATTTCAAATGAAAGGAAATGTATTGCATCAAAAGTGATAAGTAAATAATGAGCTTTCAAACTCTGACCTACTGGTAAATAATTTATGTTTTACATATAACTGACTCACACATCTGGCGCACATGTCGACACTATTACATAATCGGCGATTGTATCGATTAATCGTTATTGTTGTGCTAAATAAATTGCGTCTCTAAAGCTGCCATACCCTGTGGGGCTCGTTGCAGCTATGACGCAACGAGTTAGCTTCAGGCAACGCGTAACCTGCTCGATTTTTTATATTCACTATTGTTATTTGATTCCCGTCAGTCAGCTTTTGTTGCAAGATGTCGATTTTCTGGTGCTTCATATTTTAACGCATTTTTCGCAAGTAGCTTTCAATAAGCAGCCGACCTGCCGGCAAATCTTGCATTGATTCAGAGCGATCGATAATCCAGGTTGTCTCGAGACAGCAGCGCAACAGCTGGTTGCAACACGACTTCAGCTGCAGGGCTGCTGATTGTATGCTGACAGCCTAGCAACAACCGGTTGCAACAAAGCTTAAGCTGCTTATCTGCTGGTTGTATGCTGACAGCTGAGCAACAGCTGGTTGTAGCTTCTTCACTGCTGTAGCAGCTGAATAGCTGAATGTGTACATACTTCTTGAAAATCCGATTACAACGGGACTTCAGCTGCCAAACAGCTGAATGTACATTGAAAAGTTAGCAACAACTTGTTGCGAAATGAATGCTATTGCTTGCTGGCTAGCGTTGCAAAACTCATTGCAAAACGTTGCAATGAGTTTTGTCACTGGCTTAGCTGGTTGCAACTTGAGCGATGTCACTGACTGGTTGGTTGTAACATGAATGTTGCTACTGAATGTCTGAGCAACATGAGAGTTGTCACTGAATGTCTGTACAACATGCGAGCTGTCACTGAATGTCTGTGCAACGCGAGAACGATTCGGCATCTGATCAACATTAGTATATTAATATTAGCTAGCAAAATTATCAGTACCTACCGTAGAGTTACATGTTTTAGCAACAACGACAGAATAATCAGCACCAGCAGCAGAATTAGTTGCATTTATTAGCAAAGTGTTGCTCAGATTGTTGTACTGTTTCACTCGACAACCAATGAATGCTGCATTCGCTACCGCGTGAACTACTGATTACAGCAACAGTGTTTTTGCAAAACAACCGATAGTAGCTTCATTTTATATTACATGCATATTACATTTTATATTACATTTTATATTACATCAATCACTGTACTCGATTTTATTAGCAGCTGCAGCGGTATGTCAAGTATTTTAAATTAACGGCGGGGGTTTCCGGTTAGGATTAAAAGCTATAATTCATTCTAGAATTCGACTAGTTTCTGATTCCCATTGAAGCCTAAATCGCTTGAGCCAATGGCGATGTCGGTAAGATATTCGACCGCGGACAGTATGTGCGGATCAGTATGGGCTCTCTCGTCACTAACATCGCTTTCGAGTAAGAAAACTGCCATTGACATTAGCTTTAGCTTAAATTTTCAAGCTTTATTTAGCGCTTCTCGTACAATAAAGAGCCTAGACAGCGGCTTTGCGATCATCATATCTGAGTGTAGAATGGTAGATTTTTTATGATAGATATTTCTGCAGCAGTCTCAGCTGCGACTGATCAGCTGTCATTGTTCTCGCAGCTGCTCAAGTAGAGTCACTTCAACTTAATTATTCTACCTGTGTGAAGTTACAGCTGGAAGTAGGAGTCCATTTAGTCGCTGCTGCTTAGCTGATCTCCTAATCAGTTTTAATCAGTTATAAAATAAAAGTAAGCACACAATATAGTGTAGTGAACAACCATGTTGATATCCATCACTTTTCAATACCACATACTGAAACCTTGGGCAATGTAGTCCATTTTCTCTGTGTCCAGTCTTTTGAATGTCCGAGATTTTATTCTTAGATCAGCGCAACTGGGATTCGAACCCTCGAGAGTTCAACTTACGTCAGGATCAGCCATTTAAAACTTCATGACGTTACTACTATTCTATTGAGACATTCAAATTTTTGGACTTTCTCTTTTGCTAACAGGCTTATGTTTTTCTCAATTGTACTCGATGTAGTCATGAAGAACAGTAGCACTCGATATGTTGTTATTATGGTAGTAGTAAAATAAAGGAGCTGCAACGTGGCGCAATATTTCCGTATTTAGACACATCAATTCAATTGCAGCTGTATTTATCTTTCTGTATTTAAACTTCTTAGAGCAACTGTGTCCATATTATTTAGAAATGTGTCTGTATAGGTATTTTGATATCAATGATAGTTATGTAATTATGTCGAAACTCTTTCATTTACCGTATGCAATATTTGTTAACTTTCGATATCGGACAATCAATAAATAAACATTTAATTCTGAAAGCTAAAGCTAAAGCTAAGGTTAACGTCAGTTTCCTCACTCGAAAGCGATGTCAGTGACGGGCGAGCCCAGGATTTGAACCCGTATCTACTGATCCGCGGTCGAGTATCTTACCGACTTCGCCATTGGCTCCAGCCAATTGAAACATGATAGTAGACGGAATGGCAGTGTACGATACATTTCCGTAATAAGCCGAGTATCTAACTGTGAACTAAAACTAAACCTAAGTCTGATAATTTTTCCTTAACTTCTGAAAATGCAAGTTTTTCAGCAATGTATGCTTCCGTCCCAGACTCTGGTAATACAACTGCTTCAATTTTCCTTCAGTAGCAGCTGTAGAATTTTCTGCGACGAAGTAAAACTAACTAACTAAGTAGGAAAACAAACAGTGGAGACGAAGTATGACCCAGATATCGCTACACTAGTAGCCTGATGACCCAGATATCGCTACACTAGTAGCCTGATGATCCAATTATAGCTACACCAGTAGCCTGCTAACCCAGACATCGCTACACTAGTAGCCTGATGACCCAGATATCGCTACACTAGTAGCCTGATGATCCAATTATAGCTACACCAGTAGCCTGCTGACCCAGACATCGCTACACTAGTAGCCTGATGACCCAGACATCGCTACACTAGTAGCCTGATGACCCAGATATCGCTACACTAGTAGCCTGATGACCCAGATATCGCTACACTAGTAGCCTGATGACCCAATTATAGCTACAATAGTAGCCTGCTGACCCAGATATCGCTACACTAGTAGCCTGCTGACCCAGATTTCGCTACACTAGTAGCCTGCTGACCCAGATATCGCTACACTAGTAGCCTGCTGACCCAGATATCGCTACACTAGTAGCCTGCTGACCCAGATATCGCTATACTAGCTGTCTGCTTGCTGAAGCGCCGCCTGTCTATAAACAATCGATCAATCAATCACAGCTCAATCCGATTGGAATCTCGGGATTGATTCGATTTGGAATGCAAATGAGAAACTCTTGAAAGGCTTCAATATAGTTAACATCGGAGCCTTAGAACTGTTTTACAAACAAAGGATGCTGCAGTAGTGAAGATGATATTTACTTTATGGGTTATGCACGCGTGCCGAGAGTACTGCTTTCAGAGGTAACTAATGAATGCTGTTAGGAATTTTACTCGACAGTATTTGCAAATTGATTTTTTTCGGCGACGTCTTGGCTGGCGCTTTGTCTACGTGCGATCTCCTTATTTAATGTTGTTTTAGGACTCTATCTATCTCTCTCATTTTCTATTTCATCAGACTATTGGATAAATTCTTGTTGATGATGATGATAATATCTCTCTCTCACTCTCTGTCTTAGTGCACTGCCTACTGGAAGGTCCATGACATAACCCCGTCACTCATCTCTATCTTCCGTTTTCTTCTTCATGTCCACTTACTAGTGGATCTTTAAATCATCTTTAACATTCCTTTTGATATACCATTAAATTTGGGTGACTCTGCTTATGATGATAATATATGTATACATAATGATGATCCTAATTATATCTTATTGTCTATAAATTATCTCGGTCGAGCGTTATGATCTAACAGTTAAATCTACACATTGCTCAGTAGTGTGGAATAAGATTTAAATCGTCAGATTCTTCAGGAAATGTGTACTGTTGTTGGTTCGATTCTTGAGCGAGCTGCTTTGAACGGATACTTTGGATAATAGATTAAACTATCGGCCAAGTGATGGATGGCATCATCGATGATCCTTCCACTATATAGCCTATTTTATCGCCTAATTAGTGATTTAAAAATTACGAAAGTAAAAACTTAAATAGCAGATCTTGCTAGCCGTGTATATCTGCTAAAGTGCAATATACGCTAAATCTGTGTAAAATATAGACTATGCCGTTGTCATAATTGTTTAAGCGCATATTAGCACAACTCACGTATATAGAGATACCATTCAATACGTATCACTAAGAAGAGACCACGGCGCATGCGCAGGAGATTCATAGAAAACAATGTAGTGTGGATGAAGCGGTAATTGGAATTCCTGCTTTAAGACAGGTTTATAGATAAGATAGGATTAGACCAGAAAATGTTCACAAAATAAATATTCTTTGCATTCGAAATGTTGCAATCTTAGTCACCATTGAACTTCTAGTTTTCTACACATATATACTTGAATGCCATTTAATATACATTTACACAGTAGAATCCGCTGATACCGATGAAAGAAGTAAAAGGGTGATTTTTTTACTATTTGCAAGAGCACCTATTTAGCGCCGCTATATCTTGGAACTCCATTCAGAATTTACTCTTTTTCTCGGTGGCATCTCTTGGTTCTATTATACAAGCATGTGGAGCAGACAATCTGAGACAGACAGAGCAGACAGACAGATAGAGCAGACAGATAGACTGAACAGACAGACTGAGCAGACAGACTGAACAGAGAGACAGAGCAGACAGACAGAGCAGACAGACAGAGCAGACAGACTGAGCAGACAGACTGTCTGCAGCTGATGGAGAGCTCCTCAACGAAATAGAGCGTGGGCGTCTCATCATTATCCTCAAGTGTTGCAGCATCACATGAATTGTTCTTAACTTCTTAAGTGATTTCCTATGAAATAGTAATACTGCAATGGCAATAGAGAATTAATGTATATTTCTAATTTTCTAAATTTAATAAAAGTGTGGGAGGCTTAGGTATTTCAACGCAGTGCAACTCGCGAGGTAGTTACAAACTGATACCAGTCCGGCGTATATAAAAGCCAAGCTTAGCGGCAGTTTCCTGCTCGATAGCAAGTCAGTGACGGGAGAGCACTGAAATTGAACCATGCACCTACTGATTCTTTGTCTAACAACTTGCCAACATGCCACCGGCTCAGCCCAGCTACAGTGTTCTCAGGTATATCAGTTCTACTCTTATCAATTTTCCATCAGCACGAGCCTTCATTTGACCACTCCTGCCGCATTGGCAAAAAACTCCTGTAGCCTTATATGCACTTTTACGTGGCGATGTCGGTAAGATATTAGACCGCGGATCAGTATGTGCAGGGTTCAAATCCTGGGCTCGCCTGTCACTGACATCGCTTTTGAGTGATGAAACTGCCATTAACATTAGCTTTGCCAGTTTTTACTTTAGTAAACTCTCATAATGACTGGTCAATGAGAGTTGAAATCATAAACTTTGAAGCACCAGCAGCGCACGTATTCGGCTAAAAATCAACTATCAGGTTATATTTCTGCTGTTGTTGTCACTTGCAGTGATACCACTGCAAGTGACAACAAAATACCACTGTTACCACGTCGCGCAGTGGTATTTAGTTAACTCACTGTAGTTTATGAATGGAATTGTGGATGCGCGGAAACTATTGCATGCGAATAGTAAGAGCCGCTCTTAGAGACTGTCGCTCTAGTCAAAACAAGAACTTAACGCTTTTCTATCAGTTGTGAAGAGATTTATCACGATTTTACAGAAACTGTTCATACTGAAGTGCGTTGACGTAGGTTTATCCGAGGAGTAGGGAAATACAGCCTGCATAAAAACCTTTAAGGACTATTGCAAAACCGTTCGGGAATTGCGTTTGACTGATGTTTGTATAAAGTTTAAATTAAATTAACTTCTGAAAAATATATTTATTAGCAAAATGATAATTCCTTTGAAAATAGTTAATCAGATCTTATTTTTGTTTGAAACGATTGCTGGATTCAATTATAATAAAAAGTTACCATTGTGCAAACATTTTAATTTAGAAGCTATTACAACTGCTACCGGATTGAGAATAACATTCTACTAGCCCATTCCGGGTTTATTTATTGCAAACTTGCCTAGGAAGTCTCACTATTCAAGAGGCGTACGCTCTTCCTATACACCAAACCACATTCTATCTACATGTATATGTATATGGGCTAATCCGGTTGCTAGTTGGCAAGTTTTTTGACAGCGGATCAGTAGGTTCAAATCTAGTTCTCTTCCCGTCACTGACATGCTATTCAAGCAGGAAACTGACTTTATCAATGGCTTTAGTCTTATATCATAATTTTATAATTTACACGCATATTATGCAGAACCTCTGCACAGATTTTAGTTAGCGTTGAGTGTTTTAGATTATTGCTTTTGTGTAAATAGATACCCAATGGTATGAAGTTCCGCTTATACCTTTTATCATTGTTCATGATCAGCTCTGCTGCCTCACTCTATTCCCTGCCTGTAGATAAGCAGAAACTACTGCCTCACTCTATTCCCTGCCTGTAGATAAGCAGAAACTGCTGCCTCACTCTATTCCCTGCCTGTAGATAAGCAGAAATTGCTGCCTCACTCTGTTCCCTGCCTGTAGACAACAGAAACTACTGCCTCACTCTATTCCCTGCCTGTAGACAAACATAGACTGCTGCCTCACTCTATTTCCCTGCCTGCAGACAAACAGAAACTACTGACTCACTCTATTCCCCTGCTTCCAAACAAGCAGAAAATACTGCCTCAATCTATTTCCCTGCCTGTAGAAAAACAGAAACTACCGCCTAAATCTATTCCCCTGCCTCTAGACAAGAAGATACTACTGCCTCACTCTATTCCCTGCCTGTAGACAAGTAAGGCCAGGTGTAGCGTTTCCTCAGGAAATCCTGCCCGAGTGTTTCAATAATTCATCTTGATCGTGTTACGCATTGTTCACGCAACGGTTATAGAACCTGTCTACTCGTGCATGCCTCGGGCCTTTCTATCGTAATACAGGTCTACTTTTTCCTCACAGATCCGCAACAACTTTGAAGTTATGAGTAAATTACTAAAAGAAAAATCGGCATATGGAGTGATGGCAACGACAGAACTGCCTAGTTTAGGGAGAGTATATAGCAGATATTTCTAATTAATTCCGAATGAGCTTTCCTATTAGATGCTCGGCTAACAAATTATAGTTTCCAAGCTATCTTTAAATATTGCTATATACCTATTCCAGTACAAGACTCTTGTCTTTCTAAATATACATTGGAAGATACTATCCCACGTTTATCGACTAGTCTTATAATAGTGTTTATTACGCTTCATTGGGTACGAGATCGTTTGCTCAAATGAGTCGCTGGTTACGTTATTTAACGGACATTGATGAAAAGTAGATTTCGCTAACTGGCAAATAGTTCTTGTTATGCTGCTATCTGTGTACCAGCTGCTGTACTTATCAGTGCATGGGATGCTACACATCAGTGCATGTAATGCTACACATCAGTGCATGTGATGCTACACTTCAGTGCATGTGATGCTACACATCAGTGCATGTGATGCTACACATCAGTGCATGTGATGCTACACATTAGGGCATGTGATGCTACACATCAGTGCATGTGATGCTACACATCAGTGCATGTGATGCTACACATCAGTGCATGTGATGCTGCACACGAGTGCACAGTGTACATGTATACGTATAATTGTAATTTTAAGTATACATAATTACATAGGTACTTCAATTTTCAGTAGATATCAATAACGTATACAGAATTGCTTTCTATAAAATTTAACATTAATCCAACCGTTTTCGGAATGTGGTTTGCTACAGACGTCTAGTGCAGATACTAAGAAACGAAACGTAAAGTCAAATCTGAACTCAAAATTTAGCTCCAATAAAGCATAATTTTATTCAAAGGAGCAGACAATTCATTGTGATGAGATCTATAAACTGACTATTCGATGGCGTATTCAGTATGGAGCGAGATAACCGATTATCTAGTAATCCATTAATTTGTAAATCCATTGAATGGATTCGTAAATTCATAGGCATTGTTTGATCGACAGAGTAATGCTGACACTTATGGTTAAATCACTATTCCTCTGGTCATTACTATTGAGCTGAATTTTGTACGTTCTAACATCAAATATCATATATCTTTTTTCTTCAGAATAAACACGGCCCACTAAAATTCTTGTAAGTCTTTTGCATTCTGGTGTTGCGTGAACTTTCTGTAATTCGATTCCGAGGCGGAATCTAACAATAGATCTTTTCGGTAATAGCTATAAATTGAACATCGTGGACATCAAATATAAACAGTGGACTAGAAAAGTAAATACTGTATAGAATACCATTGAAATGTACTAGTTCCTCATAAAATTTCTAACAAGTTTTCTTTAGAAATGTTATTTACTTTACAACCTGCTATACGTATATTAATTAAAGAATAACTTAACACTTATAGTTTAACTCTTTCACCCATTATAGCGGTATGCATGCATTATAACGAAGTTATAATATAGACCCATTACATTTACATGTAAATTTATGTATCAGATGTCAACATAAACAAACCAGTGTTACCATACAACAAAATATGCTTTCAATTACCGAACTGATCTATTCCCCGAGAGAGTTTGTCTTGTATGTTATATAACCGGAGCATTTCCAATGATACACGCAGTATGAGTGAGGAAACAAATCATGTTTTCTCTAGAAGTAAGAACCGAGAACTGTTTGCTATTTTTAAAATGAGCTTGACGGAAAGGCTGGAACTCGAGGCTGTAATGTAAATATTTGGTTGTGATAAGAGAGGAACTGGGACGTCATAAAGGAATTCAAATATAGATCAAACTCGAACAGAGAAAGAGAGAGAGACAGGGAGGAAGAGAGAGAGAGAGAGAGAGAGAGAGAGAAAGAGAGAGATAGTACGAGAGAGAAAGAGAGAGGAAAGAGAGAGATGTGAGAAAGTATATGAGATAAAGAAATAAGAAATAAAACAAATTGGAGAGTACATAGTTCACTGTTCTATACATTAAAAGGTCCAATTATGAACACGATCATTGCTTGATTTATTAAGTTATCATCATCATTATCTCATCATCTTCCCCAAATTCTTGTCTAATCAGGGACGGGATACGAGTGGATCTTCCTCACTCTTCTCTTGCTCATGCCGTATCAATATCTTTTTCATTCTTTAAAAAAATTTTGTTGTAATTTCTGGAGCCCATGCGCTCATCAACCGAATACTCTTTCTGACTTGGTTTGGATCTTAGTGCATCAGTCGCTTCTACGTCTCGTGCAGGCATTGGTTGGTCTATTCTTCAAACAACCCGAACGCATCTGGGTCAACGGGCACGGGATATTAAGTTATAGTGAATGAATGTTTAGAAGTTATTTTTTGTATCTACAATTAGTCACATTTTAACTGAAATTGAAGTACCTTGCAAAATAGCTTAAGAACGGAGAATTCAAGACAACTAACTTAATACGAAGTCGAGGAAAACTTTAAAACATTTGTTTTGGATAAGAAAATCATTTATAAATTAATATTTCTAAGCTGTGACTACATCTTATTCGTCGCGGTTAATTTATTTGAGGGGAACATGTCGGTGCCTTCTGGTCTTTGTGTCCTATTTGATTTTCTCCATATTCTGTGTACGATTTGGTTTCTGTCTTGAGTGAAATAAATATGATTCTAATTCCTATTGTGATTTCTCTCTTAGTGCACTGTCCATTGGCAGGTCCATGGTATACAACGCCTCCAATCTTCTCTGTATTCCGTTTTCTCCTCATGTCCACATACGAGTGGATCTAGCATGATATACAATTATTCTTGGGGGATTCTGCTTAGGAAGAGTTGGGCCCCTATGCCTTCCTCAGCTTCGACTAACATTTACTGGGCAGGAGCATCATTCCCTGAGAAAACAATCCTGTCTACTCGTATTGTGATTTAGTTTAATGATAAGATACGGTCCGTTGTGTTACAATGTACTAAAGGATTACTCTTGCACCAAGCTCCGGTAACCTAATATTGTCAGTAATGTGATGAGAAAAAACTGACATGTTTAGAGCAGGTTCGGTTGTAAACTCTTCCTGCGTGACTCAGAAGATAAATGGTTGTGCTATAATTATGCTGCTCGCGGATAAGATATCATCCTGCTTTCTTTGTTAAACCATCCCTAGGTTTATGTTCTGGGAATATAACTTTTAGTAGACAAAGGAAAACTCGATTCTGTCTCAGCTGTGAACATTTTTTAAACCAATGCGGGAATTTTATTCTTAGAAGTATTTAATTATTATGGTGTTTTGTAGTTTTGTTAGGTTCTGCTGAATTCAACAAAGTTCATTTTGAAATGATGGATTTATACAAGATCTTATGAACTTACAGTATTTTTAAAGCTACTATCTTATCTCTCTTAAATCTCTCTCTCTCTCTCTCTCTCTCTCTCTCTATTTACTGTTCTGAAATGTGGTATTCCCAAGGTATATATTCCTGTCAACATCTATTTTAACTCTCTTATTGAGCATTCCATGATGATCAAATGAATATCTAAACAAAAGTTTATGCCTTATCCACACGTTAATGTAGCCTATAGCCTAGAAAAGAGTGGAGGCGTTATATATATATATATATATATACCATGGACCTGCTTGTAGTCAGTGCACTAAGAAATGTAGTCTATAGCTTGAAAATATACATGTATATGCTCCGGAAGTGGTTTCTATTTGGCTTCTTGAGTTGTTGCCCAGAGGTCATAAATGTTAAATATGACTTAATGCTATAACAGTAAATTAATGTTATATTTCGAAATTATATGTCTTAGTATTAATATTTTAAATGATAAATATTTTGAGCTAAGTACCAATAAAATCTAAGAAAAAGATCAGCCCATGTTTCAGACCAGATTCTTAAATGATATGCTTCATTGTAGGCAGAAACTTATCTCTGATTGAGCGGTGTTTGGATGCAATGCCCATTTTCCGTTCTTATTTGATACTCTCATTTATTTTCCACAAAACAAGCAAAGACAAGCAGATTCTCAGAATTACTAGAACTTTAATCAAAACTAGCAGATTACAACAGATTTAATTCTATTTTATTTACTTTGCAAATAGTAACATCTTTTTATCTATTTTCAGTATTTTATGGTTTCATATCGTTTATTTGTTCAGCACAGCACAGATTATACAAACAATAGGAACGAGGAACGAGCATGTAGTTAAATAAACAAACAACAATACGAAAAAGGCTACCTTGAAAGAGTCAGAGCTATGTGCGGTCATCATTAGCCGCTACAGCAGAGTCTACTTAAGTCTGAAACACAAAAATTTCTATTACAATATCAAGTACAGTAAAACCGTTGGTAGCCGTACAATTGAATATTTTCAAATTAAAATTAGTCAAACGGCCAGACACAGTCAAGCGAAAAACTAAAAAAAAAATAATTTTTAAAAAGTATCTCTAAATTATAACAAATTAAAAAGTATACTAAGTTCAAATCTGTAAGGAGCCAAAAATTAACTAAAATAAACTTAGAGTGCGAAGAAAATGCAATGACAGTAGAAAAGAGAATACAGTGAAATAAGTGTAGTGTCTAATAAACTAATACAAGCGTTCAAAGTAAGCATTACTAGCATAAAATCATACAGACTACTGTCTTTTCTAATTTTAACTATCAAAAATTAGGCTTAATTATCACCATCTTTGAGCAAGGTAATTATCAGATAATTATAAATTTTTTTCTTTATAATTTTAAAGTATTATTTACGATAATGAATTATCAATTATCATCAACATTTATCATCATATTTATTTATCATCATCATTTATCACACTTAGCTACAACATTTATCTTTTTTATTCTGTATTGTTATCTGTCTTTACTTTTGGAAATATTTCCAAAGAGTAGTGTAAATAATTATTTTATTATCTTTATATGATGGAGCCAATATAATAAAAGATGAATAACGCTCATAGCGAACTGGGGTACAGTCTAGTTATTTTATTTATCGTATGCGTTAATCCAGATAGTTGCTTCACATGTAAGGCAACTTAACGTAGACAGTCCACCCGGTAGGCGGGTTAGAGGGCACTCCTCAACGATATGTTTCATGTTTTGCGATTATTTTCGGAAGTATTTCTAAATCACAGTCTATTCAACTTCGTTTATAGAACCACCAGTAAGCCTGATACTGTCTGTCTAATTTTCCTGTTCTTTGTTTCCATTGTTAACTCTAAGTTACGTTACTGTCTGTTTGCTCATGCTAATGTGTGCGCTCGCGTGCGGCGAACGCTTCTGTTTGGTTTTGTATTTCACGCAAAAATTAGACGTCAAAGTTAATACACGCTTAGGCGAGAGGCGCGAAAGTCATGTGCATATTGTTTAATATGCTGCATGCTTGTAGAACAAAAATAATGTTGAATTTGCTAGTAGATCGGGCATCACTCTTTCATAATAAGATGATCGTATGATCATCTTTAGACTAAACGAAGATGGGTGAACGGTTCTTGTGAAATTCATTCAATGCTTGATTATAGTCGTTGTTTTAGCCTTTAGTCCTGTAAGGATGTGTAAGAATAACAACAGCGTTAACATCCAATAACATTTATGCAAATAATAATAATAGGAACCTATTTCTATGCTCATTAGTGAAATCATAATAATGATAAATTCTGAAATAAGAAAGCATTTATGAAATAATTACAACAACATTAGTAACTAATTAAATAATAAATAATAAAATAACATGATTTAAATCGACCGATGTTTGATTGAATTCTAATTTTTTTAAACTCGCTTTTAACACCATAGATATGTAATTAATAATTAAGTGTATTACTGTCAATTTCACTAAGGCTCGTGAAAATAATAATTTGAGATAAATCCATCAATAAAGGGTCTTAGTACTTGGTAAGCGGTGAAGTAAATTGTGTTTAAAATTTTATGCCTTGAGTTTTCAATGAAAGAATATGGAGTAATAGATTGTGAGATTCTATCCTAACTCAGTATAATTTGGAAAGGATTTTGAATCTTATAATTCAATAAAAAGCCTGTCTCAATTATCTAAAAGGCAAGAGCTCCGGTGCAGAATTTGACAAAGGTCTTACTACTAGAAGGCATAATCGGCAACGGTCAAATTAGAGCCGAGGATTTTTTTGTGGTTATTCAGATTTAAATTGAAAAGTGGGATCGAAATCAAAGTTCAATCCCCAAACCAGTCCTTATTTTTTGTTTTGACTTTTTAAAATGAACTTGGGCCTCGAGCTCGGTACCTGGACGTTTTATACTTGCCAGTGATGAACCACGTGATGAACCACTTGATGAATTACGTGATGAGCTACGTGATGAGCCACGTGAAGAACTACGCGATGAGCCACGTGATGAGTCACGTGATGCACTTATGATGAGCCACGTGGTAAGCCAGTGATGAACCACGTGATGAACCACGCGATGAATCACATGATGAATCACGTGATGAACCAGTGATGAACCAGTGATGAACCACGTGATGAACCACGTGATGAACCACGTGATGAACCAGTAATCAACTACCACGTGATGAACCACGTGATGAACCACGTGATGAACCACGTGATGAACCACGTGATGAACCACGTGATGAACCACGTGATGAGCCACGTGATGAGCCCGTGATGAGCCACGTGATGAACCACGTGATGAACCACGTGATGAACCAGTGATGAACCACGTGATGAACCACGCAGCTTAGTTTTAATCAAGCATCTTGTGTTCAGAATTGCTCGTAAGTAACGGAACATTGCGGACTTCCTTCATAAAATCGGATGACTGGCAGGAAGAGCTTGGTATGCGATCCATGGAATCCATTGAGCGTGATGGACGTGGAAATTAATCGCTTCGCCAAGCCATCCATCAGTTCCATGTCTGTAATCTCCATTGCCTCCTGGTCCTCAGTGTTCATCCTTGTCTTCAATTCCATTCCCGTTGTCTCTATTTGCATTAAATTTATTTGCTACCTTTGTATAGTTGTTTGCAACGATCCAGCTTCCAGTTTGAAACTAACTCTTTTGATAGAATGTTTCAATCTTATTTTAATAATTATTAACTATATGCTCATATCGATATACATGTATGAGCATAAAGATTAGGGGCTTACAACTACAGTGCCAGTGTTTTAGACAAACTTCGTTGTTTTCAATTAATAATCTGAATGCTGAAGTTTGATCAAAATGTCGGCATGCATAATTATGCTGTACATATACAGTAAATTTCATTTTATCAACTATGCCTAGTTTTTTTCTTACACTCATGGCTTTGTTTCGTTTTTAGAGCTTCTTGTTCGGAAGTTTTTCGCTTCACTATTTAACAAGCAGAGTTGCCACTCGTTTCTGCAATTTTTAGCCGGATTAATTTACATGTATTAAGTATCTCTGAACGAAAGCTCAAGCCAAACAACGTTGGAAACAAAATTTCTGTATATATCTGGAACAAATGTTATTTAGCAAATAATGTTAAATATGGCTTTAATAGAGTATATGAGGCAAATGCCTCCCTATACTTTAAAACAATTATATATAATGAAACAAGCAATTTGCAACAGAATACATATACTAACAAGCATCAGAAGACCATAGCACTATTGTCAATTAGATTTTTAAAGTTGTTTCGTTAAGTTAGTAATACTTCACTTCTACGCAACTAACTAATATTTATAGTGCCCAAGGAATGCTTGAATTTTTTGAGCAGTTAAATTGTCACAATCTTTAAAACTTACTTTTCTGTAATAATGTTTAAATTGATTAATCCAAATATTTAAAATTTAGATGGGAAATTTTTTTCTACTTGGACAGGCCTTTATATCTACCAATGCAAAGGGAGTTGTAAAGTTGCATACGTGTAATTTGTGTCCTCATATCTACCTACGCAGAACGAGCTATTCGTGCAATTTGTGGGTTTATATCTTCCAACGCAGAAAGAGCAATAAAGCTTTGTCTATTTTTAATTTTGTTATATTGTTAATATTTTGTATAAGTGTAATGTCCTTGTTTGTATCTTCATGAGTGCTATTACTACCAATATCCCGATGCTTGATCTTCCGTGACTAAGTCAATTGAATCATTGTCCCAAAAGCAGATTGTATGACTGCGGATTTATCGTAATTTAGATAGTAACCATTAACTCTGTAGGTTGTAGATATACGATTAATCAGACGCATCAGTAGGGATTTAATATTTGTAAGTTAGTATGACCGGTTATGAGATTTCTGCATTCAATTAACAGATTAGCTTGATATAAATTATTGCTGCTGATTTAGTAAAAATTAACGCATGAGATTGGTGATTTCCAGGAAAGACGTTTAATCTTAACAAAAAGATTACTTTTTAGTTTTGTGGAAGAGAATTCTTTAGCATACTTGTTATTGGATTTGATTCTGGATATCAGTTCCATTTTTCTAGTTTATTTTTATTTGTTTACTTTTTTTGCGTAACTCCTACGCCTTGAATTAGCGGTCGTAACCTTACGTATGGTAGTTGTTTTATAGTTGTTAGTTTACTATCATAAAAAAGCCACAAGCGAAAATAAAATTGAAGTATGAAATATATTATATATATATATATATATATATATATAAATGAATGTATTTTAAAATCTCACTCTTTCCTATAGTAATAGAAATGGATAAAATTTCACTTATGTCTCTCTTAGTGCACTGCCAGCTGGCAGATCCATAGCACATAACGCCTTCACTGGTTTCTTTGTCTTTCATTTTCCCCTTCATCTCCACATGAGTGGATCTTTAAAATTAACTTTTAAATCATCAATAAGCCCTAATCTCGGTCTGCCTCTGCTTTTCTTTCCTTCGATTCTACCTTCTGTGACCGCTTTTAGTAAATTTTCCCTGCAGAAAATTTACTGTCCAATTCTTCCAATTTCTTAATGCATTTATCAACGGTCAATCTATACCAACTCTCTCCAGAAATTATCTTCATTTGTAACTTTTTGTGTCTATCTAATTATTAATTTTCTCCATGCATGTAGACACATTTTCAACGCTTCAGGTCTACTGATGTACGCCTTCGTAAAGATTCATGTTATACATCCAGATAGTAGCGTGGTCCATACAAATATCATTTTTACGTATATTTAAATTTCTGTAGCTTCTTTTCTATGGACTAGTTAGGAACGTTATTTTTTCCACCGGTCTTTTTATTAACTGCTGTTACTGACACTCCTGCACTATTCACGTCGTTGCATCGTCGACTTTAACGAGGTACTTTGGGAATAAAATAAGATTTAATCATGTAGAAGTTCCTTTACACCAACTCTGATTCATTGATGCATGCCTAGCAGCATTTAGCGCTTCTCTGTTGTGAATACTTTAAAAGATTTTCTTTAGTAGGATCTGCTTATCAGTTTCTGCGGAATATAAAAAGATGAAACATCGCTGACTTCACGAGAGTATATGTTATTATCTCTATTTCTCTCTATTTCTCATTCACCTTTCTTCTTCTTTTTACCTTCTTCTATTTCTTTTTTCTCTATATCCCACTTTCATTCTTCCTCACTGTATCTTATCTTTATGTTTACAGGACATCAGGCTATTAATGTGAGTATATTAAAAATATTCCATCAAGCAGCCATATATATTGATATATTGATTTATATCAATAAGAATTTTATGTCCAGTTCCTCGCTAAAAGGCAATGTCAGAGGCGTCTCTTGAAGACTTTATACAAACAGATGCCAAACCACCACACGATGACTACTGAGTATACAAAGACTACAAGAGAAAGCGAAATCAAAACAGTGCAAGTCCAATTTCCAAAGCAAGAAGCTCAAAGTTTAGACCAATTGCAGAAGCTTGCAAAGGAAAGTACTAATGCAGTTACAAGATCTAAGGTCTTGTGGCAGAGAGTTCCACATTTTCGGAGCAGAATACATGAATGAGCGTCTGCCAATGGCAGATCTAATGTCTGGTATCGTAAGAAGGTTTTTACTGGAGGAGCGAGAGGGCTGATAGATTGATAAAAGGTCAGATAGATAGGATGATTTACCATAATTTAATCCTTTGATAGCCATGGTAGCTCTCTTAAATTTTATTCGTTTAGATACTGAATGCCGGTGCAGTTTCTTAAAAAGAGAAGACGTGTGGGATTTTAATATTTTTACGCTGCTGGCGACACGGGAAAGAGCATTGATGGGCTTATTGATTGTTGATTATTGATTACAAAGATTGAACTTCTACATGTAGTTATTATTGTAATTCACTTTATAAATGAGAAACTGCTTGAGCAGCAAGTTATCTCGACCAAAGGATATTGAATAGATACCATGCGCTCTATCTGCCTAAAGTTATAAAGTAGAAAGATCAAGATAATTCATTGATTGATTTGAAAAATCTTAAAAGATTTTAATCGTCACCAGAATAGTAGATTAACATGTCGTTGATTTATAAGCTGTAAACTGAAGCACTTTACTTTATGCTTAGCAGTTTTTGTTTTAGTGGTAGCAATACGATCTAATTAGGGATACAAGTATATATATATATATATATATATATATATATATATATATATATATATATATATATGCAATATGTACAATTGTACATGTATATAACAAATGTGCTGCATTTTACAATAACAAAAAACCATTTATGTTGTATGGCTGCTGTATGACTCTTATCTTATTTTTTATTGTTGTACGATTATTATCATGTATTACTTTGCACTATGCATGTAGTACTATGTACTATATATATATATATATATATATATATATATATATATATATATATATAGTACATATATATATATATATACATATATATATATATATATACATATATATAAATAGGCCTATATATATATATAAGCCTATACATATATATATGCCTATATTATACATGTATATATATATATATATATATATATATATATATATATATATATATATTATATGGGCCTATGTATTGTTATCTTACGTATGTTTGGCTCTTGGGCTAAAATTGGCTATTGCTTATATCGTTATGTATGGCTCAAGAACAAAGCTTCTAAATTCTAATTCATGCCATGGAGCCGCTATCTGGAAGAGCTCTGCGTGAGTGGAGAGGCTTAGACGTGGTTAGATGCCGCATGAGATCCTATGCAAAGCTTTCGTCATATTATCGAGTGCGATTTCTATGGACGGAAGTATTTGCTCTCAAGTGCCTACTATTGATTCTGACTTTTCTTGTGTAGCTGATCAATTCCACTTTCCATTTCCTCGATGATTTTATATTTTTATGGGAAGTTCTTTTCAGGAGTTGACTCATGTTGTCAATTATTTGTCAAGTTTTATATTCAGTCGTAACGTGAAATTACTGAGATAAAGTAAACTACGCACTGTGTTAACAATAATAAGATTTATAGCCGAACTTTACCAATATTAGGGATTTATAAACGCATTTTGTTATTTAGGAAATTATAGCCGAATTTTATTATTATTAGGAATTTATAGCCGTATGCTAGCCTCATCAATACGGACTTTAAATAGTTTTCGCAAATTGAAAGACAAAGTTTTAAAGACTATCGCTTAATTAGCGATACTAAACCTTTCGATCATATCTCAGTAAAATCTGAGCTAATTTCCTTGCCATCTACGTGTATGATAGCAAATTTTCTTGTAGTCTATGTAAGCATGTAATATTTTACATGATTACATTGATTACAGGATTACATAGATTAGGTATTATTTTAACTCTGGGGCATAGATTGCATGATTACATAGATAACAGTATTACATAGATTACAGTATTACATATATAACTTATCATTTTAACTCTGTACATAGATTACAGGGTTACGTAGATTACAGGATAACATATAGTACAGTATTACATAGATTAGAGGATAACATAGATTACAGGATTACATAGAATATTTATTGCTTGAACTCTGGGCTAGAACCACTAGAGATGACTTGGTCGCACTTGAGGCGCGACTATCGCGTATCATACTAATTTAATATCTAGAAATTGAGATTTAATTTAGTAGCCTCAAATAGACTATATAATTTAACAAAATATAATAATCCGAGTACTCCAAGGAGTATAGCGTACATGTATAATGTCAAAGTTAATTGTTAAGTAACGATACTATGTATATCACTTTTCCTTTAGTAACATTTATATTAACATTTGACCCTGTGGCTATGTCCGATTGATAGTATTACTATAGTTTTATCATCATCATCAGCATCATCGGCATCATCGTCGTCATCATAATCATCATCATCATCAATCCCAGTTTAACAAGGGTCGTGATACGAATAGTACTTGTATTTAAGGGCAATAATTTATCTGAGTATCAAGAACCGAGAGATGAGAATAGTCTTCTGGTTAAACCGTCAGTCAGTTAATTACAAAACATCTGAAGACTATTCGATATTAGCTGATGGGTGTAGAAAAATATAGCATGACAGCTTTGTGTCCCAAAATGTTGTCATGGACGATAGTAGCACTCTAATTCTGTTGTTGAGATTGTCATAGCGTCATCATTGGATATCTTTCTGTAATGCAGTCTCTGTGATCAATTTTGGGAAATGATACCTTCATATAAATTTTCGTAGTTAATTATAAATCATCGTCATTAGCATCATTCCTAGAATCCCAGTTTTAAACTAGGACCCGGATACGAATGGACCATCTCCATTCATCTCTGTCCCACGCCATATCTATCCCCTAATAATGCAATTATTATTAATAATTTTATTAGCAATACAATTACTAATAATACAATTACTAATAATACTATTAATAACATTACTGTACTATGACCAGAAGCTGTGAATACGACAAGTTGATGTAATGACATATATTTTAGAAAAAGATTCACTTATGGTTGTTTTATAGATAAGATGCTACAATTGTTTCAGTAGATAATTATTCCTCTGAATACAATAAATGTACACCATACATTGCACGTGTAGGTCCTATTAACAACTCTGTCCTCAAAGTTTATGCACATTGACTTTATCGTTGAAAGCATCTGCATCCATTGACAAAGTTACATAATTGCACTAAGTGGCATTCATCTACTACAGTCTACTAGTGTTTATGAAGCGACTGGTGTTGATTAAATGTTTTTTCATAGACTAACATTAACTTTCGCTTAGCTTGGCTGAAGCGGATAATTATCTCAATGACACTGGATCTGTTCTACTCTGTCAATGGCTTTATATATTTATATTTTTGTCAGCAGATATACGCGAGACAAATTCAAGACTAAAACTCCACAAAATCGTGAAGAGAGACGAAGCTGACGTTAAATTAAAAATTACAATTTATTCTTGATTATTATGGTTATTGTTGCACTAGTGTTTGTTGGAATGCACCTTTGCTATTTTGTGTTCTATTGTTCTTTTTACAACCGCGCCTTGATGGTGGAATAAAGATTCATATAATTATTATTACTAGTATTATTTAGACCTAATTTCTAATTTAGTGATTTATTTATTCTAGATCAGCAATAAAGGATGCTAATGCATTTATGTGACTGAAAATCCGCGCATTAATCAGTGTTGGTGATAACTGGAATTTGGAAGTTGAAAGAAGATAAATCATGGTCATTAGATAAAATTCGAACCAAGATCCGGATTTGGCTATATTCCACTATATAAGACTGTACAGATTTTAATCAAATGTGTATTGACTACCAGTCACTTTCTAATATTCTGCTAGACTGCTGAACCATGGTTATAAAGGTATAAAAATATTCTATTTCATGTATCCTATTGAAAAACGTAATAAAGCGCTTCTTGTAATCGATTTTAAACATTAGCTTTTAGTCAAGTGTTCCTATACTAAGATATATGCTAAGAAGTAGATTTCCGCGACCCTTTTTCTATACTCTAATTCTACTTTAGTGGAATATACGATATACATGCAGTCTTCGGTTGGTTGACTGCAGGCTATACAATCCCAAAATTGCAAAAGCACCGGATACTAGTGTATACAAATGGAACGCGTAGTATTAACTTAGGGTTCAGGACAATTACAGTGACTGAAGACTTTTACTGTAATTGCCTGCTATAACTCAACGCCCCAATTATGAGTTTAGTGCGATGTTTGCAGCACAAATTATTCTTCAAGCTGTAATAAAGTTTACTGATGTGTACAATAATTATGCTATCCTACCCAAAGAGTTATGCACTTTAAATAAAAATTCAAGAAACATTATTTTGCGTAATTTCTAAAATTAATATTCAACAAATATCCGATTTTAAAACCATGACATAAAATTAGTATTATTGTAATATAAATTTTATTTCAAGTCGTTCACAAGGTTCGATTACGCGGACATTCACAATTTCACAGTACGTACTCAATGACACGAGTCTATTGATTAACTTGTACGTGTTTGAAAATTAGATCTTTTCTTTTTAATGACTCGTGATTGCGAGATATGGCAGGAAGTGTTACGATTGAGATTGGAATTGCAGATCATTTTCCACTTAAACATTTTTATTGAAAGTTAGAAGATCATTTTCCACTTAGTCTTTTTTATTTAAAGTTAGAAATTTTATCTATTGTTTAAACTCAAAATACCTTGCTTAATCTTGCAAAATACCTGGTAATTTTAAGTTTAAACAATTGATAAAACTTCTAACTTTCAATAAAAAAGCAAAGTCAAATCAAATCAAAGAGAAATCAATGCAAAATTGTGAAGAAAGCAAGCAGAATAGCGAACTAGTGAATTGCAGTTGATATACCGGCCCCGCTCACGGGATGATATCTCTCTCTCTCTCTCGTTCTCTCTCTCTCTCTCTTTCTCTTAAGAGTGCTGCCAAGTGACAGGTCCTAAGATACGTGTTCATACTCTGATTCAAGTCCGATTTCAAGCTTCACAAAGAGCAACAAGTTATCCTTTCACAAAAGGCTATGCCTTTTATAGCCTAACTTTGGGAAATATTAGCTTCTGAAAGAGATTTCCGTTAGAGCTGACATATCAACACTCTATAGCTTATATATACATGAGCAGATAACTGATAGATTGATGTCATATGAGCTGATAACTGATAGAGTGGTGTCATATGAGCTGATACCTGATTGTAGTGATGTCATCATATGAACTGATAACTGATAGTGTGGTGTCATCATTTTAGCTGATAACTGATAGAGTGGTGTCATCATATGAGTTAATAACTGATAGAGTGATGTCATAATATGAACTGATAACTGATAGAGTGGTGTCATCATTTTAGCTGATAACTGATAGAGTGGTGTCATCATAGGAGCTGATAGAGTGGTGTCATCATTTTAGCTGATAACTGATAGAGTGGTGTCATCGTATGAGCTGATAACTGGTAGAGTGATGTCAGCATAATGAGCTGATAACTGATAGAGTGGCATCATCATGAGCTGATAACTGATAAAGCTGATAGCCGGTGCTATAGCTCGAACGTGACCGCTCTATACTCTCTCTGTAGTCCAGTCTTTCTCTTGTACAGCTCGACGCACTGGAGTGGTTTTACTGCTAATAAAGTCTGCACTGAGAAGTCTAAAGATTTACTAGCTTGAGTCTGAGCTTGTCTTCAAAACTACCTATTTAATTCGTCTTTCCTGTTGACGCTCTCACTGTGGCATATTGCCTATATTCGAAAGATTAAACTGGATAATCGTCATTCTAGCTGTAGGAGCTATGCCACTCATAATATTCCCTAGTATTATGAGTGGCAAAGTGGTTAAATTTGGAATTGAGAGCTACTAATACTGTAAAAAAAATTCATTTTACGGGGTTCCTATTTTCTGTAATATTGGCCCCTAGCAGGGGAACTCACTTCAAAAAAAAATTAAAGCTAGTGGAACTGAGTTCTCCTGCGTTCCCCCCACATTATCACTTATTGGCACGGATTTAGAATAACTAAAATGTTAGCTTCAATTTTATTTATGCTTTACGATCGTACTTACTGTCGTCTGACTATATTCTTTAAGGCATTGAGTTGCACGCAAAATTTAGTTCTATCACTGTACATTCTGTTTTGAATTGAAGGGTCGATTGTGCAACAATTAACCAATAATCAACAGCAGATGTTGCACCTTCGATTATAATATTCGTTTATAATATTGTTGCCTCGTCAAATGACTACAAGTTACTAGATGATGCTGCGGAATATGTTATACTTGATGTAACTACCAGTAACGGCAAACTTCGTATATTTTTATTTTATAGACACCCAAGTAAAGCAATGCCGATTTTTATTGATTCATTGTTTGATTTACTTAAGCTGTACAAGCCAACGAAGAGAAGCATATTATGTGGTGACCTGAATATTGATTTACTAAAATATGGTTCTACTGCATGTATTGAGAGATACGTCAATGAATTATTCTCGATGAACTTTGTTCCGTTCTCTGTTATTCCGACGCATTGTGTCAATAATTCAATGAGTATTATTGACCATGTATTCTGTAATTTTGGTATTGATTGTGTGCAAGGCTGTAGAATTAAGTCATTAACAGTGGCAAGTGATGTTAGTGACCACTATGCCAACATTGTTGCTATAACTGCAAACAAGAAAAGGGTAAATTACTGTGATCGACCCACGACACGAATTTTCTCTAAAAAGGCTATAAATTCTTTTAAAAATCAACTTTCTTTTACCGATTGGACACCCATTTATAGTTCTGATCAGATAGACACGTCGGTCGCCTACCTAACTGATACCTTAACTAACGCCATTGATAACAATTTTCCGTTAGTTCTACTGTCTCGAAAAAGTTTTAAGGACAAACCATGGATATCAAAGGAATTGAAAAAACGTATCAAAATAAAAAATTCTCTCTACCTACTTTTCAAAAAAACTAAAAGTATTGAAGATGAAGATAAATATCGTGCCTATCGGAAATCAGTGGAAAAGGAATTAGAAAATTATAGAAAGATATATTTCAGCGATAAATTAAATATAAGATTTAATTCCGCTAAAAATATATGGAAAAATCTTAACGACATCACTAGCCACAAAAATAAAATAGCTAACAATTTTATTGATAGAGTTTACTCTAAAAATGGTTTTATTTATGATAAATATCAAATGGCGAATGAATTTAACAACTACTTTATCAATGTCGGTATTAACTTAGCAAATGAAATACCAAATAATTCTAATGATTACCAGTCTTACCTTCCTGAAAATTTCCCAAATTCTATATTCATATACCCAGCCATCAATAATGAAATCTTCAATATCATTCAAAGCCTAAATAAAAGTAATGCCACCGGACATGATAAAATAACTAGTAAAATACTTCAGCTCGGTGCTGAATACATTATCAACCCAATTACTTTTATTATGAATAAATCTCTAGAGCAAGGCTTCTTTCCTACAAGCTTTAAACTAGCTAAAGTAATTCCTATTTTTAAAAAGGGTTGTAATCATGATGTATCTAATTATAGACCCATTTCTCTACTTAATAACTTGAGCAAAATTTTTGAGAAAGTGATCTACAAACGCCTGGTTGATTTCTTTAATTTTAACAATACTTTATCTGACAGCCAGTTTGGTTTTAGAGAAGGCCATTCCACAATTGATGCACTTTTCAGCTGTATCAATTTACTGACAAATAAAAATGCCGAGAAAAGTAAAACTATGGGCATGTTTTTAGATTTATGTAAAGCTTTTGATACAGTCGACCATGGTATCTTGCTCTTCAAATTATCTAATTATGGTATTCGTGGTATAGCTTATAATTGGTTAAAATCATATCTGTCCGACAGACAGCAATATACTGTAATAGGAGATATACCATCTGATATAAAATATATCAGAATGGGCGTGCCCCAGGGCTCAATATTAGGACCATTGTTGTTTTTAATTTACGTTAATGACTTACAATTTGCCTGCACCAATGCCACATTAAAACTTTTTGCTGATGATTCCAATCTTTTTGTGCACGGTAGCAACCTTGAAGAACTGTACCAGGCAGCTAACCAAGCTTGCTCACAAGTTAGTCGTTGGTTTATCTGCAATCGTTTAACAATTAATTGTTCCAAGTCGGCATATATATTATTTTTTCCTACAGATGACGATAGTGCAAACATTACGGCAAATGATATGTGTGTTAAATTAAATAATTGTTCAATTGGTAAAGTTTCAATCACTAAATTTCTGGGCATTCTAATTGATGAGAACCTTACTTTTAACAATCATATCGATGCTTTAATAAGCAAGGTTAATAGCTTAAATGGTATGTTTTACAGACGAAGGGACTACATACCTCAGGGATGCCGTAAAAATCTGTATTTTTCTCTTGTTTATTCGCGCATTCAATATGGTATAGAAATTTATGGAAAAACAACCTCTAAGTTATTACAGCCTCTGCACTATTCCTGTAATAGAATTTTACGAACTCTACAAAATAAATCCAGGTTTTGTAATGTCAAAGAATTATATGCTAATTTCAATACTTTACCTGTATCTCAACTCTATATACTCTCTATAAGTAAATTAATTTATAAGTGTATTAATTTTGACGGTATTATGTCTACGGCAATTCGTGACATCATTAATTCTCTCCATCAAAATCGTTATTACAATACTAGACTGTCAAGCACTAATTATATATTTTCTAATAATAGCAAGCTTTTCTTCAAATCTTATATTTTTAATTGTGTGATGATTTGGAATAATGTTCCCTTAGAAATTCGTAATAGTAAATCTTTGAATTTATTCAACAAGAGATGCAAAAGCCATTTAATTAGTATTTTGTAATGATAAATATATCTTAATGTTGACAATTATCGTGCTATTTCTGTCTTTACTTAGGTTGCTTGCTTCAATAATTGTGATTTCATTTTTATGCCATCAATTGTTGTACAACAGTTTTTCGAACTTGCACGCCGGTTAGTCGTTACTGCTTTTTCGCTAGTAACTTTTGCTAATTTTAAATGTACATGTATGTTTGACTGTTTTTTTGCGTGTTTGCTGGCTGTCAACTAGATAGGGTATATATGCCCTCTTTGATGACCTTGTGATTGTATGTATACTTGTATATGTACTTCAATAAACATAGTTCTCTCTCTCTCCCTTCGAATGCAAATACTGGAGAAAAGCAATGGAAAACTACCTCAGAAACGAAGAATTTCACACACTTACTTTTAGGTACCTACAATATCTATTGCAAGCAAAAATAATTTTGCTGGTCGATTGTATGTTAGATAATGAGCGAAGAAGTAGGAATATTTGCCTTAAAACTGCTATCTGACAGAACGCTAGTCAGATAACCAACCAAAGCATATAGGTGTATAGTCTGTCTTTGGACTGACTTTCGATGCCTAATTAAGTCATATTTTAATAAGTAATCAAAACTTGGTGTCTATCACCAACAAATTTTCAATCAGATGATCGCTATCAGCAGTCTTTATTTTGTTCTTTCAATAGTGGCTCCAGTCTTCTAATCTCATATTAACTGAAGTAAATGTACTGATGCTAAATTTATTAGATTTAGCTTCAGTTTTGTCTAAGGACTCCTCTTTTAAGAAAAGCGAATTTAGCTGTGGTCAGTCGGGGCTGTAATATTTAGACGAATGTTCTCGGTATGCCTACTTAACACTGTCGACTCTCTAATCTCTTCACGTTCTTCTCCCATCATCGCTCACTGAGCAGTGGCTCACTGAGCAGTGATCAGCTCCTAACTAGCTCTTCTTGTTTCGTCCAGGAGCTGCTTAGATCAGATTGAAATAGTCCTGGAAGTGCAAATGCAATATTGTAAGTTATACATAGTTATAATTTCCGTTCTTTGGTGATTCATATAGCGCAGCTTTGAGACCTGCAAAATATAAAATTATCAAGATTGGAAGATATATTAAAAGATCGAACTCAGAGACAGTCCGGTGAAGTTTAAAGCTGAACCCATGTCCTCTGGCTTGCCTGGCACGCATGCTATCAACTGTATCGCGTGTAAGTACGCCGTGGATGAAATCGTCATGGCTGATAACAAAAATATTTTAAAATTTATATTGAATATGATTATGGTAATATAATAATATAATGATATATGAATATTGTAATAATATGGTGCTAAAATAATACTATAATAACGTAACAATATAACATCATCATCATCCTACCTTGAATCCAAGTTTAAGCAAGGTCGCAATACAAATTAATAGACTGCTTCCAATCCTCTCTGTCCTACACCACACCACCAGCAAATCCCCTATCTGAGCCTTTTCCATTCTTTAAAATTTTTGTAGCAATATCTGGAGCCTAGGCGCTTACCAACCGAATGCCCTTTCTGACGTTGGTATGGATCTTAGTGCTTTAGTCGCCTTCTGCGACACGTGCAGTCACCGGTTGGTCAATTCTTCAAACAACCCGGACACAATACGTGGAAGAAATATAATAATATAACAATGTGATTAAATTTTATATTGCGATGAGTTGAAATAAAGTAAAACAAAGGACTATTGTTGGATGATCTAACATGTTGCTCCTACTCTTATCGCTAGATGGCTTTGCTTGATGTAAATTGGTGGCGGCATGTCCACTCCCATATATTTATTCATTCAACTGAAATCTCTGAGGAAACTCGGACTCCTACTCTGTTGTCACTGGAGTGCCCATACCTTGGGAGAAGCTTTGAACATAACGGAAGAATCAGAGCTTATATTTATACTGAAAGGTTTCTATAATAGACGGTTTTGCTGTCTATATCATTTGGCCTATTTTGGAACATGTAAGGAATATTTTTCTACAGCAGTTTAATCCTATTGGACAAATTCAAAATAAATCTACTTGTACGCGTTGATTAAATTATAGAATCAAATAATTATATATATAAGTTAGTAAAGCTAATGTTAACGTCAGTTTCCTCTCTCGAAAGCGATATCATTGAAAATTTGCAAGGAATTAAAAATGTAATAGTAGGCATTAAACAGAATTTTGCACCGGTTTGAACCTTTTTGTTCGTCGGCTTGGATTAAGCTCAATAATGTTGGACGCTGTCATTGACGAAAGTAGCATTCTAATCGTTTTTGTTGTTGATGATATCCCGACCCTAGTTAAATTGGGATTCAAGTGAAGATGATCATGATGTTGTTGTTGCTGTTGCTGTTGCTGTAAGCATCTTATCAGATGATAATAGAAGAGCATTTCACAATGCTCCTCGAAATAAACATCATTTTATAATGATACAGAAAAATGAAATTTAGCTGAAAACGTTAGCTTCTCTTTTGTTATCTCCTACGAAAACTGAAATCTATTTATAAAGTTTATTATAAATTATAATTTATAATAAATTATAATAATATTAGTAATAAATTATAATAATGTTTATTATAATTTATTTATAAAGTTTTACAAAAAATTTTTGCTCGCTATTTTTAGTCCCTTACATATACAAATAGTGTATATATTTTCACAAAATAACATCATATATTATACTGAGGCTTCTTTAAGCTTGCTTTATTCTCCATTTAACCTAGATATTACTACGTGTACATTGTGTCTACATAGAGTTTTACAAATATAAAGCTAAAATTGTTTGCGTATGCTTATTTTAGTTTTCACTAGTTTTCCTTATGGTATAATGCTTTTATCGTAACATAACAGTACTAGGTGAAAAAGTAATTGCATGCTTGTTTAATCCCCATTTAAAAACCTTCACTGTCATAATTGTGTGTATACGTTCAATTAGATAGATAGCGATATTATGCGAGTACATGTACAAAAATATAACATAGCAAAGCAAAACATAACATAAAACATAACATAAATCATAACATAAAACATAACATAACATCAAACATAACATAAAAATATAGCATAAGCCAGCAAACAGATTAATTGCAAGTATTTATAGGTAAATGAAATTTCTAATGTCATTTTCTAATGTCGCATAATTGCAATGTACAGTGCGCACCAATAAAATATCATAGTATTACTATAACAAGTATTCATTCATAGATCAATACTGTTGTTATACGAGCTTCTTACGTAAACCTCCATACCGCTAGTACCCTTCCATGGTCTGATTACCCGGATATTGGCTCGCACCGTTTATGGACCCCTCACTCTGTTCATCGGTTTTGATTTAGTTCCATAGTGCTCAATGTTGTCATGGATAACAGTAGCACTCTAATCGCATTGTTGTTGCCTTATAAAAATATATTTATAGATTCTGCTAGACAATCTTGTCTGTAAGCCCATTTCAAACATTAGCAACTCTCTTGACTAAAACATTTTTACGTTACTCATTTTTTGTTAATCTATGAATATTTATTAAGTTACCTAATAAATAATACATGGCTTCGTCAATAAGCTTCTTAGAATCTTGTGTGGGACTTTAGGACTTTTTCTGTCTATAGCGGAAATATTTTATTAGTTTGCTTATATTTGTCACCAGTTTTTGTATCACAATACTTTTCATTAAAAGCACGTAAGCCGTGAGCCCCGCACATACTGATCCGTGGTCGAGTACCTTACCGACATCGCCACTGGCTCCAGCCGATATACTTTTCATTAGTTTGCATATTTCTTCATTAGTCTTCGCTAGTTTTCTTTCTATTATAAATTATAATAGCTTTTGAAATCTTGTGCGAATGCTTGCTCGTCAAGTGTTGGACGATGACTTTAGATGGTCTATAGACGTCCCGTGTTGATGATGCATATAGATGGTCTATGGATGTCACGTGTTGGATGATGTCTGTAGATGGTCGAGCTTGATAAGAAAGAATAACAGGTCGATACGACGTATCTCGACAGCTTTGTCAGTATTGTGTATCCAGTCGTCCATTGAGAGGCTCTGTAGGCTTCAACTCTGGGAGCACTACGGGTTTCAAATTAGGGGGCCAGGGGATAAAGGGACTCGGATAGTCTGTATAAATAGGAAGGGGTGGGAAATAAAAAATTAACTCCCTCATCATTCGTCATTAGGCTTAGAAAAACTCAATATCAAAATTGTGTGGGAAACGTTTGCTAATCTCAAGAAATGGGATCTTGCCCAAGAAACTAAACCGAACAGAGCTGTGGCTCTTTTATGGTAGCCTCTTTTGTATTGTTATTTGTTTATCTGACTACATGCACTATTGTTTGTTTAATCTGTGCTGCGATGAACAAATAGACGATACTAAACGATGAAACGATGAAACTGTGAAGATTACGTCATACGACTGTAAGGGGGTTACGCCTTTGATCCTGCTGTATGATACATAATAATTTTAACCTTGTCATCATACTGGTGTATAAGTTACAGCGAAAGTACTTTCCATTTGTATTATTTGAAATTAATTTTCTTTTATAAATCATATTTCATAATTGGTAGGTACGACCGCAATTCAATAGCAACAGTTTTGATGTAAAGAATGTTAATAAGATGTATAGGCTACTGCTTTGAAAGCTTTATAGTGAAGTTGAGTGGTGTTATGGTATATCCTGTATACGCTTGCTCCAGCTTTTCAAATTCTTTGTGACTCAATGGTTATTATATTGAGGACAAAGAGCTCAGAAATTAAATGTCAAATCGTGCAAAGATGTCAGAATAGAAGCTTAAGCTGCTTAATTAGACGCCTTTATGAAAATCTACAGTAATTGTCAGCATGTGCTTAGAGAAGGTATTCATTAGTCGCTATTTATATTGTCAGTGGATATAGATGCAATTGACTTGTTCCTAACTAAAAGGTATTGAATGTTGAGAAACTGCAAGATTGTTTTATACTAGATGGGCCTACAATATAAATAATACTCTTCAATAACACGCAATGCTGCATATTTATCAAAGAGATAAAGCGTAGTTGAAAACTATTAATCAAAATAACTTCCTTATAATTTATCTCTGACATTAGTTCGTACGGTACAAATACGATGTTAAACTTCCTTTAAGAGCTTTGATATGATATGATATGATATATATATATATATATATATATATATATATATATATATACAGTATATATATTAATTTATTTAATGTAATGCTGATGCGTACTAAAGCTTAAAACAAACATTGATACCTATTAACGTAATTTTAATACAAAATATAATTTTATTTTACGAACACTAACGCTCCAATCCAATTAGTCAATGAATTTGTTGAAAATCTGCTATCAGTCTGTCTCAAGATCATTGTGTTATCATCGTATTGAGTTTTCATTTTTAAATATGGGCTTATTATCTAGCCTATGTCAACGTTTAAGTTTTCCTTGGTGGACTAGCATATAAAGTTGATTATTGGTATTCTCGTTTGTCTTAATTAAGAGCTTAATTCCGTCGAACATTGAATTCACTGTATAATATATTTTTTCTCTTCGACCTCTTATCCAACCAAAGCTCATTAACTGATACCAACACGTTAACCTTCTTTCCTCTAGCACCCTTTCTTGGACCGAATTCGTAAATTTTGGCTCGCACCATTTTGGACCCCACACTCTGCTCATTGGTTGGATTTAGTTCCGCAATGCTAAATGTTGTCGTGGCCAAGATTAGAACTCTAATTCTGTTGTCGTTAGTGTTATTGTCATAGTTTAATATAATATTGGAATAATCTGAACAGCGAATGTTTTAAATTCACATGCTTTAGTCGATTCGGCAGACCGATTGTTTTTATGCGTGAGCGTTTGTTTGAAAGCGAACCGGTTTTGTTTTCGGTTGAAAGTCCTGATTGCATTCCTTTATATCAGATTTATCGATATAGCATTCTATCAATCACTCCGCTCATATTCGCCGGCTGTCGCCCCCCAATCGACCTTTGATTTGATAGATTTTATTTGAAACTGTTCAGAGTGTTGTCTCTAATTCGATTGGACACTCGAGCTCGTTTTTCTTTTTTTCTGCATGCTGTCTTATTCGAGAATCTTTTGTTTTCAGCTAATTATTAGCATTGCGGCTACTTCCCATTTATAGAAAATTTTCTAAACCATTAATTCAGTTGCTAAGACTAAAACGTTAGACATCGCTAATCGTTAGACGTATGCGAATCTGAAATTTAATTAATGAGTAACTCAACAAAGAAACAACGGTCGTTTTATACTTATAAATATATTTTATAGGCTTCTGGATTATAGGCCGCTGAATATTTTCTTAGACTTGGAATAACTTCATTTTATCAACTAAAAACTAGACGACTTTCACTAATTAATGACGATGAAATTTCTTTTCTTTGTTTATTAAAAGGAAAAGAAATTTCTGTATCTCTCTCTCTCTCCCTCTCTCTCTCTCTCTCCTCTTAAAATTAGTTATCAAAGGCTTCTGATAATGAATGCATAATAATCTACTAAATACTAGTATTACTGAGTGTAGTGTTTGAGATTTTGAAGATTAGCCTAAAAGAGCTTAATAGTTCAATTTACAAAAGGCCGATATTGCTATGGAGTGACAAAGAGCTGCTGCCCAAAAGAGTTCTTAAACTGAGGTTTATCAAATTAGTTTAACATTGCATTTAATGTCAAATGAATTGTAAGAAAATAATTTAGCTTATTTGGGACTTGTTGTAAGCCAGCTGCTGTCAGAACGCTTATACTTTATTCTAAAAGGAGGTCTAATGAATCATTAAAAGCATTAGTGAAATTACCCTCTGGTATAGTATGTGCAGCAGAATGACAATTTCTGTACACATTTCTGATAAACAGATGTATTTAACTGAAAGCTTCTCTATTAAGCTAAATGTTTCAGTTTTATGCGTCGTAATCTTTCAGCATTTATCTAAATGTATATTTGACATATTTTTTATCATATTGTTTAAGTCGCACTGATCAACCGTAAACAGCACACATCGCAAGAGGCGACAAGGAAAGAACTGAAAAAGGCAAAATTAACTACCTCAGAAGACATATTTTCACAAACTATGGAATAATTGGTGTGAAGGGATTAACGCGTTGCTTGATTGAGCGTTCTTTATGAAGCGTGACAACACACTGTGAGTTGGAATTTGTGTCTTGGACTTCCTACTTTTCAGATCACTTGAGCTAGAGCAAGTAATTTAGCTAGAAGGCAGAATTTAGTTGTTTCAACTAGAGAGCGATGGTTTAGATAAATGTTTCAGACTTGTATTGACTCAGTATTTAGCCGATCAATGTGGTCGCTACTGATGGTTTTCTGGATTACAGATTACATTATGCATTCCGTGGAAAGCTGTTAGTCTTTGCCTTTACATCAATATTCCCGATGGAATGGTGAAACCCAGGAACTGGAAAGACTGAAATTATGGAAATGAAGGTAAAGTATTAGTAGGCCCCGTATAGCAGTGATATATTAGCACGTCGCGTATAGTTATAAGTGAAATTGCCTGGAATGTTAAACGGCTGTAATGATTTTTAAAAAGTTCTGTTTTGTACAGTACTTTACAATGTTTGTATAGCTTCGTATGTTAATATTTTTAATGTTAATGTTAATAATGTTAATAATGTAGTTGATAATGTTAATAATGTTAATAATGTTGTTGATAATGTTAATAATGTTAACTTGATAATGTTAATGTTATTATAATCATTTCATATATCGCTCAGTTCCGTTGTCAGGAATGTGGTCACTTTACTGATGTAAGAAATCTGCTTACATCAGTATTGTAGTAAAAAGCAAATCGAAAACTGCACGCTGATGCAGAAGTTTTTAAAAGATTTTTACTACGAATTTCATTTTTTAAGTTGTTAGTAGGCGTCAATCAATTTGTACTGACCACAATAGTTGTAAATTATCATAACTCCGCCAGGTTCAATACAAATATTTTCCTAGAAGGTCAGCAACTATCTGCATAATTAAGCACAACATTTTTTAACTCAACAAGCTGATAGTTTAAGTAATATTATGCCGTAATCATTACAGAAGCAGCATTGAATGCATGTGCATATCGAGTATATGGGAATAAGATAGTATAGTATTCATCATTTTATAACTTTATAGTTTGAAAAACTCATAAATATGCTACCACTATTATCCTAATATCCTACATAGTACGCCGACCCTAGTTAAATTGGGATTCAAGAGAAAAAGGAAGATGATGATGGTACGCTACCTATGGTACGCTAATTCAGTCCAATTTTCTCTTAATTCAGTCTAATTTTCTCATATTAGAGTTTCCTGATGAAAGATTAACACTACAGGAGACTTGGTTAAGGTTTGATATATGATAGGACCCTGGGAGATTTTCAAGTGCCCTGCGACCATTCTCGAGCCACTTAAGTGGTCGTCATCTCTTCCTCTGATCCACAGCAGATCCATGGCTGCTCCGTGCTACCTGTGTACACAACCGTACTACAGCTACCTGTGTACACAACTGTACTTCTGCTACCTGTGTACACAACCGCACTACAGCTACCTGTGTACACAACCGTACTACAGCTACCTATGTACACAACCGTACTACAGCTAACTATGTACACAACCGTACTACAGCTACCTGTGTACACAACCGTACTACAGCACGTTCGTCTTGATAACATGTCGCCAGGCAGCTCATGTGGGCAATAATGAACTTACATGACCTATATCCGATATGAATCCTCCATGATGAAACGTTGTCAAATGAGGTATTATTTTGATGAATGGAAGGGAAAATACTTAGAGAAAGATCGAGGGATGTAAGGGTTTTAGTAATTCTTAGCTATATTTAACTGAAAAGAAAAACTAAAAAGAATATTTGCAAGCTTTGTCTTTTGTTGGTTTATAATATTCTGCATCCAATGTTAAATGATGTATGGATACCTTTTAAAATTTCATATGGTAAATTTTAATCCCATTTTATTTAGTTATAATCATTGGACGTTCTGAAAGACAGTGTCGAAGACTGAGTTCGGCCATGTCACTGTTTTATAAATATCGTTGCTAATAATAATAATAATAATAATATTTTTTAATTTATTGTTATTATTATTATTATAATTTTTTTTACCCCGGTGTAGAGAACCTGGGGTTTGGGGTTATTATTATTATTATCATCATAGCAATATTACAAATTGAGTTGCTGTGTGGTGGTAGGCTGTGATAGAGAAAGCGTACTGAATTTACTATATTTCTTATAACTCACTTATAAATCTTTTTCATTTTAAGATATATTTCTCAAATATTCGCTGCACATTTTTCACATCCTATAAAGAAGCCTAAATTGCCGTATAATTAATTAAGTTTTAGCTCCTCTTTGTTCATTCGGGACTTCAGCGTTCATTCGGGACTTCAGCATTCAATCGAGCCACAGGCATGTATGATTTTGTATCAGGGTTTAACAGGTTTAACAGGTTTAACTGTTGCTTACCCCGTGTTGAGCCCGGGTTGGTTAAGACCGCTGCAGAATAGAGCAACCGCAAAACAAGCTGCCGCGTGTACGTAAGAGACGACTAAGGCAGGAGCTGAGGAAGGGGACCCACCTCATCATGATATTTTTACCCAGGATTAAATGGCAGTTAATCCATTATAGAACTGAGAAACCTGAGAAACCGCATCGGGAAACCTCAAAAACTATATTATTCCAAAGCTATAGGCTTCAACTAAAGGGGGAATAAGGCATAGCCACTTGCGAATGGATGAATTCATTAATCGATGGTGTACTCTTTATGGAGCGTGAAAAGCAGCATGTGAGTAGAAATATGTACCTTGGACCTGCCTCTTGACAGAACATTAGAGAGAGAACAGTTTGCTTAAATACTTCAACTAAATTTGCTAGAATACTAGAAATTGAATCCTCTTCATAGGCCAGCAAATCTAATGCAATACTGGATTTAGCTTGCTGTTTATCATGGAATATAATGCCGTCGAGCATTCTGAAGAATTACATTCGCTAACCCAATTCCTGCTTCTTGAAACTTTCATTTCAGTTATTTATCAGCATTGTATGCAGTAGAAAAGGACCTTAACCTTTCAACGAATCGTCATGCTGTAACTTTTGACTTCAGTAGGGCACACTACAGCTGACGCTTGCCTTTAAGCAGATATATCTTGTGAGTAAAACTGTAGTTTCTTTGGTGAATTATAACTTATGGGCGGATTTGTATTTTGTTTGGTGAGTTATATTTTCTGGGCGGACAGTTTTCTCACAGGAGGCCACATATGGCGGGTCAATAACAGACGTTATGGGCGAACCAAACGCATATCAGGATCTAGTTATCAGATGCTCAACATTTTGGTGAAAATTCTTCCTTAAAAATCGAATATTGCCGGGACATAATAAACCCTACTTGATTCCACGAATACTGTGAATATTGAGTTTGTCAAGCGTTTCTTACAGACGCTTCGTCATTTTGACCATTTCATAAAGAGATATACTGCATAGTTAATTAAAGTTGTTGCACTACCCTGATAATGGTGTTGATCATTTACTTAAATGATCAATCTTGCAAATAATCTCTGAGCTTCTGAGACTTATCTAAGATACAATTACGTTTAGAGATATAAGTAATTGAGTACAAGTATGAAGTGCTATTTTTGTAAAGTATTGCTTCAAAAATGAATGTTGACAACAATAGTAATTTGAAAATAGTAACTACAGTAGTAGTTTAAAAAAATAGTAATCATCCTGTTAGATTAGTTACTGTAGCATTTAGATTCTACTTGAAGAAATCATGTATCATCTGCACGTCTATCAACCTATCACCCACACTGAAGCAATTTCTGAAAACGGTGTCAAGGGTAATCTCAGTAATCTGTAGCTTTCCAGGGTCCATGGTTTTCGCTGTGACATTTCCAACGATGTCAGTAGATTAATCTGACCGTCTGACAAAACATATTTTTCCATCGGAGGCGCCGCTAAGTTTGCGCATTACATTAGCCATAAGCCGTTACGGGCTCTAGCAGTAGACTTCATTCGTGAGGCTGTACTCTGAATTTACTGAGATACATTACCCGGAGCTATCCGCAGATAGCTTGTAGATACATTGCGAATACGATAACTATTTGTTATATGCATCTTCTACAAGGGGTGCAAAAGACTGGGGTTCAAATCCTGTGATCGTCAGTCTTTTCGAAGAAGAAAAAAATACTGACGGTTGCTTTTATTGGAATATTCAAGAGAGCAGGATTTCTGGAACCAACTGCTAACGCTTCAATGCTTCTAAGCATCTAATGTTCCATCTTAACTGCTTCATGCCATTTATATAGTTTTCATCTTAATTGAAACCGTATTATTGATCAACATGTACAATAGTACATATCTGTACGGATGACCTGCTAAGTGTTATTCAATTATTTATAATCTGCTGTGATTTATAATTAGGTTTTTCTGCTAATTGCTAATAGAATTAATTCTAAATTGCTGCTTTATGCAATATTAGCATTTATTATTAATTGTCATTTATTATTAATATTCATTTTGTTGTTGTTATAACATTTGCAAGGCATGAATCGTAGACATACTTTTTTAAAATCAATATCCGTGGCAGAAGTAGGATAGTTACGGATGCACAAGAATACACAAGAATAGTTGGATTCGTCAGCCTGTTATTAACTGGCTATCGGTGTCTCTGCATTTATCAAACTTAAAAGTCACATTATCACGATCACTCGTCAATTATTCTGAAAAGTTAATGGAATAAGATCTATAGGTTTCTTCTGAAATCGTTTCTAGAATTATTTTACCCTTAAGCTATTAATTTGCTAAATTTAGACTATTTGACTTTTAGAAGCTATAATTTGAATATGTATTATTATATGTTTGAAAATTGAGTATTAAACAATCTATAGGCACGAATTGTCCTGTTAATCACTATTAAATTATTTTTTAAAATTTATAAATTGTGCTTTCTTTCAATTTTTGTAAAATTGTTTATGCTCGGATGTTAGCAGCTATTTTATATTCGAATTTACGCTGAAGCAAAATTTCTGCAGTCATTTGCGATGTTCGGTGAAGGTGACTGCTGATGGTTTATCTTTATTTTCTGATGAATTTCACGAAATGACGAATGCATCGACATAATATTTTTCAATATTTTAGTAGGCCTAATACAATCTATTATAAGTTAATTTGTATACTTTCAATCTCCATATTTAGATATGTTTGGAATTCAGAAGAAGAAAGATGAAACTTTGGTATTCGTATTGTGATGCTTATGATGAAGATTGTTAGTCTCAAATAAACTGTACATTTGTTGGTAAATAATCTCTTATATATATATTGTTTAGCATATATAAATTGCTTAATATATGCTTTTATGTTTTGTTTCAGGTTCAACTAGTGAAATCGGTTCAGCTTTAATTAGATTATGTCTGAGGCAAAGAGGAATTGAAGAAAAATTCAAAGGCTTTGCCAAGTAGGTACCGCAGTAAATATATATTATAGCAGCTAAGTTTAACTTTTGTTTTCTCACCACACGTGCACTGTCAGAAACAGTTCGGCAACAGCTTCGAATCTGTAGCTTCCTGTTTATCAGCTAAGCATGCTCGGTCTCTAGCCACGTACTATTTATTCTTCGTTACAGCTGACCAAGCTTGAATTTTAATACTTTATTGCTACTGTTGAACATTTCATTGCTTTATTACCTACGTAAATAAATAATTTTTAGCTCTTAATATAATTTATCTACTCTTAATATTCAAGTAATGTAATAATAATTTAATAATATAACTAATTAAATTAGATGTTGCTTTTATAATAATTTTATCATTCTATAACGATTCATATCTACTAAAGTAAGGTTATATCGCTACACTATTTTTTCCGTAATTCTCTTTTTAATCTATTGCACAAATGAAGTTTATGTGGTCGTAATCAAATTTAAACTGAAACACTTCGCCCGCTTTATCTAATTTGCCTCCTTCTGACAATTCGCTCAACGGCAGCTTGCGTTCAGTTGTTGCTAGAGTCCTGGATATTTCTGTGTCTTAGTGTATGGAAGGCCGGGAACACTCGACGTCACTTCAAACTTTTCAAGTCTTAATTTGGAGATAATATTCGTTACAGTATCAATTATTATAATCTACAAGGACATCGATCAATGTGGCGGTAGTTTTGACTTTTTTGTAATTAGGATATCAATCACTGACCATAATTAACTGCTGTAAACCATTAGCCTTTTGTACGGACATATTTAAAGATATAAATATCAGCTCTTTAGTTCTATATAAAGAGTTAATATCATAACTGTTTTACTAAACAACTGTTTCAAGCTTCTAATTTCTTGTCAATCGGTTAATTATCCTTTGATAGAACAGCGAGTTCTTGACTTCGTAAGAGCTTTTATGTTCGGGCCACACTGATCTGATGACTTTGCCTTGACGATGTATGACTTCTGCTATTTGTTTTCTGTGTCTCTTGAAATACTTGTATTAGTATGCTGTTATAAAAATACGTGTAAATTTCGGTTGGTATTATAAGCGTTTACTGAATTCTGCGTTGAAAACCAGATCGTTGAAACTAATTTATCCGAAAATAGTAAATACTAACCTGTTAGATAGTGCTAGACCATTGTTGAAGATCGATTGGAACTAATACTGTCATATTAAGCAACACGCACAATGATTAGGTAAGATATTGAGTGCAGCAAAATTTTATATGGAGGAGCAAACAAAACTAATTTTTAACCTTGTAATACATAATTCTTAATATCTTTTAATCTTTTCAAACTTTTTGGTTCAGTTGTAGCTGATTAATTGCACAGAGCTTGAGTCTAGCTTTCTTTATTTTTCTATATTTCTTTCTTTCTCTTCTGCAGTTACATATGTAATCAGCAGTGGCGGATCCAGGGGGGAGGCCAGGGGGCCCGGGCTACCTGGGCCCCCTGGGATTACCTGGAATTCTTTCAAATATGGGCCCTACTAGGGGCCCATATAACGGAAGGGGGGCCCGAAAAATGTTGACCTTTTCACTAGCTCTCAAGTTTCACTTTAGCCACTGTATTAGAGGAAAAAGGGTGTAAATAAAAAATGTGAACTCTCTCCCGGAACAGTGGTGCAAACAGCCTTGGCTGGGATCGAGGGGCTTAAGCCACCCCATCTTCCGCCAAAATTAGGTCACTTTTGTAATTGGCCCAGATCCGCTGAGTTACTTCAGAGCCTCAGAGGTGAAAAAATTAACCTACTCTTTTCCTAAACAAATGTAGGATTATAGGCATTTTAGGTTTTCCTCTCACTTTAGTACTGGTATGAGGGGGGGGGGGTAAGATACGGGGATAACCTCACTCTATGAGCCGAGCGCAGTATGCTGAAAAATTTTGAGCTTCCCCCACACAGTATTTTAAAAAATTCCTGGATCCGCCCCTGGTAATCAGTGTAATTAATTACATGTATATAATATGATTGCATGAGTAACAGTCGTATTTGTCTTATCTTATCCCTTGCTACCGTTATGGACGACAGTAACACTTTTATTTTGAATTTTTATTTCTTTAGATATTTCTTCCATTTCGCATAATCACACCTATTGGCCACATCTGGTTTCAGTCTCTTGTGTGTCAAATTATAAATTAATTATCACGTCTTTTATTTTCGTTTTCTTCCCTTACAAGTTATGCTTATGCGATACTTCTATTATAATAAACTTTTACCCTGCTCTGAATCATTCATGAAATTCTTCACAGTTTCGTTTTATTCCCTTCATGCTTGAAAGCAGGGCAAACTGGCTTGAGCAGCAAATTTCCCCCGAGATATGTTTTGAAGCTTTTGCGCAGGCATTGATATAGGCTGAGCATGGTTGGTTTTATTGTCTCGTAAATACTATTATGAACAAGGGGAGCAGTGAAACTTCAATAACTTCAATAAATCACATTATACGTTCATAAGGCAACTTTTGTGCGTTATGTGTTATGCCATTTAATGATAATAACTATCGAATAATAATTATCGATAATTATCCAAAGCAAATTTAATTTTTCGTTTATTTTCTGCAAAAGAACGGCAACTTCAAATGATAGTGACTATACTTTCGTAAATTTCTGCTTAAATCGTGTAAAATATATGCAAATTCCACCATGTTTCTATTCAGGCCATGGATGTTTTCAAAATTTATTCAATTTCAGCCACTGGCCAACACTCACGAGTGTAAATCTTGAGAATGTTATAGGCCTATTAATACACCATAACGATAAAGTGATTTTGATAACTTATCGAACTAATAAAATATAATAAAATATATTTAATATAAAAACATAGCAACAATTAAAGTGCTACTGTCATCAATGACAATATTGAGCACTATTGAGGCGGGCTGGAGCCAGTGGCGATGTCAGTAAGATATTAGACCGCGGATCAGTATATGCAGGGTTCAAATTCTGGGCTCTCCCGTCACTGACATCACTTTCGAGTGAGAAAACTGACGTTAGCATTAGCTTTCCAAATTCAAGCCGACGGGCAATGAAAAGTCCAAAAACGATGCAAATTCAAAAATCCTGAAAATAGTCCAGCAAAGTTAACATAAGATATTTGAAACTACCAAATCAAATATTTGATAACTTCATATTGTTATCAAATATTTGATAACTTCATATTGTTATTTCAAAATGAGACGGATAATTTAACGAATTTATTAAAAATATTATAAGCTATTGGAATTTATCATTTTTCAAGATTTCAAAATCACTCATTTGGACATTAAATGGACATTCTGGATTAAATGGAGTAGCGCCAGAGCCTGGACTCTGAATTCAGTCTGAGCATTGATCGAGCGAAGCATTAGAGGCAAATAAATATAAAGCTTTTCTCCTTCTCCTCTAATCCCATTCTAGTGTGCGCGGAATCCGCGAGTGTCTAGCGCGCAAACAATGCTGCCTTCTGCAAGTTAATGCAAAAAATGAATTACTATGATGTTCTGATTTCTGCAAATTCTTTGCAACTAGTTTCATATAGTTCAAAATTTTGAAATGTTATTAATTGATGATGAACCTTCAAGACAATGCTCCAGAGTGTATGCACAATATAGTAGGTATAATCCAATTTCATTATCTTTTAAATGTCCTGCTGCGGATTAGTAGGTACAATGTTCAAATGCAGTGTTTACCCTGTCCCTGACAAACATACAAGACAGAAAATGACGTTACACTAGACTTTAAGAATAAATAAGAGTCATTATTACAGAGATAATAAGTCTATTTTGTAAAACCTAGAAATCATTGCAGTCAGATTTACTACCGGCTTGTAGTATTCAGTGTCCAGCTAGAAGGCCAAGCTGCGTTATTTCGAATATCGCGAAAATATGTGATGAGCGAATGAAGAAAAATCTCGGATGACCTGATGCGCTGATTGGAGAAATGATTTATGGCATTGATGTCATATCCTTCTCCATATCCATATCCTCCTCCGTACTCTTACCTAGGATTAAGTATTTTTGAAGAGGTGCGATGATATGTGAAAAACTGTGATATTGAATAAATTCAGTTTGAGTTTACTTGTTGACATGATTTCCTTTGGTTGAGAAAAATGCGCAGAAAATAATAGAAATCGAATTGTTCTTTTTGTGTGTACTAATTATACAAGCTTAACTACACCGAGTAATTAGAAGTTTATTAATAACAAATTAAAAACTTGCGTTGCTTTGAAATTTGTTGTAATAAAAACATAAAAAATTAATTCAAACAAAAACTCCAGCGTAACCCTGTAACCCTAAACCTGGCATTAACTTTAATAAATGGCAGGTTTAGACGTCCCTGCCATCATCCTTGTATGAGGAAACGGAATTTAAACCTTTATTATTATTATTTTTATATTATTTATTATTAATCAAAATCTGAACTTAAACTTAAACCTAACTCTAATCTTAAAAACGTCATCCTAGAAATGAGACATTAAGGGATGAAGCTATCTATGGCTTCTTGCGTAGAACAACATGATGGCATGATTTAATATATTAATGTTAACTAAAGTTAATGGAACAATTCTTCAGAATGAAATTTACAATTTAGTCTCATTTAATCCTTTGGTAGTCTCTGAGAGAAAATATTCTTTCGCCATTTCAGTAATGACTAAAGCCACTATAAAATATCAAAAGCCACCATACGAGTAGCTAAAGCCAAAAATAAAAGTAGTAAAGAAACTATTAAAAAAATAGCTACAGCCATTATAGGAGTAGCTAAAGCTCAGTTTAATGTTAGTTTTCTCTCTCGAAAGCATCTCAGCATCTCAACGCTCTAGATTTAAACCCGACATCTACTATTTCGCGGTTGAGCTCCTAAGTAAATCGTGTTAACGGCTCAAAGAAATCTAAGATATTAAGTCAAAGGCTCAAAAACATAACTTGATGCAGGCAGAATACTGTGTCTTCTCTTGTACTATTTTGTAAGAGAGCGATGTTTACTTGTACCACCGCAATCTATCTCCGTATGGACGGGTGATTGAAATGTTAGCTCTCTATCAAATCAATGCAATTTCTAGTCTTTTACTCAAAACTATTCTTTTTTTAGAAAAATTAAATAATTTCTAATAAAATATAAATTCATAACATTGATACTTCTTTCTAGCAAGCAAATGCGTGAGAGATGCATTCCGCTTAACTAGCTTTGTGTTATTATTAAACCTTTTTGATAAATGGTTATATTTATTTTCTATTTTAATTATACTTGCAGTTCCATAGTGGAATCGCTAGTGAGTCCGATACAGGAAAGAATGGAAGATTGGAAGAAGTCTGTTGCAAACTTGGACAAAGAGCATTCTAAAGGTTTGTAAAATTTTTATGGACAATCAGACAAATGCCTTATCATCATATTTTTATCAGTAATATTGATAAAAATGATAATTAAATTGAAAAGAACACATTTTACTCGCTAATTCTTAATTTTTGAAGATATTAAAGCTTTTGGATATGGTGGTTCTGAAGATATTGGAGTTCATGAGGTATTAGAGTTCTGAGGATATTAGAGTTCTGAGGATATTAGAGTTCTGAGGATATTAGAGTTCTGAGGATATTATAGTTCTGAGGATATTATAGTTCTGAGGGTATTAGAGTTCTGTGGATATTAAAGTTCTGTGGATGTTAAAGTTCTGTGGATATTAAAGTTCTGTGGATGTTAAAGTTCTGTGGATATTAAAGTTCTGTGGATGTTAAAGTTCTGTGGATATTGTCACTAAGCTTTAAAAAATGAAAGGTCGCTGAAAATGTTGTACGTTGAACATGAAGGATGTTAGAGTGACTGTAACGTATGAACTGTATCAACACCAAAGCTCTGATCGCTGCCTGCTCATTGAAAGCTTTTCTATAATTGATTTTATCTCAAACCGGATGCGATTGGGCCCGAGTCGTTCCGGACAAATACCAGATGAGGTCAATCGACCGACCACTTGAGCGGTCAGCATACGTCAGCGAGTAGGCAGAGGCAAGGGGAGTACGGGGGAATATGCCAGCCCTAAACGAGCTATTCTAACTGAATGCTTTTGAATAATTTACTTATTCGACTCACTTTATTTTAATTCTTCAGTGGGATATCTTACACTTAACCTGTAACCTGTTCATGAATTCCATTTACACAAAACCAGCATAGTTGCACACAGCCACAAAACATAGCTAACTTACCTACAAAAACCATAAACATAGCTACTGAATGAATAAATGAATGAATGAATGAACGAATAATAATAATAATAATAATAACAAAAATAATAATAACATATTATTCTTATTATTATTGTAATTATTTTTATTTTATTTTTTTTATTTTTTATTTTTTTACCCCGGTGTAAAGAACCTGGGGTTTGATAAAAACGATTCGAGCAATAAGTGCTGAATCGCCGCCCGGCTACTCGAGGTCATCAATCGGCTTAAAAGAATTGTTGAAGCAGACTGCATTAAATCTTTGCAAAGTCATGGAAAGCCTTTGCCAAAGAAAAGATGTCTCTCGCTTATCGCCGGTTTGCTCTGCAATAAGTCTGCCTATGCCATTAATAAAGTCAACTCCTTCGGGATTCATCGGGCCCCTTGTAATTATTATTATTATTATTTCTAATATTATTATTGTTATTATTATTAGTTGGTAAGAGTAATATGATAACAGGAATCTACAATTTTAGATTGTAGAGGAAAATTTAAATTTAGTAGGCTAAGTTCTCGTAATTTTCATATATCTTCCTAATTTACACCCCAAAATGGAAATGCTTTACCACGCCACTGGCATAGACATAGGTCTACAGCTGGACGCCTCTTTAGTTAAGAACGCTCAGTGCCAGGCTATTGTTGGCAATTAATTCTTCTAATGACATTTCCGTTTAACAGATCGTAGTGCACAGATGTCGTTCAGTAACAATTGATATCGTATTGTTTGTTTAGTTTACTATTACCACTTCCTAGTCAGATGTTTATGTTTGGTAAACTGGACGAAGTCAGATGTAAATTACGTTTCTTCATGCGGAAAATTAACAGATGCTTATGAGGGTTGGTCATGGTTGGGCCTGTAGCTCAATTAGTTAACTAAAATGTTTTTCGCTGGTCGACATGCAAGTTATCACTCGAAATGAAAATTACAGCATTTTGACGTACTGTGTTGATATTTAGCCGAGACTCCATCTTAAAACGTCGGGCAGTCTGCTGATTAAAAATAAAGTTGTAGCTCATCTTAGTGGAATTCTCACACTTGATGATATCTAGCACTTTTAAACCTTTAGATAGTTATTTTCTAGTCACTGGTCCTGTGAGAGTCAGAGATTTTATCTCTGGCAGAATAATCGAACCCTCGAGGGTTCAGATCTCCCCAAAATCGTCAAACTTCATGAGTTAGCCTGTTCCTGAGACGTCGGGGCTGTTTATTCATTATAACAATTGTGTTGACGAAATTATCGCAGGCTTTATAATATACGAAGTTTAAAACTGAATATCGAAACGCAGTTCTAGATGTAAGAGAACACCCTATGCACTGTTGAGATCAACCTGGAGTAGTAGAGAACTGTTGTTGGCTATAGTTGCTGGTTTATGTGTCAAGTATGTGGTTCGGACCAATGTCAGAGTAGTGAAGATAGGAGTAGTGAAGGTCTGAGTAGGTAGTAAAGGTCAGGGCAGTGAAAGTCAAAATAGTGAAGGTCAAAGTTGTGAAGGTCAGAGTAGTGAAGGTCAGAGTACGATGATCTTCTTGTCGTTGAACTCTTGGTTTATGAACTCAGCTTTTCTTAATAGAAGATGCGTAGTTGGTTGTGTCCTGGAATTAACAGATTTATTTTGAACTTAAGTTTTTCTTTTAACGTACGATTTTCAAACTGTGCAATGTATAGTCTTGTATACGCGCTATATTTTCCGATGGAAGGCACTTGAAGAAGTGTTGCAGCGCTATACCGTTGATATTGTTTACACAATGGAAAGCATTTTCATGAATATCAACAACTATGGGATGTGCTGTTTTTGTCGATGTCGTTTATGAATCCCGTTGTATTTTTTCGTTTTCAAATTTGATTCCAATATGTTGCAATTTTTTTTGAAATTTCTGTGAATTTTAGAAGCCAAGAAATGTCATCAAGAAATCAAGAAGGCTCTAGCTGAAACTGTACGTCTGAAGAAAAAAGTAAAGAAAGGTAAATTTCGAGACTTCGAAACGAAAGTAATAATTAATTTACATTCCGAAATTACTAATTATATTTTAGGAGTAAAATTTCGTGTCCCGACTTTAACGATATTTTAGTTTATTTTTAAAATTTATCGCCTTTTGAATCTGCTATATTCTTTAGTAATTTTGTACTCTCTAGCGCTATGGAATTGATCTTTATCCCGCTCTATTGTACAAGTCATAGATGAAGATTACTTTATTAAGCGTTTTTGTTGCATCTATTCATGACGCCCTGGCTCCCATACCTTTAGCAACCATTTACACTCCGTTATCACACCATTATCACTTCATTATCACACCAATATCACCTATTTTTATTTTACTGGTAGTGAATTTACTGACTATGAATTAAGTGATGTTTGATGATTTGCTTGACTGATTGACTGAAATTAATTGATTAATTTTTATATTTCGATCGATTGATAGTCTAATTAATTTTTGGGTTTTTATAGATTTGTATAAAAAATTATACGAAACTTTACAAAACAAATGGAAGAAAGTATAGGGGATAGACTGATTATATTGTATGGGATAGAGAAGAATGGAAAAGGTCTGTTCTTATCCCGGCGGCCCTACTTAACTGGGATTAAATGAAAGCTGATGGTGATGGCGATTTATTAATTGACAAGAGTGATTAGTTGATTTAACGATTAGTGGGTTTATTGTTACAGGTAAACCGGAGACAGTGAAACAGCTGGACTGTGCTCTACGAGAATACAATGATCGCTATGTGTCACTACAAACTCTACAGCGTAACGCTGTGAGGTCAGCCCTGATTGAAGAACGGAGTCGATTCTGTCTCTTCGTACACTGCATCAGACCCTTAATGGTGAATAGCTTTTGCTTCGTGCCATCTCTCTCTTATTGCACTGCGTACTGGCAGGTCCATGGTATATAACGCCTCCACTCTTCTCTGTCGTCCGCCTTCTTCTTCATTTCCACATATGAGTGGGTCTTTAAATCATCTAACATGCCTAATCTCGGCCTGCCCCTGCCTCTTTTTCCTTCCATTCTACCTTCTATGACCTTTATTAATAGACCTTCCCCCCTTAGAATGTGTCCCATCCAACTCTTCTTCCTATTTCTTAGTACATTTATCAACTGTCTATCTGTGCCAACTTTCTCAAGAACTTCCTCATTTGTAGCCTTTTGAGTGAGCGAAGTCGATTTGAGGAACAAAGTCGATTCTGTCTCTTCGTCCACTGCCTCAGACCCCTAATGGTGAATAGCTTTTGATTTATGCCTGAAAGTTGATAAATAAACATTCAAAGCTTTAGTTCCAATACTTAACCAGAAGGATAAATCAGGGACGTCGTAAGCCCCATTAGTTTAAAGACATCAGAATGAATTTGTAAATGCTGTTAGTGAAGGAAAGTGAAATTATAAATGGTAAATTCAATAATTATATTATCATTCATTCATATTTAAAGGAAAACCTATTAACCAATGTTACAATCTCATAAGAGAAGCTTTACAGTAAATAACGGTAAGGTGAACTTTTGCTCTATTTTCGAAATTGAGATGGCAACGGCGGGGGGGGACCTGACCCTCCTGGATTTGACTTGGCCATGCCTCTAAACCTCTTCTTATTTCTCACTGATCATCAATGCAGGAATTAGAATATTTCCACTATCTCAAATGACCGAAAATTGAAATATTTGATTGCATTGATTAATGCTATATTTTCTAATTAACAGTAAAAGCCTAAGTGAGCGGATTTTAACGTCAGTTTTATCTCTCGAAAGTATCAGTGTGACAGGAGAGATTTAAACCCGACACATAATGACCTGAGTATAGTGGATGCTATCACCGGCTCAAGCAAATAAAATATAATATACGTATTATATGTAAAAATTCTAAATTCTAATTTTAAATCTGCACTATTGAATGTCTCAACAGCGTAGTGGTTAGAGGCGTCAGGTAACGTCATGAAGTTCAAAATGACATATCCTGGGGTGAATTGAACTCTCATGAGTTCTATTCTCGGCCGCGCTCATCTGAGAGTAAAATCTCGGACATTCACAGGATTAGTTACACGAATAATTGACTAAATTGCCTAACGGTTACAACCTGTGGTATTAAAAGTGATAGGTATCTACACGGTTGATCATTTCATTAAAATGCGTGTTATTATTATTGTTTCTTCTGACTGTATATAGCAAAATACAATATAATTAACTTTATTCAAAATTTAAGTAATTTTGTTCTCGACGTAATTAATCGTAATTTACCAACGTCAGAAAGGGCATTCCGTTGGTGAGCGCCTGGGCTCCAGAATTTGCTACAAAACTTCAAACGAATGGAAAAGTCTCAAATAGGGGATTAACTGATGATATGATGTAGGACAGAGAGGATTTGAGACAGTTTATTCGTATCCCGACCCTGGTTAAACTGGTATTCAAATGAAGATGATGATGATGATGATGATGATGATGACGATAACGATGACGATAACGATGACGATGATGTAATTTATCGTAACTCCAGGAGCACGAGGTGGCCACCCTGTCTGAGGTGGTCCACATACAGGAGATACTGGACAGTCTACATCGCCTCACGGCTGACCCTCACTCTCTCCCTCTCTCCTCAGAGCGAGTGGTCACTGACCCCACCCAGACCTCTGAGGCATCAAGAGAACTTTTGATGGTCTCAAAGGTTGGTTGCATCAAGACCTCGGTGTCGACCTCGAGATCCGTGGGACGGGACTCGGGACAGGAGTCCAGGAAGTCCAGTCTGAGTAGTTCATCCAGTCACGGGGGGTATCCGGGAGGTCAGGGTTCCTCCCCAGCACATCAACAAATAACTTCGGTAGGGTGTCAGTTAATTTTATTACAGTTAATTTTATTACATTTTTATTTTTTATTAATTTAATTTAGAATTCCAGTTTAGTTAGGGTCGGAATATAAATCGAGATAAGTAGCTAATCAGTGAATTATTATAATAATTGTGAAAAGGAATATTTTGAAAAATAAATCAAAACGCCAATTTCTTGAGCAAAAGCACATCAGTGGCTGAGAGAGCACTGAAATTTAACTCTACACTGTATTAATTTGCTTCCAATTCTTCGTAAGTTGTGAAATATCGTATGAGTAGCTGAATAGTAATCATCATCGTCATTTCCTCAAGAATACCTGTATAGCTACTGTCGGAATAAGTAAATCGAGATAAATAGCTAATCAATGAATTATTTTATTAATTGTGAAAAGGAAGTTTTACATTATAAAATGGTGTAATGCTGTAGTGTTAAGCGATGCTGGCCGTTATGCCTATTTTTATTAAGTACAACATTGTATCTCTTGCAGTCCTGTTCGATTTCGAAATATTTATAGCTGTGCTAATATCAATTTTGCTTTTAAAAAAGCTAACTGATATATTATGCTGACTTATATATTATTATATAAACATTGAAAGTTTATTAACTTATATATTATACCTTGTAGCTCGACACCCGTCCTGACATGCGGGTAGCGGGTGCATTTTAGAACTGTGCACTAATTTTTTGTTCATTCTATCATTTATTTCCTATACTTGTATAATATACTTATTTTAATGAAAACTGTCAGAATTTGAGGGTAGAATCATGCAGACACTGCCCTAGCTTAGTGAAGCTGTTAATTGGATCTCGTAGTCTAAATAAATTAAATGATATATAATTTTTATATATATAGTATATCAAATAACAAGCCTTTTCTTTATAAAAAAAAGAATAAATAATCGATTAAGCGTGTTAAATAACTTTCAAATATATTGGCTATAAAGGAAATAGATTCATGAACAGGCCGAGATTAGATATGTTTGATGATTTAAAGACCCACTCATATGTGGATATGATGATTAAAGCGGAAGACAGAGACGAATGGAGGCGTTATATACCTTGGACCTGCCAGTTGGCAGTGCACAGAGAGAGAGAGAGAGAGAGAGCGAAAGAGAGAGAGAGAATGTGAGCTGAATCGGTAGCCCGTAGCAGTGCGTATCCAATTGTGAATCAATAAGTGTTGCATTTAAATCTGCTGATCTTCTTCTATCTCTCCAAGCAGGAAATTGACATTGACTCTAAACAAAGCTTTAGCCTTTGCTGTATCTGTTTAGATTAGCCTTCGAATTAATTATTTTTGCTGCTATATTTAGTGATTTTTTGGCTGGTTTGTTATCATTTAATATTTCCAGCATTGTTAATGGCTATTAAGCACTAAGATCCCAAGCAACGTCAGAAAGGGAATTTGGTTGGTGAGCGCCTAGGCTCCAGAAATTGCTACAAAATATATAATCCCGACTCTAGATAAACTGGGATTCAAGGGAAGATGATGACGAATGTGTCAGGTATTAGTATTTAATATCATACTCTGCTGTTGTCTCATTTAGTGTTTTGGTGGTCGGGGTTCAGTGGACGATGAAGCATTCTGTGACAAGGGATTGATCCCAATGTCAGCCGGTATATCCGTGGATCAGGACTCATCTCTCTGGACTGAGCAGTCCTCTAAGAAGAGTCACTCGCCCTCGGACTCCGGAGCCTACGAGCACCTGACCGGAAGTCTAAGTCTGGGAAGGAGTTCCGCCTCGACGCCGATTAATCCATATGCCGTTCCTAACATAGGAGATAATGATCTCAGCACGTCCACGATAGAATCGAGTGTCGATGCTGCCCTGGAGGCTGCCAAGAATCAGATTGTTACCAGAGACTCTAAAGGAGATATGGGTATTTATCATTTAATGTGCATTTAATTAATAGCATATAATAATAATAATAATAACGCTAGCGCTCTCACGATGGGATACCTAGATGACATTACTCTAGGTGGTTGCGAGTCGTCGATTGCAAATGATATACAAACTATCATCGACAGAGGCCAGGAATTTGGGCTTCAGTTGAATCGTACTAATTGCGAAGTCATCTCATCAGATTGCAAATCTCCGGGCAACTCAGTTTTGTCATCCTTTGTGCCAATGGGCTTATCCCGTAGTACTCTACTCGACGCGCTAATCTCTGGAGAAGAAGCTACGACCATCGCTTTATATAGCGAAGTCAATAAATAATAATAAAAAATAATAAATAAAATAATAATAATAATAATAAATAATAATAATAAATAATAATAATAATAAAAATAAATAATAATAATAATAACGCTAGCGCTCTCACGATGGGATACCTAGATGACATTACTCTAGGTGGTTGCGAGTCGTCGATTGCAAATGATGTACAAACTATCATCGACAGAGGCCAGGAATTTGGGCTTCAGTTGAATCGTACTAATTGCGAAGTCATCTCATCAGATTGCAAATCTCCGGGCAACTCAGTTTTGTCATCCTTTGTGCCAATGGGCCTATCCCGTAGTACTCTACTCGACGCGCTAATCTCTGGAGAAGAAGCTAGGACCATCGCTTTATATAATCGCTGGAGGATCACAAACGTACAGCATCGCGCTTAAAGTCGCTAGCCGCTCATGATGCTTTGACAATCCTTCGCATTTCATTAAGTGCACCTAAACTTATGCACATTCTACGCTTTAGTCCGAGCTTCTCTAATCCGCGGCTTTTAGACTACGACGAGGCTCTTAGGCAATGCTTGTGCGCCGTTATCAACGCAGATTTATCAGATTTGATGGGAACGAGGCAGTTGCAAGACGCCATCCTTCATAAGTGCTCCCTCTCTGCCGATAGATCCATTGACGTTGCGTTGTCAGTTTGGTCCAAAAGTCTCACCTCCAGTGCTCCACCTTCTACTTCAGTCAGAAACCAGAAATCATGGGACCGTCCTCTAGTGGATCGGATTTATAACAGTGTGTTAGAATCCCATTCAAGTGCAGTAGACAGAGCACGACTCCTAGCTGTATCAACCAAAAGAAGCAGGGACAGGCTTCACGCTCTCCCAGTTGCTTTTTGTGGGCTTTTTTTAGACAATGAGGCGATTCGAGTAGCCGTTAGTTTCCGCTTAGGGGCGAAAACTTGCGAGCTTCACATGTGCCCCTGCGGTCATGAAGTCGACGCTTTAGGTCTCCACGTCCTCTCCTGCAAACGAGGCTCAGGTACAGTGTCTCGCCATCACAATTTAAATTACTTAATATGGCGAGCACTTTCAAGAGCAGGCATCCCTTCCTCTAAGGAAATAAGTGGGTTGTCCAGATCAGACGGCAAGCGTCCGGACGGCCTGACTTTAGTGCCCTGGTGCAACGGTAAATGTGCCGTATGGGACGTCACGGTCATTGACACTATGGCAAACTCCTACCTGAATACGACTTCAGTCACAGCCGGTGAAGCTGCTGTTCATGCCGCCTCTAGGAAGTTGGATAAATACCGTGATCTGTCCTTAGGATATGAAGTTGTTCCTGTGGCCATTGAAACCATGGGCCCGATGAATCCCGAAGGAGTTGACTTTATCAATGGCATAGGCAGACTTATTACAGAGCAAACCGGCGATATGCGAGAGACATCTTTTCTTTGGCAAAGGCTTTCCATGACTTTGCAAAGATTTAATTCAGTCTGCTTCAACAATTCTTTTAAGCCGATTGATGACCTCGCGTAGCCGGGCGGCGATTCAGCACGTATTGCTTGAATCGTTTTTATCAAACCCCAGGTTCTTCTCACCGGGGTAAATTAAACAAAAATAATAATAAAGGTTTAACGTCCGTTTCTTCATCCAGGGATGATGTCAGAGACGTCCCCAACAGCACATATCACTACAGATCAATTCACCCAGTCCAATCTGCAAAAGAAATGTGCTGAGGAGAAATAAGGTCCTAAACGAAAGCCAGTCCGGTGATCAAAAAGTGGTCATATGAGAGAAAACCGTTATTTGCACGAGCAGATATATGATTAATATTTCTAAAGCAGATTTTATATGTCAGGAAAGTTGATTTACTTTAGGTTTTGATGACCAGAGTAATGAATCCAGAGCTTATGCTTCAGTTCTGCAGAAAACCATTTCTTCTATCCATTACACCATAATGTCAGCAGTAAACATCACGTACTAGTTCACAGACAACGGTATTGAAACCAATGTGGGCAGGTGATTTAAATTTCGAATCCAGCATTTAATCCTTGAGCTACTGATCAATAAATTTTAAAAATTATTACATTTCTTCTTGTCATATTTTAGATTAATAATAATAAACATAATAATAGAGAAATACATCAAATAAGTTAATATAGAAGGGCATCAAATTCAGTGTTAGAATTGAAGTGTCATTATAGAATTAAATCGTATAAAAGGATCTTTGCCAAATTATGTCTTCATAAAGTTAAATAAGAAGAAAAGAGTGTGGAGAAGACAGAAAAGAGTGAAGGCGTTATATACCATGGACCTGCCAGTATGCAAAGGACTAAGAGGCAAAATTAAATAATTAAACAAATTTCAGTGCTGTTACTTATTTTGAGCTTGATTTTTTTGCAGATATATAATTTATAGGATATAAGACGTTGCCAGCAGGAGCATGAAAGTTGTAATTAACTTGTTCATTTGAATGTCTCAATAGCGCAACGGTTAGAGGTGTAGATAACATGATGAAGTTTTAAACGATAGATCCTGAGATGATTGAACTCTGGTGGGTTCGATTCTCGGCCGCGTTGATCTGAGAGTAAAATCTCGGGCATTTACTGGACTGGCTACAGGGAAAATGGATAAAATTGCCTAACGGATATAACATGTGATATTAAAAGTGATAGATATCAACGCAGTTGACAATTTCACTATAATGTGTGTTATTGTTATTATTATTATTTTTAATTTTTACCCAGGTGTAAAGAACCTGGGGTTTGATAAAAACGATTCAAGCAATACGTACTGAATCGCTGCCCGGCTACTCGAGGTCATCAATCGACTTAAAAGAATTGCTGAAGCAGACTGCATTAAATCTTTGCAAAGTCATGGAAAGCGTTTACCAAAGAAAAGATGTCTCTCGCTTATCGCCGGTTTGCTCAGCATTAAGTCTGCCTATGCCATTAATAAAGTCAGCTCTTATTATTATTACTTATGAGATTTCTCTATTTTTGCCTGCAGTGCCTCTGGAAGGCTACGTCAACATGAATCAGCTAGCCTGCCTGGCCTGTCTCGACCTCAAGAAAGATCAACCACTCCAGGAGTCCAAGACTTCAGATATAACTGCTGGCAGTCCTTCTGCACCAACCTCTCCACTTCTGGCTCATCAGCTGGTGGCAAACAAGTCATCTGCCGTGAAGGATAGATCTCCCGGTAAAGTCATCACAGTGGAAGATGTGATTAATTCCATGGGTAGGTAGCAGAGATGTTGCAAATGTTGTGAACTTACTATGTTGTTGATGAGGTTGCTTACAGGTATGAGGCACTTATTCTTACCGCATTGCTTTATATGCCAAAAGGAGGACTTTATAATAAATATTAGTAATAATAATAAAGGTTTAACGTCCGTTTCCTCATCCAGGGATGATGTCAGAGACGTCCCCATAGCACACATCACTACAGATCAATTCACCCAGACCAATCTTCAAAAGAAATGTGCTGAGGAGAAGCAGGTCCTAAACGAAAGCCAGTCCGGTGATCAAAAATGGTCAGGGTAGATTGATTATGTTTACAATGGAAAAAGGGAAGTCTTAAGCTTGCTAGAGCCAATGTTAACAAGTTGAATCCGTAAAGAGATAATGTCCTTACCAAATCATAATGCGTAAAAATTTATCGTCTGAGTTAATATCAATGTCCCTTCTGAGAATTTATTTGCTCTAAAGACAGGCGAAATATACAGTTTGTCTCTTTAACGGAAACACGAGCAGAAAATGTTGTTATTTTAGTAAAAACGAACGTCAAAGGTGAACGATGATTTTTAGAATAGGTAAAAACGTGATAGCATAAAGACTTGACGAAATAGTAATAGTTGTTCTAAATGATTTTATTGATCAAACAAAATTAGATATTTACTGAATATAATTCTTGCGAGGCTATATTTAATTTTGACTGTTTTGACTACTGTTGTGATAAAAAGCCTCAAGGTCACTTTATCAACACATTGTTGCCTCTAACTATGTCTGTGACGAGGCGAGCACCGGATTTGAATCCTGTAAATATTCCGCTGTCATGTATCTAACCAATATGTTACCTTCTTAGTCATGCTAAAGGCATGATAGCTAGATATAGATATACTCTGAATCATGCTAAAGACGTGATAGTTAGACATAGCTATACTTCAGTCATGCTAAAGACATGATAGCTAGACAAACAGTCTTGTTGCTGATAAAAATTAAGAGAAATTGTAGCCATATTAGCACTGATTTTAAATGGTTATAAATTTGGATGGTTGATTGATTGTTTATCGAACAGCAGCCATAAGGGGGGAGACGACTTTGAAGAAAGGTCAGTCACGTGATCGATCTTTACCCCCTCTCTCTCGCTACTCTACTGCTCGTAAAAATAGCTTACCGGGGGCAATTGTCCACTCTGTGGGGTTGACTAATCCAAAGACGCCTCCTTTCTCTGTACATGGCAAGAAACAAAATTCAACCGAATCTTCCCCCTCACTAGACGAGGTGGGGGGATTTCCGCCCCCTCCCCCTCAACTAACCCCTCAGACCTCTCTAGCACAGGACGACGTGGATGATCTGCCGCTACCCCCTCCACCTGATGAGCTCTGTAGTGGGGGGCAGGCACCCAGAGAAAATTCTAGAGCTACTGGTAGAGGCATGCTCCCTGTCAGATCTAAAAGTGTAGCCCCTGGTGTTGGGCATGCGGGAATAATCGAACATCTAGCGAGTAAGTTCTACAATAAACAGGTCTCAGCAACTGCTGTGGAAGGTCAGAAAGGATCGATTAAAGGATCTCTACAACGATGCCAGTCGGTGGATCAACCTGACTCCCCGTCTACCACATGCTGCACCAGCACCTCAACTCCACCGTCAGTGGTCAAACCTCAGTGCAAGTCACCAGTAGGATGTCGCTCTTCAGGACGTCAGAGTCCGCAGCATAAAATAGTGGGATGTCCGCAGCAATCTTCAGGAACTCAGGGATCACACGGGACCAGTGAGCAAAAATACAGTCCGGGAAATGCGGAGTTGGATGAGGGAGAGGGAAACAGTTTTACTGATGCCATTCAGAGAGGTGTTAGGCTACGTAGAACTATCACTAGCGACAGGTCGGCGCCAAGAGTAAACACTAAACAAAACTGAGTGTCACGTGACTGTTGTTGTTGTTGCTGTTGTTAGACTGTTTATAACCGTCTTGTTTATATATTATTTAATTATTGCTATTGTTGATGATATTATAGAACTATATATATGATATTATTATCTAGTGAAACTGTTTTATTCTTTGAAGTTATCTTTATATGTTATCTTTTGTAGGTTCATTTTGCATCGTGTATAAATACACCATTATGACAATTTAACATTTTTCCGTTTGTCGCCACTACAATGAAGCTACAATTGTAACTTCTAAGCGATTTACTGTTATTGCACAGTAATGAAACCCTATGTATTAAGACAACGTTTTTCTAAGAAAATAGTAACATGGCACTCTTTTCTACCTGAAGACAGGAAAGAACGAAGCTTTCAACTTAAGCAGACTTAGATAACACTGTTCATGTAACTACACTAATTAAAGCTCGCCTGATTGTTTAAGGTTTTTCATTGTAAAGGTGTCTCTGTATTTTGAGTATGGCTACTTAACATGAAAACATTTTCCATTGAAAAACATTGTCAAGTGAAGATCTACTAGTATACATTTTCATGTAGATGGTATTACATCTTCATAACATTAAATAATATATTCAACGGTACAGAAACATTATATCTCTGGTCACGGGCGTCTACAGGGCTATTTGACCACGCAGAGAGCGTATGCAAACGTTTATGTGGGGGGGGGGGAAGGCGGGGTTAAGAGATCTAGTCGGGATTTTTGTTGTTGCCAATTGTAAATAATAATTCAAAGTAGTCTACAATATATATACTGTCATTAGTCAGTATTGAATGAAATTTCGGTATCATTTGCATTATCTCACTAAATTATTAAATTTATATCGTAACTTTTAGAAACTGGGTGGTAATATTCGTAATGGATTAAGGGAGATAGGCGCCGCTGTCTCTGAGGAGACTAAGTAATTTAGTCATTAGTACAGAATTTTTCTATCTTTGAAGAGATTGAGTACTTTATTAATCAGTCGTACAGATAACATGAACTTATATAGGGTTGAGTTCGTCGCTCTTGAGGGAAACGATAAAACCGTATGTCGAAAATGAAGTTGCGCTTCCTGTGCGTAGTTCTAGAGCCAGTCTCCTGTAAAGTACAAATTGGTTAAAACTAGTCTCCCTCAAGAATGTTTTCAGGGGTAATAATATTAATACTACTACTACTACTAATAATAATAATAATAATAATAAAGGTTTAACGTCCGTAAAAGATTTTTGTTGATTCCGTCAATTGAATTTTTACAAATTTTCTTTCTGGTTCTATTGACCTAAACTAGAAAACCGACATCCTATTGAAAAGTTGCAAAACAATTTCTTATTTGTTAACCGTCTAGTCGCTGTAACGTGCTTGCATTGGCTCAGGGAACTGCAGTGATGTGGTAGCCTATATTCATTATTCGGTCTTCGTTGTACATCGTATTGGCTAATGTTACCATGATATTTAATTGCAATTCTGCTAATTTGAGTAATTTTGAAAGATTTATTGGCATATATCTAGCGGCATTTGTACACGAAGTCTCTACTTGTTCTCGTTGTGTACCGATTGATTAGCATGCATTTAGACTTATATTTTAAATTTTAATTTATATATACGTACACAATGTTGATCAGAATGCATTTAGATTTATATTAAATACTTACATTTATAAATGCATACGCTATGTTGATTAACATGTACTTAGATTTATAGTATATATTTATATTTATTTATACATACATTATGTTTTAGTAAAAGTTAAAAGTGCTATACAGAAGCAACCCATGTTTTAGTTTAGAAATATTATTGCCATTAAAATTATAATATAGCTATAATTCCAATTCTAATTCTTCATTATTACTGTTATAATTAGGCCTATTATCAATATTATTTATTACGTGTATCATTATTATTATCATTATTATTATTGATTAGAGATAATTATAGCAACATTTTGAGAGAGAAAAATTATTATTTTGAAGTTACATGTTATTTTCATTTGTGTACAGAATTTCAGCGAAATTTTTCTATATTTGTCCTTGTGCTTTTGTTGACGATATTATTGCAATGTAAATAGTTTCAGTCATTGTGTAAAACCATGAAGATTTAACGTCCATATCCCCATTCGAAGACCATTTCAGTTAATCATTGAACTTTTCTACATTACAGGTTTATACGAACTATGAAAGCACTGTTTTCATAGTTAGTATAGGCCTACATGATAATTGATTATGCATAGATGAACATGTAAATTGATTTTGTGATCTAAATCAGTTCTGAAGTGTTGAACATCGTTACTGATGAAGTGTGAGTAAATCAGCGAAAATTCATCGAATAAACGTAGTACTATATTAAACATTAGAATATGGTTACTAGAACAAACATATACAGTGCATTCAACCAAAGAAAAGATAAACTTATTTATTATTGATTGATTTTAACCTACAATTCATTGAAAGAATTAATATTAGCATACAAGTTATCACTTCTTCAGGGCAAGATGATAGAGTGTAGTAATTATATAAATAGCTTATGTCAGCGTTTCACTATACCGCTATCATAATGTATGTTGTTGAAATTTATAGTGCATAAAATTCGGGGCTCTGTTAGCTTTATAAAGCCGAATTTTATTTATTTTATTTTATATATATGTATAATTTTTGAGCGATGTTCGGGGACTTGGATGTTTGCGTCACGACCGATTAGTTAGATCTAAGCCTAATATTATGAAGGGGAAGATATCCTCGCCGATATCAATCTCTACCATTTGACTTTATCCGCAAGATAACTAAAAATCAGCTGTTTGCATATTATTATTTTGATAGGGTTAACGCTGTTTCCGGTGTAGTTCGTTTATTTTTAAGTGTGCATTAAATAATATTAAAAGTGTCATTTTTTGTAAATTCTTTTAACTGGTGTTTTTCTTAGAAGTTGTAGGAAAATATGTTTATGTATCTTCCTATAAATTACGTATCTTGAATGTAGTAATCTATAGTTATATTAGAAAATCTGCTTAGGATAGGTCCCTGTAATACCGGTTTAAAACGTGTTATGTAAATTTTAGTTAAGTAGTTTGTTCGTTTGGTTTTTCAAATAGTGTTGTATTGAAGTGTCTCTTAAGAAATTAGGAGTAAATTAACTAAATTCAGTTCTAAAACTACTGTTAGGTACTTGCAGAAAATGTCTGATTTAGAGATAGGGAAATTGCATAATATGGTACTGGATTTAGATAATAGGATCAAGAAGGTTGAAGCATTTGTTTGCAAATGGACTAGTGGTGTGGATAACGTTGATTTTGTTGAAGGTAAGGGTATACTAGATACCACTCTAGAAATTCTTAAAGATAAGGTCAGGGAAATGTCGGATAAAGTGCTGGCCTGTAATCTACAGGCAGAGGAATGCAGGGAATGGCCAACTCCAGTTGAGGCTCAAAAGTGGGAGTTGGTAGAGAGCAAACGTTGTAGGAAAGATAGGACCAGAGGGAAAGCATTAGGACATGAATTGCCAGCACGAAAAAGAACATATAACAGATTAGATAAACAAATTCATGTAATAGAAGATGACGATGGAATTGCTGGACGACGTCCTGACCATAAAGCCAAAGATGGAAAATCAGTGAAGGAAGTGCCGGATAGGGCCACTGAGGAGTTACACCATGTCGTTGTGATGGGAGATTCTATGACCAGAACTCTAAGCATAGATCTCAAGCGAGAGACTGAAGGGTTAATACAAGGGCTGTCGTTGTCAGGGGCGAAGATAGAGAGAATAGCGAGTAAAGTAGGAAAATTGAAGGAAGATGAGAAAAGGCACTTGGTTTTAATGGTAGGGACCAATAACTTAATTGAAGAGGATTGTAGTAGTATACGAAATAATGGCACACTGCTAAACAATGTCAAGAAACCAAAGGTAAAAGTGTAACAGTTTTAGGGATAGCAAAGAGGTTTGATTTGACGAAAAGATTAGAGCGTAAGAGGTCATTGGTAAATATGAGACTGAGAGAGCTATGCCAAGCTAGAGGCGTTGCATTCTTGGGTTTAGAGCTACAGCGCAGTATGACTGATGCTGGTGGTATCCATCTAAATTTAAAGGGAAGAAAGTTTGTTGGTGAGAAAGTTTTCAAGCACTTTGTGAATTTCTTAGAATAAGGTATACAGAAGGGGTACGAAAAGTAGGTTATGCAGCTATGGCTAATAAAAGTAGAAATTGTTATAGTAATTTAGATGTTAAAAATAACTTAAAATGTGTATACTTCAATTCCAGAAGTATTGTAAATAAAATGTCTCAACTAGAGTTGTTGATTAAAGATGAAAATATAGATATTTTGGGAATCAGTGAGTCATGGTTGTCTGATGACATTAGTGATAGTGAAATTAGTTTTAGTGGATACAGTGTATTTAGATGTGATCGAAATGATTTAGTCAAGAAACGAGGTGGGGGTGTATTGCTGTATGTAAAAAAATTAATTGAACCCAAGTCAAGTTAACGATTTATGTGTTTCAAACTTTAAAGAAAGTGTTTGGTGTAATATCAAGTGTAAGAACATTAATCTTATTATTGGTGTTATATATAGAGCCCCAGATAGTTCCAAAACTAATGATGAGGCTATGTTTAGTGTGTTTGATAAATTGTATGATAAGAAGGTTGTAGTAATGGGTGATTTTAACTATCCTGCATTGGACTGGGGAAATAGAGAAAACATAGATGAATCTCACTTATTTATGGAATGTATAAATAATAATTTTTTAGAACAGTACTGTAATAAGCCTACTAGAGGCAAAAATTTCCTTGATCTTGTTTTGTGCTCAGAAGATATAATTAAGGATGTATTTATAGGTGAACCTTTTGAGACAAGTGATCATCTAACCATTAGTTTTATAATTCAGTGCAGTTGGATATGTAGGAAAGTCCACAAATTTGATTATTTTAAAGTAAACTATGAAGAAATTAAAAGAAATATACAGCATAGAAATTTATTTATGGTTTTAAGTGATAATGATAATAACGATGACGTAGAGGGCTTATGGAATAATATTAACACAGGTCTTAGGATGAATCAAGATGAGTTCATTAAATTAAAAGCCAAAAATAAAGATAGATGCAAGTGGGTTACTAAAAAGGTAAGAAGAAAAAGAAAGCTAAAAAAGATGCTTGGAACAATTATAAAAATAGTGATAATGATGAAACTTTGTACTGTGAATATAAGAAAAAGCTTAATAAATCGGTTGCAGAAAATAGAAAAGTCAAGTTAGAATTTGAAAAAAGCTAACTCGTAATATAAAGAATGATGCAAAGAGTTTTTTTGCCTAAGATAATGCTAACAAAAAGGTTATTAAAAAGATTGGTCCTTTAAGAGATGAATATAACAATATCATAGGAGATAATAAAGATACTGCAAACTATTTTAATAAATATTTTTCGTCTGTATTTGTGGAAGAAGATTTATTTAATATGCAAGTACCGGCTAGGATCTTCAAAGGTAACTTTGAATGCTCCTTACATAATATTTAGTTTGATATTGATGATGTTATAAATAAATTAAATTCGCCAAATGTCAATAAAAGTCAAGGTCCAGATGAGATTCATGGAAAACTGGTTTCGGAGCTAAGAGATGAATTAGCACCAGCTCTGTTAAACCTACTAAAAGCTTCAATGGAAATAGGGGTGGTTCCTCAAGATTTTAAGAATGCCAATGTAGTTCCAATACATAAAAAGGGGAATAGGGATAAAGCAGAAAATTATAGGCCTATTAGCTAAACAAGCATAATCGGTATGACATTTGAAAGCATTATTAAGGATAAAATAATTAGTTTCTTGGAAGAATATAACTTAATTAGAAATAGTCAGCATGGTTTTATTAGTGGGCGTTCTTGTTTAACTAATTTGATAGATTTTTTGGAATATATTACAAAGGAAGTAGATAATAAAAATAGCATTGATGTCTTATATCTAGACTTTGCTAAAGCGTTTGATAAAGTTCTACATAAAAGATTACTTAGTAAGTTGGAAGCACATGGAATAACGGGCAAACTTTTAAAGTGGATAGGTAATTGGTTAAGCAATAGAAAACAAAACAAAGGGTGTGTGTCGAGGACGGGTTCTCGGAATGTGCAGCAGTGAAGAGTGGTGTGCCACAGGGCTCTGTTTTAGGACCTCTGTTATTTTTAGTTTACATCAATGACATTGACATAGATATTGTATCAAAATTTAGTAAATTTGCAGATGATTCTAAAGTGGCAAAGATAGTAAACAACATTGAAGATGCTGAGATTTTGAAGTATGATATAAAAATATTACAGAACTGGTCTAGTGATTGGCTAATGGAGTTCAATGCTGAGAAGTGTAGAGTTATGCATATAGGGAATAATAATTTAGGAATTGAGTATACTTTGAACAATATAAAATTAAAATCCACAAACAGTGAGAGAGATTTAGGAGTCTTTGTGGATAGCTCTTTTAAATTTAGTGAAAATTGTAATAAAGTTGTAAATAGTGCTAATTGTGTAGTAAGAATGATTAAAAAAACAATTGCATATAGAAATAAAGATATTGTGGTAAGGCTATATAAGGCTCTTGTACGGCCCAAACTTAAATACTGTGTTCAGGCTTGGTGCCCATATCTTAAGAAAGATATCGATAAATTAGAAAGGGTACAAGCCAGAACAACAAGGCTGGTATTTGACTGTCAAATACTTAGTTATGAGAATAGATTAAAATTCGTAGGATTAACCACTTTAAGTGAGAGAAGAACTAGAGGAGATTTAATAGAAGTTTTTAAAATACTCAAAGGCATCAGCAAAGTTAACCATAGTATTTGGTTTAATTTATCAAACAACAGAAACACTAGGGGACATATTTATAAACTTAGTAAATTTAGAAGTAGACTAGATTTAAGGAAATTTTTCTTTAGTCAGAGAGTTATAAATGCTTGGAATAGTCTAGCGAAGTTGTAGAAGCAGAATCAGTGAATGCGTTTAAAAACAACTATGATAAACATAGGAACATGTAAATTAGATGCTAATTGCATGTTCAGTGTGATACATATGTATAAATTTGATATGTTGACATGAATTTTGTATGATTTGATTTATAAAGTAGGACTAATTTAGTATTTTACGATGTACAGATAGGTGAAATTAGACATTTTATATTGAACTATGAGGTGTTATCAATATTAATTGGTATTAGTTAAGAGTCTGACGAGTCTTAAACAAGCATATAATTGCTTCCTGACTCTGTAATGTTATGTTATATAGTAGAGCATAATTGGCTGGAGCCAGTGGCAAAGTCGGTAAGATACTCGACCGCGGATCAATATGTGCAGGGTTCAAATCCTGGGCTCGCCCGTCTCTGACATCGCTTTCGAGCGAGGAAACTGACGTTAACCTTAGCTTTACTAGCTTTTTTATGGGCAGGAGACTACCGGTTCTAATCGCATCCAAACCGTCTATAGAGTTTCTTCTGAGATACGGAATCTTCTGAGATACGGAAACAGGCGTTAAACTTAGCTTTATAACCTTATAAGACCCAAGAGGTTAATTATGTTTGCGTCTTTGATTTGTGAGCGCACTGTACATTTATAAAGTACAATAATTAATGACATTAAACTACATTAGGACTAAACTGCGAGACTATTAATTTATTTATTATTGATATTATCTATAGGGTTTTAATGAAAGTTGTATAAGCTTTTAATTCTGCTGAGCTCTTTTGACAAATCATTAATTAATACAATTAATGCTATAACAATATTTATTATAACATACATCATCATCATCATCATCATCTTCCCTTAAATCCCAGTTTAACCAGGGTCGGGATACAAATAGACTTTCTCCAGTCAAAATAATATACATATAGTAACATTGGTCTTACGCTGTTTCGATCTCGCTTTCTCTTGTGGTCTCTGTATACTTTGTCGTCATCGTGTGGTGCTTTGGCGTCTGTTTGTGTAGACTCTGCAAGAGACGTCCCTGGCATTGCCTTATGGCGAAGAACCGGACGTTAACTTCTTATTGATTGACTTATTGGTTAATATTAATTACATGTATTACATGTTATTTAATAAGAAAAGAATATTTAACATTCAATTTTTCTATTGGATGATCTGTCTTAAAAAATGTACTTTTAGCTCAACGGCAATGCTTGGTAGGAAAACATGCATGGTCGAGAAAAATGGTTTTTAAAACGTTGATCCGTGAAACATTTTTTGCTGTTGACATAGGTCATATATTATCTAGAATGGCCATAATTTTTATTGCCGGAGATTTGATTAACCTAAATTTGTTTCAGTGAAGCAACTTTACTAGCCAGGCTACACACTATAAATGCTCATGTTAACGTCAGTTTCCTCACTCGAAAGCGATGTCAGTGACGGGCGAGCACTATTAGTACGATACTATTGCATCTTGGCTTTGTTTTATACATTTACATGCTTCGATAATACAACTTTTAACAATATTTTAAATGTTTATTTTCTGTGTCTAAAAGTCAGCCGGTTTAGTATTAAAAACAAAATTATTTAGATTATTGTGATTTGCTAAGTTAAATGTCCTTTGTTCAGTTATTATAATTACAAGCCTATTTTCAATATAATCAAGAATAGCTTATAGGAAATTGTTTTCAAGATTGAGCTTTCACGAATCATTCAGGCTTGTCAGTGCTCGATGACCCTAGTTCATTGTTCATTGTTCATTGTGTCTGAAAATATCTATTATAAATATTGCATTTTTGTACTGTTGAGTTTGTAACTTCTTACTATAAATACAGAAGACAGTTTACTATTACAGTTGTTAAAGATTACTATATTTTAGTACAAAAAATTGTTGACAGATTGTTAACAATTTGAATAAATTCTCGATCATTTTGGCTGGAGCCTGTGGCAAATTCGGTAAGATACTCGACCGCGGATCAGTAGGTGTGGGGTTCAAATCCTGGGCTCGCCCGTCACTGACATCGCTTTCGAGTGAGGAAACTGACGTTAACCTTAGGTTTTTTAGCTTTATCAAGGAGGATAGCTGCTATGAATTCAATTCTACCTCTCATAAGCTACGTAGAAATGTCAGTTCATTTAACTAATGCTCAGAAAATTCAGCTGAACTTTTACCATAAATAAGTGCGTGTTTTAAAATGGAGGAGTCAGGCTTTACTAAGAAAATTTTTGATTTCGTTATTTTACTGTAAACTAACTTCCTTTTTATTTCAAATTAATTATCAGAAAAGTTAAAAATGAAATAAAATATCGATTCCAACACAGAACTTTCTCTGAATAACAATGCTGTATAAAGAAAACTACCGTAAGCTAACCTAACGTTATTGACATATAGATGATATACATGTAGCTGTGTAATAGGTGTCGTAGGAGTATTATTACATTGAAGTAATATTAGCAAAAACTGAGTTAACGTCTTTTTCATTACATAGATGCCAGACATTCTAAATAGAATCTTTCTCTAAGATGCAGTTTGGAGGCTGCACTTAGAGCAGCCAAGCCGTATCTGAAAGTTAAAGCTTCCGTGCAAACACCGTTATAATGCTTTCGATATTCTGCTCTGGACGTCTTGTCCTCGCTCGCGCCCACAATTCCTTTGATATCAATCAAACAACGCAGCTTGAGATACAGAGAATATTGTACTGGACAGACAGGAAGATGAACACATCGATTATCGGATCCATGTATCAAAAACCTACAGAGAGCTGAGAGTCCAAGGGTCTGCTGCAACTCTCTGTCGTATATGTCAATCCATCTTGTAGAAATCAGCATCGAGAAGCCGTCTTCGGCAAATAAACGATTGCCATGCGATGCTTTGTAGGCATTTAGGATTTCATCGCAGATCTTCATTACAGTCTCGTGATCAGAGAGAACTTTGTAGTAGTGATTGGCTGTGTAAGCTTTGTTGATGAACCAGGATATCGGTACCGTAGGAGAACGTAAAGGGCAGTATTGGAAATATATAAACTCGTCATTGAACAGTGTTCTAACAGGATAAATGTGGCACATTGTCAGAATTAAGTTACTCAAATCAACTGGATAATTTACATCGGAGCTTTGAGATTTATATTTGCCACTAAATTCTATTGTGGAATTGCCACTAAGTACTTCATAGTTGTTATATATAACTTGTTCGCATCTTATGTAAACCAGGATCTTTCTGGAAATTGCTGAATTTCTCTTCTGATTAAATAATCTGGATATAGATGTGTTGCAGTAATCTAGCCACTCGTTGCAGTCTACAGTTTTTAATTCTTGGAAGCAATTTAGGAAACTTAAGTCAATTTGCTCCTGTTCCTTAAGGCAGCTATAGAACATGTTTTGTGTTGTTGATGGGCAGTGAGTATTACAGGGGGATGATTCTTCTGTACCAGTAGACCAAGTGTGAGCATTCGTGAGAATAGGATGCTTTGTTAGCTGCAAATGAGAACTTATATCATTTTTAGTAATAAATTTTTCTGTTAAAAGATAGGCGTTCTGCAATTCCTGGTTTTGCATCATATCGATACGATCCTTTGCGGAATAGCCATGCATTTCTTTGTATGTATTTTGAAGGCGCGTAAGACAAGAATGAAGTCTTATACTGTTTAATACCTGTGAAGGCATTGTGAAATAGAATTTCATATTTGGAGAAAGGAATTCTTCATGCAAGCAAAATGACAGTACATCACAGAGTAGATCTTTCTGCCCACAAATATCCTCAAGTACTCTGATATCATCTGATATATCCTCATAGCAAAGAAAATTCAAAAGATTAATTTCTGGTATAAAATAATGATTCAAACATTTTAGTGTCAACCTGAGTATAAAATCTTGCAGTATATTAATTATCGAATAAGGTAGGTTACGATAGTCCCAAAATGAGAGAGGTCTACTTTCAACGAACCAAAGCATTAAAGTTTTCAAGTAGTAAGAACAAAGAGAAGACTCTCTTCCATTGCCCAGACTTCTCTTGAGTAGAACCCTAACGGTTCTGTACACCGCTCTCTGATGTCTGGACCAGCTCTTGATCAATATCAACTCCGCTATAGAGAACGAGTACCGCCATTCCTGATCCCGATCTCGTTCAATGTATCCCTTGTGAGCAGCACAGACAAAATCACATCCGTAGCTGACTACACTCTTTATGACTTCCAGAGTGTAGGGTTCTTGGCTGCGTTGTCTACAATTCCACCCAAAGGCTTCATGTGGCCAGTATGGGCTGTGAAGTGCCATAACATTATCTCTGGTTTTAAAAGACTTGATGAACTGTTCGTTTGAAAAACCATACATTTTTTCTATTCCACTCCGCAGATATTCCTGCCGAGCAGGACCGTGCCGGACATATTCAAAATCACAACTTTCTTCTTCGTCAGAATCCAATGAAATTTCTCTTTCCTTACCCTGTCGTACCAAACGAACCCATCCGGGACGACATTTGTCAGTCTGATAAAGTATGACCTGACCTCGATAGAATTCTGGAACCATCTCTGCGGAGCTGAAGATAAAACAGTCTCTTCTGTAGCTCATGTAATCAGCATCCATATCATCCACGCTGCTGAAGACAGACAGGCTGTTCTGATTCCCTTCAACCTCTGCCGAACTTCCAGAGACCAAAGTTTTCACTAAACGATGAAGCGAACTGTCGGTCATTAGTTGACAGAAGTCTAGATACCCTTGATCGTCGGTAGCCATATTGATTGATGTATTCTGAAATACACGTAGATGTATAATTAGTCGATACATCAAGAGTGTAGAGATAGAATAGAAAATATACTAAATAACATTATTTACGTTGCTATACTCGTAGATATGTATAAAGCTTTACTTTATAAAGCTTTAGAATAGTATACAACTTGAACCGTGGAGAAAATCAAAACCTGAGAAAGGTCACAGCTGAAAAAGCTAGAAAGATACTCAGCGATTAATGTATGCCTACTAAATGCTGGATACGCCTTTTTCACGAATCTACAAACATATTAGGCTTACACATTTTGGTTATCAGAACTCCTAAAGCTGTTAAATGGGCAATAATTAGGCATTAGCATTTAGAAAGGTGAGGAGAGGGAATGAGGGTATTTAGTCACGTTAACTGATAACCCATTAACATATTTTATTAACATATTTCTTAGCATGGACTTATTTTCACAGTTTCAAACATGTGTAGAAAAATGGAATTCAGATGTGCTCGTACGCTCCAAAACACCTTGTAATTCTAACACTGTCAAGGACTATCATTGAATTCTTAGAAAACGTATGTAAACCCCAGTATGTAATTGCAATCATTTTCTCAGTTGAAGCTGATTTCCCTATTTACAATAGTGCTATTGTTGCTTTTATCAAGCGCTGCCGGCCGTTGACGAGCAACAGAGGCCTCCGCTAATCTGGGGGAGGGCGGTGCTTCCCTCGGGTAACAGTCGGAGAATACCGACATCTCGGGGAGGCCGCTGGCGGTACTCGCCGTAATAACCGAGCGCCTAGTATCGATAGCCTGGCGGTTGTCGGTAGTCGCCAAGAGGTTGGCGGTTGGCGGTCGGTTGGCGGTTGTCGCCATGATATCAGGGCGCCTATCATCAACACCCGGCGGTAGTCGGCTGTCGCTAGGCGGTTGGCGGCCGGCAGTAGTCCGTCGAGAGGTTCTCCCAGGACGGACTCTGCACGATCGAGGCTGCTCGACCCCGTCGGAATCATAGGCTCTTGTCTACCATCGCATATTAGTACATTATGTGAAAATAATGTTTGTGTAAACTGGACTGCTAATTCACCTTGGCTAATGTCGCCAGCACCACCTGGTGATTCTCTGGCGGAGAGGTTAGCCCTCGATAAGAGAGGTTCTGACACTATTATTCCTATGTGCCATTGTTTGCCTAAGTGAGTACCGTTGTCGGCCTTGGGCTGTTCGTTGACTGAGGGGTGAACCTCATATGCCCCGACGTCAGGTATACCGTCTATGACTGGCAGGTCCATAGCCTTTATGGATTAGATTGGGTGTATAAACAAATGAGCTGTTAATTTAGTAGCGACTATGAGACATTAATTAAGTACTTACACGTAGTAGATTTCTTAGACGACGGAGGCCGGACACTCTGAGGGATATCAGCTGGGCGGTTTAGGTAGATCACTTATTAGATTAAGTCAGCCTAATTACCGTACTTTAAGTCTCAGTATTTATAGACACCAACACGTCTTTTAATTTATAGAGTTTAGGTTTATTAAAGGTACTTAATAACTAGCAAACGATATCGCTATCACAACAATAGTCTTTAACGTTACAGTTTTTATCGACCGCCTAACCTAAACGCTCGCGTACGTCTCGACTAAGCAGAGATCGGGAAGAGACGACTATGTTGACTTGGCAACGACTAGTGAGTGAAGTCCTGCAACCGCCAAGCGGCACCTCTATTTATGTACACCTCAGGCCTAACGGTCTACACGGCAGCGTCAGTAAGACCTCGCAACACGCAGTAAGACCTCGAAAGGCCGCAAAGATTCGAGTTTGAATCAACTATAGGCGAAGTTTGCAACACTATCACGCAATTTAAAGTTGTATATCTCATTTCATACGTCTCTCGCTTATCCCGTGGGAGAGGAACCGAACGTTAAATTTTCATTGCATAGTATTGTGAATTGATGAACTTACACAATTTTTTGTCTATTAATAAAAAAATAAAAAATACAGTTATAAGATTAGCTTGAAAGCGACTGCTCATACTATTTCTGGAACTATTAACTCTTTTACTATTAATATTAGACATTATTATTAATATTATTGATATTAGACAGCCTTTACTTTCCTCTATGCTACGACTTTACGACACGACATATCAATAAGTAACTGTGCTATGTATACATACATATTGCATATGTCAATACTGTGCTTATAATATTGTTCCTATGTCACCTGCACTAAACGTTCACTAAACATAAGAAAAAGAAAGTGCTCAGCACGTAGCATGTGATACACGGCGCTCAGTATACGCCTGGAGGAGATTAGGCTATAGGCCTACGAGTTGCCAACACGCACTGTACCATTAGGCGCCAGCTGCATGTATAGTCCCAGCACATCACTGCAGCTAGCAAACAGTTGCATGGCGAACATGGTGTGGTGGACAAACCATAGTGGCGCAACCAACGTTGCTATAAAAATTAATAAAATAATAATAATATCCGATTAATTCTAATCGTAATAATAAAATCAAATAAAAACAATACTGAAATAATAATATTAGGAATTATAGGCCTAAGCCTACTAAGCTAGCATAAGCAACTTTGTGATATCGTGTAGTATGGCGGTAGTTATTATTATCATTATTATTTTATTGTTTTATTTTGTTTTTACCCGGGGTGTAAAGAATCCGAGGTTTGATAAAAAACGATTCAAGCAATATATGCTGAATAGCCGCCCGGCTACTGGAGTTCATCTAGCGGCTTAAAAGAATTGCTGAAGCAGACCGCATTAAATCTTTGCAAAGGCATGGAAAGACTTTACCAGAGAAAAGAGGTGGCTTGCTTATCGTCGGTTTGTTCTGCAATAAGTCTGCCTATGCCATTAATGAAGTCAACTCCATCGGGATTCATGGGGCCCATGGTTTCAATGAATGGCCACCGGAACAACTTCATAACATAAAGAAAGATCATGGTATTTGTCCATTTTCTTAGAGGGGTCTAGTTCAGCAGCTAGCTCCACCGGCAGTGACTGAAGTCGTATTCAGCAAGGAGTTTGCCATATAGTGTCAATGACCGTCCCTTGCCATCTGACCTGGACACCCCGCAAGTTCCTTAGACAAGGAATTATTATTATTATTATTATTTTTTTTTACCCCGGTGTAAAGAACCTGGGGTTTGATAAAAACGATTCGAGCAATACGTGCTGAATCGCCGCCCGGCTACTCGAGGTCATCAATCGGCTTAAAAGAATTCTTGAATTCCTGTATTAAATCTTTGCAAAGTCATGGAATGCCTTTGCCAAAGAAAAGATGTCTCTCGCTTATCGCCGGTTTGCTCTGCAATAAGTCTGCCTATGCCATTAATAAAGTCAACTCCTTCGGGATTCATCGGGCCCATGGTTTCAATAGCCACCGGAACAACTTCATATCCTAAGGACAGATCACGGTATTTATCCAACTTCCTAGAGGCGGCATGAACAGCAGCACCACCGGCTGTGACTGAAGTCGTATTCAGTTTTGCCATAGTGTCAATGACCGTGACGTCCCAAACGGCACATTTACCGTTGCACCAGGGCACTAAAGTCATGCCGTCCGGACGCTTGCCGTCTGATCTGGACAACCCACTTGGTTCCTTATAGGAAGGGATGCCTGCTCTCGAAAGTGCTCGCCATATTATGTCATTTAAATTGTGATGGCGAGACATTCTACCTGAGCTTCGTTTGCAGGAGAGACCGTGGAGACCTAAAGCGTCGACTTCATGACCGCAGGGGCACATGTGAGGCTCGCAAGTTTTCGCCCCTAAACGGAAACTAACAGCTACTCGAATCGCCTCATTGTCTAAAATAGCCCACAAGAAGCAACAGGGAGAGCGTGAAGCCAGTCGCTGCTTCTTTTAGTTGATACAGCTAGGAGTCGTGCTCTGTCTACTGCATTGGACTGGGATTCTAACAGACTGTTATAAATCCGATCCACTATAGGACGGTCCCATGATTTCTGGCTACTGACTGAGGTAGAAGGTGGAGCACTGGAGGTGAGGCTTTTGGACCAAACTGACAACGCAACGTCAATGAACTATCGGCAGAAAGGGAGCACGTATGAAGGATGGCGTCTTGCAACTGCCTCGTTCCCATCGCTGATGCCAAGAAGGCTGAAGGCGCGATATGGGAAACAAGACGAATTCCAAGACCACCCATGCTCACCGGTAGACTGGCTTGCTGCCACTGCAAATCAGACAAATCTGCGTTGATAACGGCGCACAAGCATTGCCTAAGAGCCTCGTCGTAGTCTAAAAGCCGCGGATTAGAGAAGCTCGGACTAGAGCGCAGAACGTGCATAAGTTTAGGTGCACTTAAAGAAAAGCGAAGGATTGTTAAAGCATCATGAGCGGCTAGCGACTTCAAGCGTGATGCTGTACGTTTGAGGTCTTCAAGGCGACTGGATAAAGCGGTGGTAGTAGCTTCTTCTCCAGAGAGTGGCGCGCCGAGTAGAGAACTATGGGATAGGCACATTGGCACAAATGATGACAAAACTGAGTTGCCCGGAGATTTGCAAACTGATGAAATGACTTCGCACTTGGTACGATTCAACTGAAGCCCAAATTCTTGGCCTCTGTCGATGATAGTCTGTACATCATTTGCAATCGACGACTCGCAACCACCTAGAGTAATGTCATCTAGGTATCCCACCGTGAGATCGCTAGAGAGAGAAGTAAGGAGAGGGTGAATAGTCAAGCAAAACAGCATGGGCCCTAAGGGATCCCCTTGTTGGACTCCTTCCTGTGACTCAATGCACCAGTCTCCGAACTTCAACCACGAAGGGCTTGAGTAAGCTAGATGGCAGAAACTATACAGCTCTGGTATCCTGTGATGTATTTCGCTGAGCATTCGTGATCTACTCAAGCAATTAAAAGCATTACAGAAGTCTAGCTTTACCACGAAGTGATCAGCTGGCATTGACTCAGCGAAACGGCGAGTAGCGTGAATTTATTATTATTATTATTATTTTTATAACCGGATTAAGTTAATATGACATCTGCTCTCTTCTTGCGAAAGTTAAACGTTGCTGATCGCGGAAGCGGGTGACATTGCCCTGAATCCATTGCTTTTGCCTCCAGCAGCGCCAGTCCCCACTTCCTCTGTTATCGATCCACCACGACGGTGACTCCTCTGAATAGCCGTTGATGAGGCAGTTGTGAGAACTCTGTTCGAAGAACTGCTTTTAGAAGTCAACAACCCTAAATCTGGACAGCTGTTCCTAGAGAATTCTGGGAACTAGTTTCCGCTTGATTAGGGCTCTGATTTGTAAATCCCGATGAGCTCTGCCTCTCTCTGAACATCTGGTTCAGCCCTAGACCCTGGTACTGTGGCCCTAGTGGGATGGAACCCTGGGACGCAGAGGCCATTCTAGCCTCGAGTATCTCCTTTTTCTTGCTGAGGGTCAGCCCAGAAAACTCTTGTGGATCTATCTCAGGCTCTATGGACGCACTCGAGAAGATATTTTTATTTTAATTTTAATTTTATTATTATTATTATTTTATTGCCCCGGTGTAAAGAACCTGGGGTTTGATAAAAACGATTCAAGCAATAAGTGCTGAATCGCCGCCAGGCTACTCGAGGTCATCAATCGGCTTAAAAGAATTCTTGAAGCAGACTGTATTAAATCTCTGCAAAGTCATGGAAAGCTTTGACAAAGAAAAAATGTCTCTCGCTTATCGCCGGTTTGCTCTGCAATAAGTCTGCATATGCCATTAATAAAGTCAACTCCTTCGGGATTCATCGGGCCCATGGTTTCAATGGCCACAGGAACAACTTCATATCCTTAGGACAGATCACGATATTTATCAAATTTCCTAGAGGCGGCATGAACAGCAGCTCCACCGGCAGCGACTGAAGTCGTATTCAGGTAGGAGTTTGCCATGGTGTCAATGACCGTGACGCCCCATACGGCTCATTTACCGTTGCACCAGAGCACTAAAGTCATGCCATCCGGTCGCTTGCCGTCTGATCTGGACAACCCACTTGGTTCCTTAGAGGAAGGGATGCCTGCTCTTGAAAGTGCTCGCCATATTAAGTCATTTAAATTGTAGTGGCGAGACATTCTACCTGAGCTGCGTCTGCAGGAGAGGCCGTGGAGACCTACAGCGTCGACTTAATGACCGCAGGGGCACATGTGAGGCACGCAAGTTTACGCCCCTAAACGGAAACTAACGGCTACTCGAATTGCCTCATTGTCTAAAAAAAGTCCAAAGAAGCAACAGGGAGAGCGTGAAGCCAGTCGCTGCTTCTTTTAGTTGATACAGCCAGGAGTCGTGCTCTGTCTACCGCATTGGACTGGGATTCTAATAGACTGTTATAAATCCGATCCACTATAGGACGGTCCCATGATTTCTGGCTACTGACTGAGGTAGACGGTGGAGCACTGGAGGTGAGGCTTTTGGACCAAACTGACAACGCAATGTCAATGGATCTATCGGCAGAAAAGGAGCACTTCTGAAGGATGACGTCTTGTAACTGCCTCGTTCCCATCGCTGATGCGAAGAAGGCTGAAGGCGCGATATGGGAAGCAAGGCGAATTCAAAGACCACCCTTGCTCACCGGTAGACCGGCCTGCCGACACTGCAAATCAGAGAAATCTGCTTTGATAACGGCGCACAAGCATTGCCTAAGAGCCTCGTCGTAGTCTAACAGCCGCGGATGAGAGAAGCTCGGACTAGAGCTCAGGATGTGCATTAGTTTAGGTGCACTTAATGAAAAGCGAAAGATTATCAAAGCATCATGAGCGGCTAGCGACTTCAAGCGCTATGCTGTACGTTTGAGATCCTCCAAGCGACTAGATAAAGCGGTGGTAGTAGCATCTTCTCCAGAGAGTGGTGCGCCGAGTAGAATACTGTGGGATAGGCCCAGTGGTACAGAGGATGACAAGACAGAGTTGCCCGGAGATTTGCAATCTGATGATATGACTTCGCACTTGGTACGATTCAACTGAAGCCAAAATTCATGGCCTCTGTCGATGATAGTCAGTACATCATTTGCAATCGACGACTCGCAACCACCTAGAGTAATGTCATCTAGATATCCCACAGTGAGAGCGCTAAGGAGAGAAGTTAGCAGAGAATGAATAGTCAAGCAAAACATCATGGGCCCTAGGGAATTCCCTTGTTGGACTCCTTCCTGTGACTCAATGCACCAGTCTCCGAACTTCAACACGAAGGGCTTGAGTAAGCTAGATGGCAGAAACTATACAGCTCTGGTATCTTGTGATGTATTTCGCTGGACATTCGTGATCTACTCTAGCTATTAAAAGCATTACAGAAGTCAAGCTTTACCACGAAGTGATCAGCTTGCATTGACTCAGCGAAACGACGAGTAGCGTGAACAGCTGCCTCACAGCCACCTGGAATACCAGGTCCGAGTTGAATAGGGCACAAGTAATCGCTGAGAGAAGACACTGCATAGTGATTTGCGCATTTAGCGGCTAAATGACACCAAGTATAACCCACTGTAATGCTGCCAATTTCTAATTGAGTGCAAAGAGTTTACCACGAAACAGCACCGGTTGGACCTCAGGGGGGCAAACACCTCTAAGCAGGAGATTCACGAAAGAAGTCAAAGCAGGTAGAAAAGATGTGGCCGACTCTCTACAAGTCACAAGCTCCAGAAGATGCTGAGAGGAAAGGCTTCAGGCCCACCGGCTGAGCCTGCTGGAAAGCTACGTACAGCTTTGACAACATCCTGCTCTGAGACTGGAATGAGCGGAGTCTCCATTGAGTCCGGAAGGGGTGCCATTATACTGCTACTAGCTGCGGATGGGTGCTTGGCCTTCAGGATATTGAAAGTGTTTAAACTCCATTGCGCTGGGCTTTCATCTGAACAGATAACGCGTACAGCTGTCGAAACATTCCCATCTTCCATTTTGGACCTTACTGCTGAGGCACGGGAGTCATGAGGACGATGAGCGCCTTTAATTCTTTCTAGGACCGGCTCAGTGGGAGAGCCTCTACCTAAGTCCTCCAACCTTTTCTTAATTAACGAGCTTAGATTATGCCTTTTACCTGTGCGAGCAGGGACTTGCAAAACCGAGGATGCGAAAAGCAACAAAACTTATTATTATTATTATTATTATTATTACTACCATTATTACTATAAGTATCATTATAATTATTAGTATTATGAAATTAATTACTATTTAGTCCTATAGGCCTAATCTGACACAGGCAACTTTGCGACCTCGAGTATTTCAGGCAGAAATGAATTATATTTATACTGTAGTATTATCATTAATCAATCAATCGATAAGAATTTAACATCCGGTTCCTCGCCATAAGGCAAAGTTAGGGACGTCTCTTGCAGACTCTACATAAACAGGTGCCAAAAGCGCCACACGATGACTTACACGTAAACCTCCATTCCACTGTTGTATCCTTCCTCGGACTGAATTCCCGAATTTTGGCTTGTACCGTTTCTGGATCCCACACTCTGCTCATCGGATTGAATTTGATACCATAGTGTTCAATGTTGTCATGGACGACAGTATCCCTCTAATTATGTTGTTATTGTTGTTGGTGACTGAGTACACTTATTATTCAGTTAAATGTCAGTTTAATATCCAGTTTTAAATGACAGATCCTGAGGTGAATTGAACCCTCGTGGGTTCGAAGTCCAGACGCGCTGATCTGAGAGTAAAATCTCGGACATACACTGGACTGGTTATAAGAAAAATGAACTGAATTGCCTAACGGTTTAAACATGTGATATTAAAAAGTGATAGATATCAACATAGTTGATCAGTTCACTAAAATGCGTGCATACTTTTTTCACAGAGAATAACAACAACGACAACAACAAAATTAGAGTGCTATTGTCATCCATGACAACATTGAGCACTATGGTACCAAATCGAATCCGATGAGCAGAGTGTGGGGTCCAAAAACGGTGCAAGCCAAAATCCGAGAGTCCGGTCTGAGGAAGGGTACTAGTGGAGAACACAAAAGAAAGCAATTATTACTCCTACTATTAATACTCTATTACTAAATATTTTGTGAACATTTAAATGACTGTTCCAATAGTTAGGGGAATGTGGGGCAAGACTGACACCTTAAGGAAATTTCACTATTTTATCGAAACTTAGATTGGCAAAATTATCTTATTGGCTTTATAGTAGACACACATAGCAATGCTAATATACAATATCCAGTTCTTGACAAATATTACACTTAACGAAAAATAAAAGTAAGAAAAACTTTCAAAGTGACACATATGGGAATGTTAGTGTGTTACTCTTGCCCCAGTAGTGGGGCAAGAGTAACACACTAACATTCCCATATGTGTCAGTGTGTTACATATATGTTAGTGTGTTACTCTTGCCCCACTACTGGGGCAAGAGTAACACACTAACATTCCCATATGTCACTCTTGCCCCCTGCTACGGGGCAATAGTGACCGGTGAGAATTATAGTTTTATTCAGTCATCACGTTTTGACACAACAGTTTGAGTGCTACTGTCATTCATGACAAAATCGAGCTTTAGGGCCAGTAAAAATACGGTCAAAACGGTTCAAAGTCTTATATACAGTATTATGTCTTATACTCAGTCTTACAAGCTAATACGTACATTGGGGCGTATGTACTTATAATAAAGATGCAGAAGAGAAGATGAATCATATAATCTAACATACAGTTATAGTCCTTGTTTATGCCTGTTACAACTGTTTTACATTATGGATTGGCATCTGAGTATATCTACAAGGCACGAAGTATTTAACTATGACAGTAGTCACATATGAAAGATTTTCTTCCTCTCTCAATAGGCGCGCAGCTTTCATGTGCCCACAACTTGCAGTTTTTACACCGTATCCAATCTTCAGTTTGATTGTTGTCGTCACATTTCTCTCCTTACAGTAGATACAAATGTACTCCACAATTTTATTTTGCATCTTCTCATTAACAGCTGGCCTACCTACATTCAGTTTCTTCACATCAGTAGGTTTAGCATGACATTGTATAATACGTTTAGTATTCTTGCTATCAGCAATCTTATTTTTATTAGGTGTGCTAGTTAGAATGCAAGATGTCTCGGCTTTTCTCTTTCTCGACTGAGCATTATCTTGAGAGACTTTAGGTAAAGGATTGATCGCCAATACTGATACTATCATATCCCCTGATGAAATATCGGTCACCTCAGCTGTTGCAGCATCATGGTTTGCGATGGATGCTTGGATCACGATGGATAATCCATGGGTAGGCCTATAAATAGTTTGTGCAAATGAAATACCAGGGTCCATGGTGGATGCTTCAATGGTAATTTGTGTATCTGGTGTCACGGTGGATGATCCTTGCGTTTTAGTAGAATGTGATGATGAGGGTACTGAGGTCACAATGGACGCTTCTACGGATGGAACGTGAGTAGGCTGATGTGAAGATTGTGATGTTGAAGGAACAACAGACTGGTGTGATGGATCAACAGTATTATCAGTAACTATACTGGGAGCAAAATCAGCCTCAGTAAAAATATCAGGATTACAAGGATAGATGCCAGATGCCAAGAATCCTTTAATCGCATTTTCAGCTGATGCCGCTCGTAGGTAGGTAGTACAAAACAGACCTGCGATATCAAACGGTGTGACTCTCTTACCAGGATTCTGTACCATCCAGTTATCCAATGCTCTTATGTAGTATGCCTTAAAAGGACCAAAGAAACTTACATCTAGGGGCTGAAGACAATGTGACGTATGAGGTGGGAGTGTGAGCAAAGTGATGTGATTAGCTTGTGCAAAGTCTATCGTCTGCAAAGTTTTGTGGCTCTGGTGACAATCGCAAATCAAGAGAACTTTATTCTATGAACCTGGCTTAGATGCTTCGTGAAGTGCTGCAAGTAATCTAAAAAAAAGTCTCCATCAATCCAACCATTATCAGAGCAACGTCCAATGGTTCCAGGAGGAGCATCTCTCTGTAGAACATCGTTCATTCTCTTTCGCTTGAAGATCGTCATTGTCGGTATAAAGGTACCGCTAGCACTCATACCATAAACTACGGTTGTAGTTGTACTCTTATCAGCACTCACTACCTTTCCGACTTGTTTGGTCCCCTTCATTGCAATGATTTTGTTATTGTGATTTGGAACCGAAGTAATCCCGCTCTCGTCGACATTATAGATCTGTCCGGATTCATATTGGTTTGTCAGCATAACTTTTTGTATTAGGTCAAAGAACTTGCCAACTATTGTGATTTGGAACCGAAGTAATCCCGCTCTCGTCGACATTATAGATCTGTCCGGATTCATATTGGTTTGTCAGCATAACTTTTTGTATTAGGTCAAAGAACTTGCCAACTATTGTGATTTGGAACCGAAGTAATCCCGCTCTCGTCGACATTATAGATCTGTCCGGATTCATATTGGTTTGTCAGCATAACTTTTTGTATTAGGTCAAAGAACTTGCCAACCTGAACTTTATTAAATCCAGTAATGCGAGAAAGACTGGTTGACTCAGAGGTACGAAATGATAATAGAGTATGACGAGACATGAAATGTGAAACCCAGTCACGACCTGCCATTTTCTTACCGACAGAAAATGGATGCTGAAGCCGATTTCACTCAGCTAGATCATAGATTTTCTCATCATCTACGCAATTGTAATCATTGTAATGCCAGAGCACCTCTTTTGCATCTCGCAGGCATACTGTAGTAACTGTACTTCAAATTGTTCATCAAAGACTGGCCTATACCTGCCTAAACCGGGCGGAATATAGTCTTTATTTTTAAGTCTCTTTATATTTGTACTTCTTGGTATCTTATATCCCATGCTAGCTTCACGTTTACTAATTTCTCCTTTAATAACAAGAGTTAAAGCTTCTTGTAGAGATTCCTCAGTATAAGATCTCTGGGTCTTTCTCTTATAAGAACGAACCATTTAAAATAAACGCATAACAGACATTGATACATATTCTTGCTTAGGCTACATTTTGATTAATTGCATTGGTTAAGGTTATAGCAGGCTAAAGCTTAAACGATAATGAGTTTTCTATGTTGTGGGGTAAGAGTGACATATATGTCACTTTACCCCATAGGCAATATGTCACACTTGCCCCAATATATGCAACCAATAATAAATGGCCACTAAACTTACGTCTTTATGGAAAGCAACTTGAAAAGTGCATTTAATTGTTGCAAATAGAATATTTAATCGATAACAAATGAAAAAAAATTTCTACACATATCTACAGACCAGTATTAATCTTTAACTGCCAAATAAATATAACATGAAATGTTACAAAACATATAAACACTTTTATCTATGGTCACTATTGCCCCCACGGCCAATCTTGCCCCACATTCCCCTACTGGAGCTGCATGAATTATATAGCGAGTAGAATTTCGATCACAAGATCTGCCATAATAGAGAGGTTTCATGGACAAGTCATTTTTTGTTTAAATTACAAAGCCGCCATTTTGATGCAGAAAACTCTATATGATACACGGTTATATACGTATCTTTAAGTAGTTTTTCATCTTAATTTGGTATAAAATTGTGTCTGGCATATGGACATGGGCTCTTTCTTACAGGTTAATGAACTGGTAATGGATACGATGGTTCTTGAAAGCTTTGTTACACGAAATTTCAGCATTTCTGCCAATTAGTGCATGAGACAGGCTAAGTGGCAGAAATGGCAGAAATTTGGACTCCGTGAGTGGAATTAAGGAAAAGGGAACAAAAATCTGACGGCACGTTGTACGTGTTTCTGTTTTATTTTGTACTTATGTATTTAATTAGCAATCGAATATAAGATAGGCCTATTGTTGGCAAGCTTTAATGGTTTGATGAAATTAGTAATGCAGATTAAGGTCAAATTTCTCAAAACAGAGTCAAATTATTGGAATATACATAGATCTGTACACAAAAGAAATATTGAAAGTTTTGGCCTTTTGCACTAGCCTATAGTTTAAGACTTAAGGTTTGTATTTGAATCCTTTACAGTCTTTGTGTATAGAAGCATTAAACTACGACTAGACTAGTGTTGCAGGTCCTCAAGACTTACTGAACGAGTATAATTAATTTAAGTCTTCAACTATAGAATCCAGCTACATAACGAATCTACAAAGTACGGCGTACCGGTAAGATCGGAGCTCATATATTTCATACGTAAGTTCATATAACTTCATGAGTCACATAGGTACACTGTCTGTGTATATTACTAATAAATGGTGTGCATTTTTACAAATTGCAATATACGTACATAGAAATTTTATTTTTTATATGCATATATATCTATACATACGTAATGCTAAAAATCAACAAACGTAATCCAATATGGATGCCAATGCCGGCAGGTGTCTAAAAGTGGGCGCGGCTAACAGCTGTGGAAGTCATCTATAATTTTGTAAACAAACACCGCACAAAAAGTTTTAGCAATTTAAGAGTTACATTTTTATATTACAGAATTTTGGCAATTGATGAACTCTTTTCCAATCGGTTTTAAAGCAATATACAAGTTATATTTTCAGTTATTTTTCATTACTGAAGTTAGGACCTTTCATTAGTTTCGAATACTTTTAATTGTTATGGATTAATAAGAAATAGTCAGCATGGATTTATCAGAAATAGATCTTGTCTAACAAACATCTTGAGCTTTATGGAATCCGTCACACTGCATGTTGATAACGGGGGTAATCCAGTAGACATTGTCTATTTGGATTTTGCAAAGGCATTCGATAAAGTGCCACATGAGAGATTGGTTTGTAAACTTGAGGCTCATGGAGTTACTGGCTCTATCCTGAATTGGATTAGAGGTTGGCTAACCTCCAGGAGACAAAAAGTTTGCATTTCAAATCATGACTCGGCTTGGCGCAATGTTACTAGTGGGGTTCCACAAGGTTCAAATTTAGGTCCAATTTTATTCTTGGTTTACATTAATAACTTAGACAACAGCATAATATCTAAATTGAGTAAGTTTGCAGACGACATTAAATTGTGTAAAAATATAACTAGTTTAGAGGATATGTTATCGCTTCAGAGAGATTTAGACAGTTTACATCACTGGGCAACTATTTGGCAGATGAGTTTCAATGTTGACAAATGTACAGTTATGCATGTAGGCCACAACAATAATTGTAATCAGTATAAGCTTGGTAATGCAGAACTAAAATCATCTATTAAAGAAAAGGATCTAGGTGTCATTATTGATAATACCCTCAAATTTTCAGAGCAGTGTAAATCAGCAGCAAATTGTGCTAATCGCACTTTAGGTTTAATTAGGAGAACTATAAAAAGTCGTAATAAGGATGTAATAGTTAAATTATATAAAGCATTAGTAAGACCTAAATTAGAATATTGCGTTCAAGCATGGAGACCTTTTTTAAAGAAGGATATAGAATGTATGGAAAGAGTTCAAAGGAGAGCAACTAGAATGATTCCTGAATGTAGAGGTCAAAGCTATGAATCTAGGTTAAATGTATTAGGTCTAATTAGTTTAGAAGATAGACATACCAGAGGGGATTTAATTCAAGTGTTTAAAATAATTAAAAGTTTTGACAATATCGAATGTGGAGAATTTTTCAAATTATCTGATTATGAGGGCAACTATAGAGGGCATACATTCAAAATAATAAAGGTTAGGTCCAGATTAGAGATTAGAAGAAATTTTTTCAGTCAGAGAATTGTAAATATATGGAACATGTTACCTCAGTATGTAGTAGAGGCAGAGTCAATGAATGCTTTCAAGAATAGGCTAGATAAGTATTGAAAAGAAATACATTAAATTAATAATTTTTGTTTGTTTGTTGTGTGTAGATAGGCAGGCTGATTAGTCTCATACAATATGAGAGTATTTTGCTTCTTGGTATTCATGTGTGTGGGTAAGGCTTATATGTGTATGTGTGCGTAGGTGTGTGTATGTGTGTGCATATGTGTGTATGTCTATGTATGTATGTGCATGTATGTGTGTATGTATTGTAATGTAAGCCTATATTTTTGCAAATGGTTGATATGCCTAGAATGTAGTTATATGCATGCATGCATATTTTTGTCTGTATGTAGGTTGATGTGTGTATGTACAAATGAGTGTGTATATAAGTCTTCTAGACTTATATAAACAGAAAGAACTTTTCAAAAGTGTATTCTGTGTGTGTGTATATAAGTGTATATGTAAGTGTGTGTGTATATATATATATATATATATATATATATATATATATATATATATATATATATATATATATGTATGTATATATATATATGTATGTATGTATGTGTATGTATGTATATATGTGTGTATGTATGTGTATGTATGTGTGTATATGTGTGTATATATGTGTATGTATATATGTTTGTTTATGTATATAGGTATATGTGTATGTGTTTGTATGCGTATGTATGTGTGTATATTTTGTGTATGTGTTTATATGTATGTATGTGTATGTATGTATGTGTGTATGTATGTAGATATGTACGTACATGTACGTATATGTGTGTATGATATGTACGTACATGTACGTATATGTGTGTATGTGTGTATATATGTGCATGTATATGTGTGTATGTGTATATATATATATATTTGTATATAGGGTATGTATTTATGTATGTATGTATATGTATAATACTTGTATGTATTTTGAGTGTATGTATGTATATATGTATGTGTCTATGTATATATGTGTGTGTGAGTGTATGCATGTGTGTATGCATGTATGTGTGCATACATGGGTGCATGTATGTATGTGTATTTATGCATAGTTGTATACCTGTGTTTAAGTTTATATGTTAGATACTTGTGTCTGTGTGGAATGTTGGTGAGTGTTTAGTTTTGTTTTTCTTATGTTCTTCTTTTTGAAGTCTATCAGCTTGTCAAGGTTTGTATCTTTTTCCTTTACGTCTCTATGTATTAAGGTATGAAATTACTACTTAAACTGGTGTTACAAGTCTTTGTGACTTCCTTAGCCAGTATAATTATTGTTAAGTTAAGTTAATACAAAATCATATATAATGGCCGAGACCTTTCACTACATATGCCGATTCAAAATGACTAGATTATGACTAGTCATGATCTAGTCTCTGATTAGCTGACGAGTCATGACTAGTTTCTGACATCATATGAGATCATGACACTGGCCACAGTGCACTGGCATCAATCGAAATGAAAATTCTTTTGGCCTAAAAAATTTTGACACTCAGTGCGCTTTTGGTGTACTTTCTGTCAGCAGATTCATTGCGTAGAGCTTCTCATTTCTCGATCGATTTAGCTTTAAACTATGTCACTGGCTGGAGCCAGTGGCGATGTCGGTAAGATACTCGACCGCAGATCAGTTGATGCGGGTTCAAATCCTGGGCTCGCCCGTCATGACATCGCTTTCGAGTGAGGAAACTAACTTTAACCTTAGCTTTACCAGCTTTTTTTTACTTTAGTTCATTATTCCAATATATTTCTATTAGCTTTTAAAGTGCTACTTTATGTGTATTTTTCTTAGTACAGAACAAAAACTAAGTCCAGTTTTGTCGTTTTACAATAGGAAGTGTCAAGATCTTTAAACAGATTCATAAAGATCTGTAAATATTTATATAAAGTTCAACGTATGCTCTATCTATATCATAAAGGCATGCTCTATATATGGCATGCTCTATCATTATACCATAAAAGTAAAATACTTAGAAAAAGCTGCACTTTTGTAAAGATCCTTCTCGACCGAACCGTATGCATACACAGAAAATTACAAAACCACATCTCTAATTTTTTAATTTATTTTATTTTATTTTCTAGTGTGCTAAACAATAGGCACTTACTATTTAAAAAAACAAGCAAATGAACTGAAATGCAAAACACAAACTCAATTAACTAAGATTTAGTAGTACATTTTAGTAGTACATTAAAAATTAAAAGAGTAATTTTAATTAATATTAATTAATATTAATTAATATTAATTAATATTAATTAATATTAATTAATATTAATTAATATTAATTAATATTAATTAATATTAATTAATATTAATTAATATTAATAATTTTAATACTAATAGTATTAGTTTTGATGTTGACTTTGTCTGTTCTTATTGCTGGATCCTTTCAAAATGTACCGTCTGTTGACTGCAATTGGTGACAAAGCAATGCTTAGGAATGCCATTTATCAGTTGTGATGTAATGATTGGGTGAGTTATGGACTTGGTCTATGTCTTGCTATTATCGTCATCTTTTACTGCGACCCGGTTCTTATGCAGAAATGAGTCTAAGGTTAGAGACCTATGAATGTATCTGAGAGATCAATTATATAAATGCACATACAAAATGTTATCACAGTGTTCAATTTATGGTATAATAGTTATATATTGAAATATTACTGGTCCATTTGTATCCCGACCTTAGTTAAACTGGGATTAAAGGGCAGATGATGATGATGATGATTTTGAAATATTACTGTACTATTTTTAATATATTTTGAATTTTACAGTGTCGATGCAGTTTTGTGCAATGTCAAACGAGCACGTATATAGTATAGAAGATCTGAGGCAGGAACTGGGAGCTGATTTTGTATTTACTACCATTGACGAATTTAAATTAAACATTCTAGAGAGTCATGTGTTAGGAACAGCTTTGCTGCAGCTGCTGCGGAATGCTGTTAATGACCTTCTGTCATCAAGATGGGAATGTGTCATTGGAACATGCAAAGCCCTGTTGGAAATAACTTGGGAGAAATTAAACACGGGTCATTGGAAAGATGTGGATATTACATGGCGTCGTGTCTACTATATCGTTAGCTATTTGAAGACATTAGCAGAATTTTCTAAATTGAGAGAATTAGGACAAAGAAGCACAGAAGATGCCCTGAGGTCTTGTGATATGGGAATTCTAATGGGAGCTCCTATGCTTAACGGTGTCTTGACTAAGCTGGCGTCTAAGTATGCCTCTGTTAACAAAGGTCTGTATGAATTGATAATTACAAAGCTACAAGAGCTTATGATCAATTGTAAGAAAGAAAATCAATGATTTTAAAATAAATGTGTGTGTTTGTGTAATTATTATATTTCCAATTTGTTGTCTGTACCTAAATTCTGATTCTGAACTTTTTTTAGAGTCCTGAGCGAGTTCTCAAGTGAACTATCGTCTCCAACGAATGAAAAAAATTAGAAAAAGGATTTTACGCTTTTTGCATTTCTTTAATATGATCAATTAAGTCAGTTTGTGTCAGCTTCAAGAAAGCTGATATCAAATGTTTGGTTAATTTCACGAAAGTTTATCAGTGATGGATTTAAAGCCAGAACACACTGATATGCTGTCTAAAATGTAACTGATGCTGCAGCTGACTCCGCCAATCAGGTCTAAAATAATAAATTACTAGAAATCTAAATTGAACACCGATTGTGATCCTTAACATCGCTAAGCTTTTTAGTTACGAATCATAATTTTGATTTTTGATGGTTCGATATTTAATAACTGGATTATTCCAGATATTAATAATATTAATAATAATAATAATAGTAATGATAATAATAATAATACTAATAGTAAATGGCACCAGCACCTGAGGGTGATGGCAACCCAGGCAGGGTACTTCTACCCACCCTCGGGGCACCCCAGAGTAAATTTCCTAAGGATTATTGTCTGAAGAATGGGCAGATGATTTTAGTTTTATTATTTAAATTTTAACTTTTCCCCCTGTTGTATCTGGGCCACTGAAGAGTAGACCAACTGTTAGCTGCATGTGCTGTAAGAGGCGACTAAGCAAGAACTGAGAAAGGCAATGGGAGACGACCTTATAAGCCATATATTTCACAAGTTTAGTCTACATTAAGATGTAGATGAGGCATAGTCTTTGTGCAGAGATTAATTCACTAATCGATGTAGTTCTTTTTATGAAGCATGAAGAAGAATTTGCTTAGGAATATGTATCTTAGACCTGCCAATTGGCAAAACTCTAAAGGGAGAGATGACATGAACGTTTTGCTTTGATATCAGTATGTTATGTGAATGTAACATTTGACCTTTGATCGATGGGGGCTTTGAGCCCCAGGAGGCTGAATTTTATAATGACAAATATGTGTGTGGAATGCTTTTATTTATTAAGTCTGATGGTTATTACTCTCTATTTCGGTGATTCTTTTGTGCTTGTAGATGGTGGTTTAGATGAAGATGTAGCTTCTCATACGAATCAATTTGTCGGTGAGTTTCAGCAGACTGCTTCAGTTGCATTGTCGGAAGAAAAACTCATTAAAAAATGTTCTTGCCCATCACTGGAAACTTTTCGGAATTATATGTTCTCAGAAACTCCCGTCATGTTGACAGATGCCATTGGCTACTGGCCTGCGTTTAATGAGAGGAGGTGGACATTAAGTTATTTAAGGTATATACTTGAATTTGCTCCTCTCAAATTCAATTGTTGTAGATTGAATATAATTTTATGATGTCAGTTGCTTTTTTGGTAGGACCATTGCAATAGAAGGGTCATCGCTAGGTCTATGGGCTCATTCTAAAATAACTCTAGCCCTAGTGAGCATACATATATATGTATGTATGTATGCTCACACGTCAATTTATGTCCATTTTACACGTCGTTCCTTGCATAATGTATACTATCTTTCTTATTTGTGTGAATATAAAATACTTTTATCTATCAACTGGAGTTTGTCTAGAAGACTGGCATGCTTTTAAATTGTAAATCATAGCTTCATTGAATATTTCTATTGTAATATTATCTTATATTTGTCTTCCAAAAGGTCCTAGATTAGGCCTGGGTTAACTGTTCATTAACTGATTTTCTCTGAAATGTTAAAGGTGTTATAACTTTAGATAATCTCGCAGCAGGCACCAATATCAAAACTAGTTAATACATTTTGAAATAAGGTATGTAGGCCCTATGAGCCTTTTTGTCCATTCCATATCAGCCTTTTAGGATCTAATCATTTAAACTAAACCCTAGTTCTCCTCTGCGGGCTTGCGCTGCAACTTTATTCTGGTTAATTCTGTTAATGAATTAATTATGATTAGTTAATTGACTGTGTATTCATATTCCGACCCTGGTTAAATTGGGATTTAAAGGAAGATTATGATGATGATGATGATGATGATGATGATGATGATTAGTTAATTAGATATAATTAGTTAATTCAGGTGTTTTGATGCTCAGGAATCTCGCAGGATCTCGACTCGTACCCGTTGAGTTGGGCTCTAAGTACACAGAGGACTCCTGGTCCCAGACCTTAATCACCATCAATCAGTTCATTGATCAGTATATCGAACTCAAGCGAGTCCACAAAACTGACAAATCTGAAACAACAGAGCACGAGTCACCCATAGGCTATCTAGCTCAGCATCAGCTCTTCAATCAGGTGTCTCATTAACGTACTGATATTTTATATCAAAGCTCAAAGCATTTAATATTTTTTTATTTTGTTGTCTTTCTTCTCTATATCATTTGTTTAAATCTTTTAAGCTTTAACTTTTTTTAAATCTTCTCTTTGTTCAATATTAATTTATCAATTTGAAATTAATTGGTTCTCTGTTTAGGAGAGTTGAATTACTTGCTGTAATATAAAGGTTAAATTTAGAATCTTGACATTAGACTTGGTGTTTATTTTTTCTATTGGTTATAGAATTACTTGGCTGTTTGAACTTTTGAGTGTTTGTGTGATATAACTGATATCTCTGATATCACTCATATCTCTGATATCACTCATATCACAGATAAAATAATATCTCTGATATCTCTGATATATCACTTATCACTGATATAACGGCTATCACTGCTGTCACTGATTTTGCTGCTATCACTTCCATCACTGGTATCACTGATATCACGTATCACATCTATCCTTGATATATCTGGTATCACTTCTGTCACTGATATAAAGTCTATCGCTTTTATCACTTCTGTCATGTATTTCACTATTATCAGAGCTATCCCTTTTATCAAAGCTATCACTTCTATCACTGCTATCACTTCTATCACTGATAACACTGCCATCACTGATATCACTGCTATTACTGATATCACTACTAACAATTATTTTATTGCTATCACTGTTATCACTGATATCACTGCTATTACTGATATCACTACTAACAATTATTTCATTGCTATCACTGTTATCACTGATATCACTGTTACTACTGTTATCATGGACTCAGATCTTATATATTAATCTTTATTTCACCAAATGGTAGAAAGAAATCAAAAGAACAAAAATACATACACATGTAGATGCAACTTATTCTACCACTCAATTTTATCTCAATCACAGCTGTAACTACAAATAATTTCATTACCATATTGTCACGGATGTATTGTAGATACCAGAGCTTCGTAGAGACATCTCGGTGCCTTCGTACTGTGGCATTACACTCGACGATCAGGCTGAACGCCACGAGGACGTGGACATCAACGCTTGGTTTGGTCCTGCGGGCACCATCTCACCCCTACACACAGACGCCAAGCACAACCTGCTGGCTCAGGTGGTGGGAGAGAAGTACGTAAGACTCTACTCGAGGCAGTACAACAACAACATGTACCCGCACGAGGACAGCATGCTGTTCAACACGAGCAGAGTGGACGCAGAACATCCTGATCTCAACAGGTTTCCGCTGTTCGCGGAGGCGCCGTACACGGAGTGCGTGCTGCGTGCGGGAGAGGTTCTGTACATACCGCCTCTCTGCTGGCATTACGTGCGGTCCCTCAGTGTCAGCTTCTCTGTCAGCTTCTGGTGGAGGTAGTGGTGTGAATCATGGGTGTGTGGAGGTAGTCGTCCGAATCATGGTCTGTGGAGGGAGTGGTCTGAATCATGGGTGTGTGGAGGTAGTGGTCTGAATCATGGTCTGTGGAGGTAGTGGTATGAATCATGGGTGTGTGGAGCTAGTGGTGTGAATCATGGGTGTGTGGAGGTAGTGGTCTGAATCATGAGCTATTCAACGTAGCATGTTCAATACCTTGTACTCAGTCTGCTGTCTCTCACGTGATCACAAGTCTCAAGCAATTGTGCTTTCTGACCCAGTGTTTGTTATGTTATCACAAGTGTTGGCATGTAGAACGAACAGTGAAATTTTGTTTCAAAGATTTATATTCTGTCTGCTAGTGCAAGTCTTGCTACAGATATTTGCAATCCCAATTAAACTCTTTGATGAAACGAAAGATGCAAAAATTATTGTTTAAGGCTCTACATTTTACATGCATGTACGGTATATCGAGCTTACTATCGGCAATACTTTCCGTATACGTACAATTCTTCTTCTTCAGTGCACTGCTAAGTGGCAGGTTCAAGGTACATATTCATACTCAAAGTCTGTTTTCTCGCTCCATAAGAGCACTCCTTAGATCAACAAGTTAATCCCTTCACAAAGTCTATGCTTTATTCATACCTTATGTAGCCTATAGCTTGGGAAAAGTATGACTTCTGAGGTGGTTTCCCGTTGCCTTCCTCAGTTAGATGGATTAATTACCATTTAATCCTGGGGAAATGCTCCATGGTGAGGTGGGTCCCCTCTTGCCATCCTCAGCTCCTGCCTTTAGTCGCCTCTTACGTACACGCAGCAGCTTGTTTGCGGGTGCCCTATTCTGCAGTGATCCAACCACACCCGAACACAACACGTACAATTATCACCGTACAAATACAATTATACAACATGTCAATTATTATCTCTGCTAAAAATTTTCACGTCATTACCTATAATTAAGTTAATCACATTACCTATAATTAACGGGCCCGCCCGTAATCAGTGAAATAACTTGATTCAGCATCAATTAACTTCAAAAAATACGCGAAACAAATAAGAAATGGGACAATTGGTGAGTTCTGGTGAAGAACCTAGTATCTGTTTTGATCGCCTCGTACGAACATTTTGCTTTCGGTTGATCTATTCCTAAGTCTCTTGTAATAGGCGACTACCGTGGAATATATCGAAGTTTGTCAGTTTGTTTATAACTAAACTATAACGAAGTTTATAACGAAGTTTGTTTATAACTAAACTGAGCTCTAATTTTACTAATGACCGAGCTATTGTTAAGTTTTTCTACTGAGACCTATCACGTACATGTGCGGCTTTACGAGACTTGACACTGATTAGGAGAAGAGCTTTTGTTTTCTGCTGACTATGAGTTGGTGAGATTGTCTTACTGCTTCTAGATTTGATTGAATAGATTTCAGTGTATCGTGTTCGCAAACTGAGTCTTCAACCTTGTCAGACATGTTCTAGCCTTTATGTCATTGTGTGTTCTATTGTCAGAATCTCTGCAGACATCGAAATAAATTTTGATTCTTGAAAACTTGAGGTAATTTTTAGGTTTAATTTGATACCTCTTAGCGTGATAAATGTTTGGTTTATAGATTAGAAGTTTCAGGTTCTGCCTTAGTTCCAGTCAATTAGTTTCACATTATATATACTTCCTGCACTTAGTAGTCTTTGATTTTTTTTATTTCTTTTACATTGGCTTCCCAGGGTATATTTCGATTATCACAATTAAGATACTTAACTATCGCCGGTTTTCATTGTTATTGTTGTTATTGTTGATTGATGCTAGTTTTGATAGAAATTTTATTCCAAGGTCTAGCTAGATATAGTTATTTTATAGGATATTTTTATATTATTAGGTCACACATTGTTAGAAATTCTCGGAGATATTTAGGCTATATTTCTTTTGAGATATTCCCCCATGTTGTGCTCGGGTGTGGTTGGATCACTGCAGAATACGGCAACCGCAAACCATATGCTGCGTGTACGTAAGAGGCGACTAAAGCAGGAGCTAAGGATGGCAAGAGGGGACCCACCTTACCGTGAAGTATTTTCCCCCAGGATTAAATGGTAATTAATCCATCTAACTGAGGAAGGCAACGGGAAACCACCTCAGAAGCTATACTTTTCCCAAGCTATAGGCTACATAAGGTATGGATAAGGCATAGACTTTATGAGTGGATTAAATTGTTGATCTAAGGAGTGCTCTAAAGGAGCGAAAAATCAGACTTTGAGTATATGAATATGTACCTTGAACCTGTCACTTGACAGTGCACAGAAGAAAATTTAGGCTATTGATGATTTGATCCCCACTTCTTTGGCTATAAATTTAGTTATTCATTTTCTTCCTATGTTGAAAATTACGATATTGAAATAACCCTGTTGTGATCGGTTCAATTTAGAATCGAACAAAAGTAAACTGCACGTATTTGGTAAGAGGCAACTAAGCAGGAACTGAGAGGCAATGCGAAACACATAATATAAGAGATTATATATTCCGAAGCTGGGGGCTACAGAAGGTTTGGTTAGGGCGCTGCTTTCGTGTTCAGGTCAACTTGTTCATCAACAGAGTTGTCTTAATGAACATAAATGTAAAATTTAAGAAAGAATCTTAAAAAAATTCCGAAGTGAATCTGATATTAAAATTTTAGAAAACTTGAGAGAGGGCTAAGAATTGAAAAATAAAAACAAAAATTAAATTGTATCCAAAATGTTCGCAACTCGCAGACGGCACTTTTGGATTTCTTACACTGAATCATGTGACATAAAAATTATATCTTTCGGATTTGACTATTGGGAGGTGAAGTGTTTCCAAAACATTTCACTTAGCATTGAATACTCTTGAGTGATTGGCTGGACCCTCAAATCTCAAACTATCAAGGGAAGAATTTTTCGTGATGTTAGGTTGAAGCAAGTTCATTACGAGTATTCGGGGCTCAGCTTATAATAATTCTAATGAGATCAAGCTTTTATTTGTTACCTGTCGTGCCATTTAAACCGGAATTCTGTAACGTCGCTATTTCGTCAATTTAAAAATATTTTGATCAAATACCTATGCGTCATTGAATCAATCTATATTCATTAATTGATTCTGAAGCTGGTCTTGTTTACCATAAGCCCCTATCTCCATTTAAATTCCTCCGTGGTTGACTTTTGCCTTTGTCGCTCTTTATTTGTTTCTATCAAAATATTCTAAGCTCTATTCTATATTACCACTGTACTACATGTATATTCATTACTCTTCAGCCTGATCTCTTCAAGCCATAACTTCTAATTGTCTGTATAGGGAGACCTATAACAGAAGTTCCGTACTGTTTATTATTCCTGGAATACATTTATTTCTTTGTAAGCTTAACCTAAAAACAATTCCACTTTTTAGAATATTCTTGCTCGAATCACTTTATGCTCATTTGTGCCTTTGTGCTTGGGTCACATGGCCAATACGAATGGGATTGGACATAAAATATCGTCGAGCGACTTCTTTGCCGTCATTGTCCGGCATATTGCTTTGAAACGACTAAAGTATGGATCCTCTGACTTCTGGAATGGGAAGTACGTGATTGCCGACTAGCGCAATATCTCGACCCGATTTAAATTCCCTTGGTTCGGTACTGATATTTTTATTTTATTATTAGAAAGTAGTTTTGTTGCAATTACTGTATTGCATTAACTGTAAAATGGTCGAGATTGTGAGTTCAAATAGACTATGGAATAAATCACTATATAGTCTATACAGTCTATTTACTCCATAGAGTTTCTCCATTTAGATGTAATATTTGTCGGAGCACCGTAAACAGACCATTCATCTAATACGATGATTGTTACGTAGTGTGATCTCGCTTTCTCTCTCTATCTCTCTCCTCTCTCTCTCTCTCTCTCTCTCTCTCTGTCTGTCTGTCTATCTATCTATGCATCCATTTGTCTCTGTCTCTCTCCCTGTCTCTCTCCTGTTTCCTGTCGAAGGGCAGGTCCATGTTACATATTTCACTCATATTGCACATATTAAACACACAGTCAATTGTCAGAAAGATTATCACTTTAATAAATTCACAAAGGCTATGCTTTGTTCAGACATTAGTGCAGCCTTTTGACTACATTAAGAAAAATAAAACCTTTGAGGTGAGTTCCCTTTTTCTTCCTCAGTTCTTGCTTAGTCTCCTCGCACTACACAGCTGGTTTCAGTTTATATACAGTCCACTCAGTAGAACTACAGCTAAGTTTTGTAGGTATATTGTGTAGCCTAAGTATTTACAATAAGCTAGCTTGAGCCATTAAGGCAATTTTGGTGTATAATTTCATTACTTTCGTTTGGGAGTAGAGAAAAGCCATATCAGATAATATCTAAAAATGATCAGATTTGACTTAGAATAATACTCTATTCTTACTCTGGCTGGAGCCAGTGGCGATGCCGCTAAGTTATTCGACCGCGGATCAGTGTGTGCGGGGTTCAAATCTTGGGCTCACCCGTCACTGACATCGCTTTCGCGCGAGGAAACTGACGTTAACATTAGCGTTTAGCTTTTACTTACGCTCATCAGGTAGGAGAGTTATCCGAAACTCAAGTTAAGTAAACTATAGTGTTTACAGACTATACGATATAGTGTATCTATCCATACTTCTTTGTCTTCCGCTTTTCTCTTCATGTCCAGAGAACACGAAATAGGAAAGCGTTCTTTTTGCATAATATTTATTTATAGGCATATTAAATTAAATTTTTTTATTAAAAAGTCGTTTTTATATTATATACAATATTAGGCCTATATTTGCTTTTTATGTTACCAAACGTATTAAGTAATTTAAAACTCACTCCTATACAAGAAGTCAATATGATGAAAATTCTGTTGTTAAATCAAATTTGATTTCCTCAGTTTGAGGACATTATCTACGTGCCACGTCGTACACTTAACCTGTTGGTCTACGTCTCAAGTATGCCATCCTAGCACATTTTCACGCTAATAACTTTAATTTATTTTCACATATAGTTCTGCAAATATAGTATAGTCATGCCAATTAAGAAATTGGATATATACTAAATTCCACGGGGGTATCGATCAAAATGAAAACCGTTCGAGAAACTCAAGGACTTTAGGTTTTTTCTATTACTCGGACGCTATTTGACGTCAGATTAAATCATTGACACATCATGAGCACGTGACTAAACATGTCTAGGCGTGCTCAAACATGTCTTGTCTCATTAACGTGACATGAGGATAGCGTCCGGGGTTAAAGGTCACCTGAGTCCTATCGGATATGCCAGTCCTGTGTAAATTCAATTAATTTGTTCTTCGCTACAAAACCATTCATATTCATTTGAATTTATTCTCTTATAATATCGAATAAAAAGAAAAAACGCTGATGTTAACGTAAGTTTCCTCACTCGAAAGCGATGTCTGTGACGGGAGAGCCCAGAACTCGAACCCCGCACATACTTCTCCGTGGTCGAATATCTTGCCGACAAAAATTTATCCGATATTATCTATTATAGCCATGTTTAGTCTATTAGGTAGGTTATTAGATAAAAGGGTTATAGTAGTGGGTGACTTTAATTTCCCTGAATTAGATTGGGTAAATAATTCTATAATTGATGCATCTCATCCATTTGTTGAATGCTTAAATAATAATTTTTTTAGATCATTACTGTAATGAACCTACCAGAGGAAAACAATATTTAGATCTAGTGTTAAGCTCCGAAGACATTCTTCAGGATGTTGTCGTAGGAGAACCTTTTGAAACTAGTGACCATCAGATGATCAGGTTTCAAATCAAAAGCAGTTGGGACAAGAAGGAAGTTAAGAAATATGATTACTTTAAAGCAAACTATGAAGAAATTAGAATGCATGCAAAAAGTAGTCAATTGTTTCTTTTGTCAAGTGAAGACAATGCAGATAGATACTGGAGCAAAATAATTAGAAGTCTAAAAATGATTAGAAATGATTTTATCAAATTGAAGAGTAAAAATAAAGATAGACGCAAATGGATAACGAAAAAAGCAAGAAGCAAAAGAAAAGCTAAAAAAGCGGCATGGATTTTATATAAAAACAGTGATATTAAGGATGAAACTTTATACAGAGATTTTAAGGAAAAGCGGCATGGATTTTATATAAAAACAGTGATATTAAGGATGAAACTTTATACAGAGATTTTAAGGAAAAGCGGCATGGATTTTATATAAAAACAGTGATATTAAGGATGAAACTTTATACAGAGATTTTAAGGAAAAGCGTAATAAATCTGTGGCTGAAAATAGAAAAGCTAAAATAAATTTTGAAAAAAATTAGTTCACAATATATAGAACGATGCAAAAAGTCTTTTGCTTATGCTAATGCAAACAAAAAAAACTAAAACTAAAATTGGCCCTTTAAGAGATATTACTGGAAACATTATAGAAAATAATAAATGTGCTGCAGATCATTTAAATAAGTACTTTAGTACAGTTTTCGTAGAGGAAAATTTGACAAATATGCCTGTGCCCTGCAAAGTTTTTCAGGGCAGTATTGATGAATCACTGCATGATATTGACGTAAACGATACTATTATGATGCAGAAATTGAAATCACTAAATGTAAACAAGAGTCCAGGTCCAGATGAGATACATGCAAAAATGCTGATCGAGCTTAGTGAAGAGTTGGCTCCAAGCCTTGTAACGCTATTTAACTCTAGTCTAAAGACAGCGTTTGTCCCTCAGGATTTCAGGGAGGCTATAATTGTACCAATACATAAGAAAGGTGCAAAGGACAAAGCAGAAAACTATAGACCTATCAGTCTTACAAGTATTATTAGGAAAGTTTTCGACAGCCTCATTAAGAATAAAATTACTAGTTTTCTAGAAGTAAATAAGTTAATAAGAAATAGTCAACATGGCTTTACTAGTGGACGTTCCTGTCTCACTAATTTATTAGACTTCTTTGAGGCAGTATCTAAAGAACTAGACAAAGGAAATTGTGTGGATGTTCTGTATTTAGATTTCGCAAAGGCTTTCGACAAAGTTCCGCATAAGAGATTAATTAAAAAGTTAGAGGCGCATGGTATAACAGGTAATATACTAAGATGGATAGAGAGTTGGTTGACAAATAGAAGACAAAGAGTCTGCATTGAGGGTGAGTTTTCTGAATGGGCAGATGTTAAAAGTGGTGTGCCGCAGGGATCTGTGCTGGGCCCTCTATTATTTATAATACATATAAATGATATAGATGAAGAAATTCTATCTAAATTTAATAAATTTGCGGACGATTCAAAAATTGCAAAAAGTGTTAACAATGCTCATGATGTTAGAATATCAGAAAATGATATAGTAACAATACAAATTGGTCTAATATCTGGCAGATGGAATTCAATATTGATAAATGTAAGGTAATGCATTTGGGTAAAAATAGTTTAAATACTAATTACGTTCTAAACCACACAATACTAAAGTCGACCAATAGTGAAAAAGATCTAGGTGTATTGGTAGATAAGTCATTAATGTTTAGAGAATAAGTTAATAAAGTAGCAAACAGTGCGAATTCTGTTCTAGGTTTGATTAAAAGAACTATGACCAGCAAAAGAAAAGATATAATAGTAAAATTATATAAATCATTGGTTAGGCCTAAACTGGAGTATTGTGTCCAAGCTTGGTGTCCTTATCTAAAACAGATATAGATAAATTAGAGAAAGTACAGGCTAGAGCGACAAAACTGATTAAGGAGTGCAAGAATTTTAGTTATGAAAACCGACTAAAATATACAGGATTAGTAACTCTGAAAGAGAGAAGAGCTAGGCGAGATCTGACAGAAGTGTTCAAAATTCTAAAGGGATTTAGTAAGGTTGATTACAACACTTGGTTTAATTTAACTAATAGCTGCAGAACTAGAGGTCATAAATACAAACTTGTTAAACCTAGAAGTGGATTAGATGTACGTAAAAACTTTTTTAGTCAGAGAATTATTAATAGCTGGAATGAACTTCGAGAGGAAGTTGTAGAAGCAAAATCCATAAATCAATTTAAAAATTTGTACGATAAATGTAAGAAGTTGGTGTAATATAGCCCAATGTGTAAAATTACTTGTTAGATAGTAGACCTTAATTTGGTATTTTAGGTTGTATAGATATGTGTCACTAGGCTAGGTCTAAAACAGAAAATAAAGCTATTTTTTATTCAAATAGCTGGTTACCTTGCTTTTCTGTAAACACTGTTTAATGTCATATCTAGTCTAAATATGTATATTGTGTTATATTGTGTTAGTTAAGTACATGTATAGGGGACTTTATGCTTTCTGTTAGTTAACTGTGTAGGTCTAGTTTTTTAGTTTTTATTGTGTTTTAATGAGTCTTAAACAAGCAATAATTTGCTTTCTGACTCAGAAACTGTTATGTTTATGTTATATTTATTATCTATTACAATAGATAATAGACGGTATGTTTATGTCCTATCTGAAGATCCGAACGAATATAGTTTTCTAAAGTTTCATAGTATTTCGAGGAAAAAGAGGCAGGGGCAGGCCGAGATTAGGTATGTTAGATGATTTAAAGACCCACTCATATGTGGAAATGAAGAGGGAGGCGGAAGACAGAGAAGAGTGGTGGCGTTATATACCATGGACCTGCCAGTAGACAGTGTACTAAGAAAAAGAGAGTGTTTCGATGTATTTCTACTCTAATCATAATTGATATGGTTGGTAAATGTTGATAAATCTTTAACGTCGATAGAATGATGCGTTGCAAATATTTGGATTTAAAATTAATTTCCCCAGCACTCTGGGGCTTATTCGATGCTGTTTGAATACTCTGAGACTTGATGCTATGTCTCTGGATTTTAGTGCGCGTGTGCTAGAGTCATGAACCTATAGTATTTGGGGTCTGTAATAGATGATAAAGGGGAGTTGGAAAAGGAGGTTATTAGTAGGATTCAGGCTGGATGGGCAAAGTGGAAGGCAGCTAGGGGAGTGTTGTGTTATAGGAAAATACCACTAAGGCTGAAAGGCTAATTTTATAGTTCTATGGTAAAGCCAGCAATGATGTATGGTTCGGAGCGTATTAATTGAATGTATATAGCTGACTATCTGTTTAACACTAGCTGGGCTTATGGCACAGTTTTCACATATTATGCTAACTAGCTAACTGGGCACAGAAAACTGAGAATAAATTTTCATAAGTCTACGACAATACGCTGGTTCACACTGGTTGCCCCTCTATTGATACATAATTATATATATATATATATATATATATACATATATATATATATATACATATATACATGTATATTATATATATATACGCTTGTTGCTTATAAAATGATACTATTTACTTATTGTTTTAGAAAAGGAGTCTATTGCTGTCGATTCAACAGAGATTTGTTTGACCTCTTTCGAGAAGTTGCTTGTATCACACTGCTGCTCGCGTGTGAACTCGCAATCAACGACATTGTTCTAATGGACTTCAGGACCATACTGTGATATAATCAGTCAAATTTAACTTAATTATTCTTCAATTCTCTTGAAAGCCGTACTTTCTTGACCTGCTAATGTTTATAGAAGAAACTAGGGTTGTGTTTAATCGTTAATGATTAAGGAATTTTAACGATACACATTTTTTAAGATTAATCACAGATAATGTTTTGCATGTTTGACATAACAGAAAGCAATTTGCTCGCAATGTCAACAACAATGGCCCAAAGCAAGTTAGTAAATAGCGGACAAGTTAAATATAAGGCTGTTCTGGTCGTATGCTGGTAAAGCCGGTAAACTTAATGCTAACGTCAGTTTCCTCCCTCGAAAGCGACTTCAGTGTCGGGCGAGCCCAGGATTTGAATCCAGCACATACTGATCCGCGGTCGAATATCTTATCGACATCGCCACTGGCTCCAGCCAATGCCTTATTAATACATGTTTTATCTAAATTGTGTGATGACGGTATAGTAGATTATATTCAACTGAAAACGATTTCTGTTGATAACCACAAATCGTTCTTCTACATGGATCAAACACGTAGCATTTTAATTATGAAATTATGAGATAAATCAACTACATTAAAGATAAATTAATATAAAAGAGTTAACTATTAAAAATTGCTCAACAACTCTATGAAAAGCACTAAAAAGGAAACAGAGATAGGAACAGAGAGAGGGAGGGGGGGGGGAAGAGAATGAGTGAGCGTGAGAGAGAGGAGGAAAAGATAGAGAAGTACTTTATTCTAATAGGTAACTTACATGTATTTAAAGTTAATCTTCTACTACTCACGAAACTCTACACAGGCATCACTATGACGTTCAAAAACCAATTCCTAATCTTTATTTTTCTTCAATGATATGTCAGATATTGAAGGAGTATATTGTTTTATTCGACACTGCGATCCAATACAAAGCTGCTTACTATAGCTTATTTAAACTCCTTGTTTGAATCACTTCATTCTAGATACTCTACTGGAGAAATTGTCCAATTTTCCACGGATTATGGATTCTCTTGGCTCTTTGCTTTAGTTAGCTGTGGAGTAAATATTCATTCCGCAGTCCGGACTCCTATTAAATTAGGAAGCCGTGACGGAACTTGCCGGACCTACGATGTTCCACTGTCCAAATCAATTAGCATCTGCCAACAGCTGCAGCAGCAACAGCTGCTGAAAATTGTCTTCGCATTGCTGCTGAAAAGATCAACTTTATGCCATATGCACGAGGCTTTGCTTGTCTGTATTTCAAGTACCTTGCTGGCATTTATTTCAAGTATCTTGCTGGCATTTACTTCAAGTATCTTGCTTGCATGTATTTCTAGTACCTTGCTGGCATGTATTTCAAGTATCTTGCTGGCATGTATTTCTAGTACCTTACTGGTATGTGTTTCAAGTACCTCCCTGGCATGTATTTCAAGTACGTTCCTGGCATGTACTTCAAGTACCTTGCTGGCATGTATTTCATGTACCTTGCTGGCATGTATTTCAAGTATCTTGCTGGCATGTATTTCTAGTACCTTGCTGGCATGTATTTCAAGTACATTGCTGGAATGTGCTTCAAGTACCTTGCTGGCATTTATTTCAAGTACCTTGCTGGTATGTATTTCAAGTACCTTGCTGGCATGTATTTCAAGTACCTTGCTGGCATGTATTTCAAGTACCTTGCTGGCATGTATTTCAAGTATTGGCATTAAAGAGGGAAATGGAGAAAGGGTATAACCCTATACCCATCACTTATAAAATCTCCAGTTCCCAACCACCTTACTTTACTCATCCCTGGGACATTTATTTTCCCTTTCTCCATTTCCCTCTTTACTTGAACGCTTCTTAGTTGCAATACTTGCAAAAACATAAATTCAATTTAAAAGTCGGTTATCTTTTACGAAAGCTTGAAGGGAAAAGTACTGGATTTGAAGCATACACCTACTGATCCACAGTTTTGACATTTTATCAGTACCGTCTAAACTTACAGAATTTTGTTTTACGAGTATTTTAGTGTTGTACAATATTACTATAATGTCAGGCTCAATAAGTAATAGAAAATCAAATAAGAAGTATAATTTTAAAATGTATTGAAACCCATTTTTGTTCACGATTATAGTAATGCACATCCTAACACTTATTTAACACAATAGCAATTAGTATAACCTTTCTGCTTTGACAGCAACGCACAAACACACACACACACATATACTGTATGTATATATATATATATATATATATATATACATCAATATATATTATATATATATATATACGGGTGTGTATATACATGTATGTATGTCTGTAAGTATGCATATAAATCGCGTTAAATACTTGTTGCCCATTTTAAACGTTTTTTACCAGTCCACTTTCGAAAATTGACCCTAAGTACCTTCATCTAGAGTATGACTGGATAATCCAGTATATTACATGCACATTAGTATTCAACACGTAAGATGAACGTTATTAACATCACTCTATTAATCACACTCGTGTGTAAATCCAAGCCCTAACTTAACCGACACTACAACTAATACGTCCACTTTAAGTCAGACAACGCCTATAGTTGCACATCTAAATTCTAATTGCCTCTCTTAAATTACATTGCGCTGACACTTGATGAATGGCGGTGACGTGAATGCTTTATAGCTGTAGCAACCTTGAGCCATGGATCAGCAAAACGAATAAGTGCCGAGCGGTACGTGAATGATGAGCTCATAAATACTAATTACAATAAGAGAATGAGGTGAACGGTACCTACTAGACTCCTCTCACTACTGGCACTGGTTATAAGAGCGCTTCTGACGTTATCGATAAGCTAACTTTATACTTGCTATATCACGTCATGTGATCATCCTACGGCTGGTTTCAGCCAAGTATTTCTCTACGATGTTCCATCATAAAATTCTATTCTTTGTAATTCTGTGGACTGCACGTGTCGCATATGGAGACACAGCCTCAAGATCTAAACCGACCTCAAAAGGGCATTGGGATGGTGAACGCATATGCTACAGAAATTGATACAAAATTCTCTAAAATGAATGGAAAAATATAATTGAGAAGATCTATTCGTATCCAGATCCTAGCTATACTGAAATTCAAGGGAAAAAGAAGAAGATGATGATGCTAATGATGACGATGATGATGATGATGATGATGACGATGATGATGATGACGATGATGATGATGATACTGCTGCTGCTGCTGCTGCTGATGATGATGATGATAATAATAATGATGCTGATAATGATGATGATGATGTTGATAATGATGATAATGATGATATATCAGCCTTCTCCGAAATAATAAAAACAATAATAATAATTTATAAATAATAATAATAATTCAAGGACAGAGGAGTCCAAGGGCTTCTCAATCCGCTGCATGATTTAATCTGGAAGGAAATCATTCTTTTTACACGATGGCCCATTGCTGCTCTTGTATTAATGCTACGAGAAGGGAGTTCATTCAAGGATGAAACACTACGATATACTCGAGACGAAGAGCGAAAAAATTATGATCATTGATGTCTGCGCGGAAGTGTGCTACTCCAAGGAGTCTTAGACGAAGATTCTTTTAATATGTTAACTGGAAAACATAGCTTCTAGGGTCTCTTAGTAATTTTAGTAATTTTACGAGTGTATTGGTTATTTTTGCTGTTTGCAATTTTTGCTGTTATACTTCATATTTTTGCTAGTCTACAGACATGTAGTTTTAAACTACCAATATCATTTCTCGGACTTATTTCCTGTGGTGGTCAGCTAGATAGAGCACCTTGTGCCCTCTCTGATGGCCACAGGATTCATTGAATAAGATGCTAGTTTTTTTACTTGGGATTTAAATGTCTATTGCATCTATTTATTTGTTCATGGATATGATGTTTGCATGATATGTCTGTGTGCTGTGATTTGTCTTATATTTTTTACTTTTTTACTTTGGTTCTAATAAACTTGATTTCATTTCATTTTTAGTAAAGTCCATTTATTTTTCAATCGTGATTCAGCTAGTATATATCAAATATTACATACTCAACCAAAATATTCAAATTGAAAAAGCAAACAAGCTTGCTAATTTGGTTTGTCAGTAACGAAGAGTATGTCTCACAACTGTATTTTGAAAGACAAAGGTGGAGGGGAAAATTATATTTTGAATGATTTTCCTTTTCGCTAGTTAATAGTCTCCCTATTTCAGATATACAATTTAGCAACAGAAAATTATTTAATTGTGCATACAAGTTGACACTTTGTGACAACTCTGGCATTTGACATTTCTATTTTAGTCGCATTTTTGCAGTTGCACAACAGACCGTTTATAGAAGTTTTTAATTAAATTACTCAATTTTAGTTTTTTATTTCTTGCACCTGGAGTACTACACACTATCGTTGCCGCTTGTCGTAGTCATTCATTTATCGTGTGATCGTTATACTGCAAACGGACATTAAGAACTTAGTTATATGTTATATTTTCAGTTATCTGGTACAGCTCCTAACAGGAAACTTGAAGCGTTGGAAATAAGATTATGGAGATAGCTGGAAAAGATTATATGGACTTACAAAATTATAAATGAAGAAGTTCTTGAGAGAGAGAGAGAGAGAGGGAGAGAGAGAGCGAGAGTTTAAACAAGTGAGAGTTAATAAATGCGATAATGAAATAAAAAGAAGAGCAATATATGATATAGAATAAGCGGTGGGTTTCTAATTTAAAGATTCAGTATATAAAAGAGTGCGAAGGAAATGATTAGTGGAAGCAGATCGAGACAATGGATGCGAGATAGTATAAGATATTCGAAGAGATAAAAGAAAAACTTAGGATAGAAATGACTGATTCGTATGTTATGGACCTGCTGTTAAGTATTTCTCTGAAACGGAAGTAAATACACGTACGATATTTCTGGACTGGAACAGTTAAACATATTTTTTATTGATCTACTTGTTCCAATTGCTGATTATAATCTAATGAAAAATTGCAACGACAACTAAGTCGACGTGAGGTTTGAAGATACGGTCATTGACTTGAGACGTGAGAAGCAATTCAGCAGTTACCATGTCGCGCCCGGCTATTTGTTTATTGAATGTTTCAGTGGCTTAATATCTGAGGTAATGTTCAGAGACTAGAGTAGACTGAGTGCGTGCCGTGAGGAAGTGAAGTACAATCCTGCCCGGATTTACTACAGTCTCCAGCGATTAAAGGATTGAGAGAGAGAGAGAGAGAGAGAGGGAGGGAAAGAGAGAGAGGGAGAGACAAAGACAGAGAAAGATAACTACTTTAAGATAACGCAGCGATCTATAGATGGATGGATAGATAGATAGATAGATAGATGGATAGACAGACAGATAGATAGATAGATAGATAGATAGATTGATAGATAGATAGATAGATAGATAGACAGACCGACAGACAGGCAGGCAGGCAGGCAGGCAGACAGACAGACAGACAGACAGACAGACAGACAGACGGACGGACAGACGGACGGACGGACGGATAGATGGATGGATGGATAGATGGATAGATGGATAGATGGATAGATGGATAGATGGATGGATGGATGGATGGATGGATGGATGGACGGATGGATTCGCATCTAAAATAGCTTCAAGCACGGCTTATGCTAAGTTGTACATACAGAATTTTTTTCGGAACTCAAGTCCTACATTTATGTGTACTTCTGATGATCTCCACTGGGATTTGAACCCTGGGTGTATGCGATAAAGTTTTGACATAACCAATTGAGCCACGGAGACTTACTACATTGTCATCCATCTTTTACAGTCAGGCACTCCATCAAATTTCAACACCGTATAGTTTGTATAGCTCGTACTAGAACACTATGGTTAGGGCCCACCCCATTTAGAAAATCTCTCTCTCTCTCAAGCTTTCTCTTTCTTTGTCTCTTTCTCCTACCGTCTCTAGCCTTTTGTCTTCCTCTTCTTGTTCTTGTAAATATGTGACATTCGGGAGCAACATGTACAATTGCCTATAAATAATGTGCTATTAAGCGACCTAGGGAGCATGTCATTGATTAACCTAGTCCTTGGCTTGAACTATGATTTTATTGAACCTTAATATTGTCATTTTACCTCTTTATTGATGAATAAACTTCTAGATATAATAATAATAACCTCCGACAATTTCTATAGCGGTGTCATGGCCGGTGTCCGGTCTTCGAGACCGCTTTACAGGTTCCTGGCAGGTTATTATTAATCCTTTCCATCTATATATACATGTATTTGGATGGTGATATTCATTGAAATATATGATTACATAGTGTTATGTTATTTTAAATCGGGTTCTATTATATGTATGAGCATACAATTCTAATCACAAATACATGTATAATAAGACTACACAAATAACTAATACGACTTAAATTTAACAAACTGATTTCATATAGAGAAACTAGCAAAATTCTTACGACTATTAAATGAAGTTTACATTGATAGGCAAACGCTACAAAGCGCCACTCTCTTCTGAAGTTAATGAAGCCTTTAATTTGTCTTTAATTAATTGTGTAGCAAAATGAGAGACATTAGACGAAAACTCAATGATTTTTACTATCATTCTTGCGATGTTATTCTTACCATCTAGAACAAACCAGACGTAAACTGATAGTGTGGTTAAGAGGCTGGAGAAATTCTTGTAAGTTCAACAATATTCAATACAGGATTCAACTGGTTATTAACAGACGTGCTGAGGAAGCAAACAGCAACCATTTCAGAGCTACTTATTTTCAATCAAAGATTACATTGCGGTTTGATAGAGGTCATTTTAAAGTAATAAATGTTTTATTTTATCTACAATTGTTATAGTGAGCTTTAAAAACGACTTGAATATGCACTGTGTGTCTACTATTTTTAAGTACACCACTGAAATAGAGAGAGAGAGAGAGAGAGATAGAAATAAAATAAAATCCACTGTTCAATAACAGCAACAATTAGAGTGCTATTTTTGTCAATGATAACATAGAACACTATTGAATCAAATTCAGTCCGACGAGTAAGTAGCACAAATGATTCAAAATCAACAATCCAGAAAGTAGTCCATAGGAGGCCAGTCCAAAGGAACTATATTGAATTAAATAAGATATTATAGAACCCTATATTCTATTTCTGGCTTAGATTCATTGCAGATAGCGGAAATCCAGTTTTATTCTACATCCTCAACGTTAGTTACATGGAGCGCGAAAAGTCACGTGATTATATTGTCTGGACTGGGCATGTACTTGTAGAACCAATATCATTACTGTGGAATTGTATAGGCCTACTTGTAATTACGACCAACTCCACAAAAAGCACAATTTTGTTTATTGCAAATCTTATCTCAGTAAATGGTTAGTTCTTCTTTCAAGATAACTAAGTAAACATATTCGTTAAATTTACGAATAGTTGCAACAAGACATAAGATTTTTGTTACAAGTTATAGTAAGTAAGGGTAAATGGAAAATTTTGGAAATACAAAATAAATTATTTAAACCTACATAAAACTATTACGGTGTTGTAAGAATATATCTTAATATGGCATGAAATACATAGGCATGCTAAACTTACTGTCTAAAGAGAAACAGCAATTTATAAACTTTGTTCACATACAACGAAATAGTGAAAAGTCATCATCTCGTATTATCAGCTGATGCTAATAAAGAACTGACGACTTAAACCAAAAACTATTCAAGTGACTCCACGCAGAATTCATCCATGGCGGAGGGACGTAACTCCAGTCTATATAATCTCCAAGGTAGCAAGCTGCAGTAATCCTGATATCCGCTGTCTGCAATCCAACCAGCGCCGAGTCCCAGTGTCCGAGTTGCAGCGACGTAAATTTTAGGGACACAATGGGATGGCAGTACCGGAGTGGCTGTTGAACGCCATGCTTTGATCATAGAATGTAGGAAAAACTTTTCCAGAAGCGTTACAATTTAGTTCAATATTAGTACTATTTGGCAACAGCTTTAAGCCCTTCGTTTGAATCGCATTATTATAATTTCTAGCAAAATTATGAGATGAAATCGATTATAAAAGCTAAACATATTATATTTTTTGATAGCTTTATTTTGAAATCGATTTTATAAATAGAATAAGCTTCAGCTCAGACAGAGAAAATTTAAATAGTTCAAGCTGAAGCTGAAGTACAGACAGACTTCAGCTTGTTGCTAAAGTTTCTAGCAACAGCTGAATGCTTGACACAATCAGGCAGTCCTGTAGGATCCCGGACTGGAGTCCCGGTGAGAGACTGCAGTATTTTATCTGCGTTAGACTGATTAGCTATTTATTACGCTGACAAGGGTCCCGTATACCAACACTCCGGCCTCTTCTCTTCCAACAGGCTTCGTAATTAGGGAGATAAAATTTCGCAACTCCTCGGTAATTAAACTTTGTACGGCGGCTGTAGAAAAAGTTGGGAAATAGATAGTATAAATATTGATGAGTTTAATTTAAAAGTTCCTAAAGTTTAGGATAATTTAAAGGTATTTGTTAATATTTTAGTTGAAGTATTTAAAGCAACTTCAACGGATTATAAAATGGAGTTTTGACCTCTTGCGAAATCGCAACTGAACTAGATGTGAAGACGTTACTAGCAAGTTTGGAATGCCACTAGGCATAATATACATTTGATTGTTGAATTTTAAAAGCTATAGTCGGTTAAATTAAGTTTAGTTTTGTATTTAGGTAGGTTTAGTTAGGCTGCTATGATTATACAAACATTATACTAATCTATAATATTCGCAGTTGCACATTCTATTTACATTCATGGTAAAGTTGTATAAATGAGGACGCAGATATAAGATTCCTGGATTAGATTTTGTGAATTTTTCGTTAAAAAGTTAATTAGTCAATTGATATGAAATTAATTTATTACTTTGCCTAATTCAATAAATTATTTCATTAGTTTCTACGGTGATAAATGATTATGCAAACAATTGATTTAACAATTGATTGATTTAATCGTGTTTAGTACTGTTATTGTTATATCACTGATATAAATTATATGAATATTTAATATTTAATTAAATTACTGAACTATTTGATTGCAAGACGTATAGTAAATAACTATTCATAAAATAAGTGTAATTATTGGAAAAGTAAATCGACAGTCAACATAATGACGCTAAAATAACAGAAATGCCACAGTAGCTAAAATACTATTAGTAATTAGTAAAAATACTAGATGATCTTCGAATAATGTCGACGTTGTAGATGCGAAAAAAACGAATACAGCCTAACTAAACATGGTGTCAATTTAAATATCGAATTATCCGAATTGTGTAGGCCTATTTCACGGCTAAATGAAATAAGAAGCCTAGTATAATAAAGATATTTTAAAGCAACTCTTAGATAAATTAGTTAATTATTAGTCACTAATCATAAACAGCAATTTATACTTCTTTTATCACTTAGACCTCATCATTAACAACGGATGTATTTCTGAGTCCGGCAAAATAACCTGACTCACTTATGGGACTTGAAGAAATAATTGTCATTATCGTTGCTTTCTTGGGTAAGTTAAAACGCATTATGAATTTTTGTATAAATATGAAATTAAAAACTAATTCGATTCTTAACACGGCATTACATTTTTGCAATCAAACGTAGACCATTGTTTTGAAATACTCTAAGCCTAATTAGGCCTATGTGTAGTTTCAATGCAAGACGTAATATAGCATCCGTATCAATAAGGTGTCCATGTGATAGAAACTTGCTATTCCTGAAGTCGCCTTCTGTTGAAGAACTAGACACGAAATCTTTATTGATTTGATCGCTTGACTGATTCAAAGTCCGATTATAAAAAGTTTGTCATCCATTCTATCATCATCAGTGTCATCAGAATCAATCTGCGATATCACAGTGAAAATACTTTGCTTCATTTTATTCATTTAATTTGTATTTGTTAGCATTTTGTACATTAAATTGCATTTTGTGTATGCACATGTATACACTTGTGTCCCATCATTGACACCATTTACCATGTAGAAAATATCATCAATTTTAAGAACTTACCGCGAAACTTATTTTGAAACTAATCATGTACAAGTATATTTCTAGACAAACTTATATGAGATTATAATGTTCTTATTTGAGTTCTTAGCCTTTAGTCCTATGCTCCTAGCCCTTGGTCTAATGCCCTTAGGCCTTAGTCTAATTTCTTTAGTAATTAGTCTAATGCCAATAGCCCTTAGTCTAATGTCCTTATCTCTTAGTCTAATGCCCTTAACCCTTAGTCTAATGCCCTTAGTTCTTAGTTTAATGCCTTTAGCCATAGTCACATACCCTCAGACCTTAGTCTAATGCTCTTATGCCTCAGTCTAATTTCGTTAGTAATTAGTCTAACGTCCAATATCCTCAGTACTTGAGACAATTATATTTCTTCTGTTAAGAGCCTTTATGAAGCTTGCAATAATACAAGTTTCGCTGTGTACATTAAAGCTCTCGATACTCTGGTAACATTTTTAATTGCCAAAAGTTTAAAAAGCTGTGATAATAATTGAGCTGGATCGGTTCTGAGAATAGAAGTGTAGATTACTAGATTCTCTGATTAGCCGACCTAGTAACATTTATTCAACTACTCTCGCATTTCACTGGTTGTTTGATTTGAGGATAAAAATGCGAGATGTAATCCGCATCTGTTCCAGTTTTCTGGATCGTACGACAAAAAGTATGCCAGTGACACAGGAGGAATATCTGACGAGGGACATTGAACAATTTTGTAAGAGATTTCAATGCTACACAGTGCTTGAGGAAATAAAGTCGTCATTTTGGAGAAATGCTAATACCCTTATACCTACTATGTGAAGATACAACTTTTCAAAACTTCAAACCTTTTTGTTTATCATATTGATGAACAAAACTGAAAAACAAAAATTCAGAAGTTTAATACACTAGCATAAAATATGAAATTGATTTTAGGAAAATATTATAGTAATATCATTATTTTAAAAATATATTAGTTTACTACAGTAAAGATAAGTATTTTTTAATTAAATACAAATCACATATCCAATTAGTATCAACTATGGTTATATGACATTTTAGGTTTAAAGCAAGAGAGTTTCAGATCGTTGCATAGATTTTGCTTGAAGTTATTTTTGTCAGAGTAAGCTTAGATGAAAAAAAATAGAATTTTAGTCTTAATAATTAGTTATCTACGGTGACCAAGCGGTCATTTTATAAATTGCAGAAAACTCTCAGTCAACGATCATAACCTGGATTTCCGCGCCTGAAGCGACATCTGAGACAGACCCGGTGCGGATTAGCGCAGGGGGCTTTTTATAGTTCATTAGACACAAGCTATGCGTCAAAATTATAAATATTTTGTTATTTCCATCGTTTGCATAACTGTACAATTGAAGTGTTATTTGTAGATATAATTTTTTTTAATTTTCACGTTAAATATTTAATGTTAATTCTTTTAGATATTATTATTAACATATATCGAATTCTAGATACAGCGCATACGAATAAAACCATACAGTACTGGATACATTGTTTGATATATCAATCAATAATCAATCAATAAGAATTCAACGTCTAGTTCCTTGTCATAAGGCAATGTCAGGAACGTCACTGTGTTGAGCGATGGCATGTCAGTAAGTTATCAGACTGTGAATCAGTAGGAGCAGAATTCAAAACTCGTGTACTTCCCGTTACTGATATGCCTTCGAGACACTATCGTCAATGGTAGAAAAGAGATCAGGCACTGTGAAAATGGATTGTGTATGACGCAAATCTCAGAACTATGCAAGCCCTCAGATCTCAATGTACTTCCATCAAAACTCAGCCACGTGACGGTCATGGATTGGATTGTCCGATTGAAAATTTAAGAAAGAGTGTAATCTTCTGGTCGCAGTTCTGAATTCATAGGTTTTCTTTTTGAAGTAATTGTTATTCGTTGCAGGTCGTATTTACCGCCATAATTGAAGCCCTACTTCTGCTGAGTGCAGTATAGATTTTTAAAAAATTAAATAGAAAATACAACGGCTGTACTGTTGTACAGCCGTTGTATTAGAAATCTAGTACAACGCCTGTACAGCAGTACAGTCGTTGTATTAGAGTTCATTGCTGCTTTAACTGTAAGAGTAGATATAATTAGAAGCATATTATTACAAGTATAGGCTCATCACGAGGACTTTATCGTACTTTTATTTTTATACACTTCTGTTTCTACCTCATAAACATGTGCGAGCACAGTTTTTTATTTCATTGTATTATTCAAGTGATATAGGCCGATAGTTCTACATGCATTCTGCTATCATCTCTATGTAGTATACTTCATTAATCGGTTCATGTATCTTCGCAGGAGCTGGTGGAGATGTCAGTAAAATATCCCATCGCGGATCAGTAAATGTATGTGTGGGTTCAAATCATGGCTAGCCCGTCAGTAATATCGCTTGCGAGCGATGAAGCTGATGTTAACATCGTCTTTACCGTCTTTACCGCTATGTCCTATATGTATGATTCCACTCTAATATAGAGGCTATAGCTCTCCGAATATCCGAATATTGCTCTGAAGTGGTGTCTAATCATTTTTCTTAGAATTTTAATTGCTATGTTTTGCAGAACATATGCAACTATCTGCGATCGATTTTCACGGGTTCTCAGTTCTAACAAAGCAATCTGATCTGTCACAAATGTTCTCCTAATAGACGCATGGCTTAGAAATATAAACTCCACGGCTTTCAATACGATATCAGTCAGTCAACATGTAATACGATCAGATACTTCTCTGCAATGACCGTCCAAGGCACCTCGTCTTATTTTAGTTTCTAAAAACATTTCAGTCATGCCGAATTTTTTCTCTCTCTCACTCTCTCTCTCTCTCTGATTGCTGCAGGATTATGTTTCTCTCCAGGGATTTGAGGAGCAGCATTTTCTCAATGTCAGCTTTATAATAATCAACAGTAAGAAGTCAATGCTTTCCCAATAAATGTGAAACAGAGATATCGATGAACAAATCACTCTCTCTTCTCTCATCGTTGTTCAACTAAATTGACCTTTTAATTGGAAAAATCATTTAAATACTTAATTATTTTAACATTAAATGACTGTTTCTATATTATTAAATTTTTACAGGCAACTTTAATGTCCGAACGTCTGAGGAGTGCGACGAAGAGTAGGCTACTGATAAATTATAAAGAATGCAAGAACTGGGGGAATAGGCAAAAAATTATCAAAAGATATTGACGTTGGTGCAACATTTTGAAGTCATAAAGTTAAAATGTAAAAATATGATATAGCAAAGTAATTTTTAATTACCCTTTGTCGCACACTTCAAGAACTTAGACATTTAAAATTCCTGTAGAATGTAATAATTAAATGCTAATTCATCAGACTATAATGCTACTAATATTATCTGTTTTCTATCGGTTCAGCTCGATGGAGAATTTATCCCGTGACCTCTGGAAGTCATTTAAAACTTCATGACGTTACTTTTACTCTACACAATGAGCTATTTAAATATTTACTTGCTCAGTAAATTTAGTGGAGATGGGAATCGAACCGAACCCTAACCGAACCGAACCCTAACATCTAGAATTTTGACCGAACCGAACCGAACTCGAACCCAGACTCTGACCGAACCCGAACCGAACTCGAATCCAGACTCTGGCCGAACCCGAACCAAACCCAGACTTCGTCTAAACCGAACTGAACCAATCTCTTGTAGTTCCTTTCTTCTTAACCAGCCTGACATTAAATAGAGATAGTAAGAACAATACAATTATATATTAGTTTTTGCATTTACATGTCTTACAGCATCTAATAGCATATATTCAGGTAAGGCTGATTCCGACACAAATTTTAAAATGGTAGCGGTACAAAGGAATGGTAGCGGGAAGCGAGACGGACCTACAGGAGATAATGGATAGTCTGAATGACACGGCATTGAAATATGGAATGATGATTAACATCAAAGAGACAAAAATGATGTGAGTATTCCATAAAAATCTGAAAATGCTTGTCTCAATCTAGGTGGATTTGTTCCTGTTAAATTCAAATTATGAATTTTTTCTAAATTTAGTGTGCTACCTTAATATTTTTGCAGCCAGATTTACAAATAATTATTTGACATTCTATATGTGTTAAGACTATATGGAGTAAATAATTTTGCACCATAGCAATGCAATAATTTCATAACTATATTCGTAACTTCATAATTGATCTGAGAGCTTCAAATTTGAAACCCTAAGGTAAATTATGAAGCTTATTACTGGTCAGTTGAAAGCAAACGGTGTATAATATGATCATTTTTCTATGGAAGTACACGTGTATACCAAATCATCTTTATTGGACATTTTTATGTTATTAAATTGCACTTTGTCTCTGAAATATTGGATCAAATTTTAGCCAAGACATTTCAAATTAATTAAAAACGTATCTAATATATAGGCCTATAGTGACAATAAAAATTTAAAAATTTATGATGCATTCTATTTGCTCGTTATAATCAGGGAAAGATATCACATACAATAATAAAGCTAAATATCTATATTATGAACATTTGTTGGTCAACTAACAATATTTTTAAAAATGCACAGGTATAAATACCACTTCTCTCCTTTTTTCATTGTCATATTTTTACCCAGATGCAAAAATGTAGCAGATTTTATGACTTAATGAATTTTTAAGCATATTTACCCTAAACCTTTTTAAACATGTTTATCATAACCCTGACTATTATAAATAAAGTTAAACAATTGCAACATTATCCAAACCAAACCATTTCGAACTCGAATCGAACTCTTACGAGTTGGAAAGCAAGCCGAACCCGAAGCGAACCCGAACCCTTGTTAGAACCGAACCCGAACCGAACTTTCATTTTCAACGAACCGAACTGAACTCTCAAATTGTCAACTGACAACCGAACCCGAACCAAACCGAACTTTCATTTTCAACGAACCGAACCGAACCCGAACTCTGGAATATCATAAAATTCCCATCTCTAAAATGTAGTGACTTTTTTAATGGCTCTTCGCTTTATCGATAACTTAACATGACAACAATTAGAGATCTACTGTCGTCAAGAACAACTTATAGCACTATTGGAACGTATCCAAACTAGTGAGCAAAAGTAAGGTCCAAAGCGGTGCAAATTCCAAAATCTAGAAAACCAGTTCAAAGATAAATTAGATTAAATAAAAGGAAGTTTACGTGCTTATGACAATCGATGTTGCAGTATGCTGCATACTTTTCTATATGAATAAATCATGAATGCATTTTTTCAATTGAAGATTTAAAGTGTGTTCACATAATAAGATGGGACATTTCCCTACTCTCCTACCGAGCTCTATAAAATAATAATTGTTCAGTTTATGAATTGCCTCTACAGCTATTATCTATATCGGTAGGGAAAATTATTAAAAACAAATTTGGATTTAAAATTTATCTTGCAGTGATAATGTCCTATAAATGGCCTTCGTAACTCAAATTCTTGCTCTACTCCACGATTAGTAAGTGACATGCCATAAATAAAGAAAAATCTACTCCAAACTTTCATTTTAACCGGCTTCTTAGTTGATACATATCATCATCTGAGCTCTGCAATACGTACACCTTTGCCGAATTTTCTTTACAACTTCTAACTGGAGCCAGTGGCGAAGTCGGTAAGATACTCGACCGCGGATCAGTATGTGTGGGGTTCAAATCTTTGGCTCGCCCGTCATTGATATTGCTTTCGAGTTAGAAAACTGACGTTAGCCTTAGCTTTACCAGCTTTAACACTAATGTTTTACTGATTTAATGTTTTATAGCCTTACCGAACATTCTTGCAGTGAAATCGAAGTGGTTGAACGGACCGTGTAGAGAGGAAGTAAGGCCGGACTTCTGGGTCCATTTAGCATGTTGTTGAGCGGATTTCACTTTGAGTGGCGATCAGCGTCGAACATGAAAAGTCTTTAAGTACCCTATCCTCTCTTTTCCGTGGATCCTATATACACCGGATGACGTTCCACTCCAGAGAAACAGAAGAATATTACACTAGAAGTCGCTTAGCATGTCTCAGAACAGTCGTATGGAGTTCAGAGCCGTTTAAAGTTGATTTGAACAAGATTTGTAAACGTTAGTGAGGTCCGATATTTGATTATATAAGCTTAGACATTAGGATATTAAGCCTTGTTGCCCTGGTCTATCATATACTCGGTTTTCTTATATTATTTCATTTAACAGTTTAAAAATATTGTAAATTAATTCGCTGAATTATCAGAGAAATGAGCGAAACATGTTTATAATTAGTTGCTAAATGTCACCAGGTAAACATCAGTTGGCTATTTTAAGGGCTTGGTTGCTCAAAAACGAAAACTTTATATTTGGTAAACAGTGATCGATGCATATCAAAGCGATTTACTCTATTCAATTTTGTAATAAAAATCATCAGGAGGCGTACAATACCTCACAAAATGCAAATTTTTAAATTCAATTTAACGCAAGTTTCATTTAGTGACTTTGATCCTGTTTCCTTCATGAAAAATAATGAAATTAACTAATTTTGTCATTGGCTTCATCAAATTACATATGCTCATTTAAATGCTTAATGTATTGATCCTTTGTCCTTTCGGTATTGGAAAATAACATTCAGCATATTAGCAGTTTACAATTCTAATAGTTGCTCAAGTATACTCTAAATAGCCAACCAATTGCATTTCAAATGCACCAATCAATTATATGACAAATACATAAATCAAGTGCATTTCAAATGCACCAATCAATTATATGACAAATACATCAATCAGTGCATTCCAAATGCACCAATCAATTACATGACAAAGACACCAATCAGTGCATTTCAAATGCACCAATCAATTGCAAGCCAAGTATATCAATAAATTAGATACTTGGATGACAAATACATTTATGCACAGGCGTACAGCTTTCTGCCTAATTCTATCTAACGTGTTCTGTAAAATAGCAGGTCCAAGGTACACATTTTTACTCATACTCTAATCAATAGTATTAAGAATATTACACGATGTCATATACATACATGTATACAATATAATATAAGATTGTACTTATAATGATTACTGTTCAAGCATAACTGGAGCCTCTGGAAAATTTAATACATGATTATCCTAATATATATATATATATATATATATATATATATGTATATATATATATATATATATATATATATATATATATACTTGTTAGGGAAATTCAAAGCAATTAATGGCCAATTTTAAATCATCTAAATTTGAGGTAGGCAGTTTTAGTTTGCTATTATCATTATATGGAATTACATATTGTTAACGGAAGTAAACTATTTTTGGCATCAACTCTATCGTATTTCTGATCTATTTTTAGTGTAACTGCTATAACGTTGACGTGCAGAAAACTGTAATCAGTTTTAATTGGGCCTAAATGCTTAACAAATGAGGTATGCCGGTTTCTAATTTAGCTGCAGTGACATTGGAAATGATATTGCAATAAAATGACAGAAAAATTAACAAAATTTTCCTGAAAAGTGGAATGAAGCCAAAATTGTATGTACTCTTAAACGTACAAAGCTGAGCCGGTGGAAATCCCGTAAGTGGTTCGACTACGGGTCAAAAGATCAAGTTTCAAGTCCAGTATTCTCTTCAATACTGGCCTGGTTACGAGACAGGAAACAGATATTAAACCAGGCTTTAACCTTTAGCCTTTAAGTGTAATTAGTAGCATAAATAAACATCCCGTAGAGTATGAATCCGGTGTTACTATTCTATCCTATTATTATTTTCAAGGTTTTCCGAACTTTCTTTTCTCCAACACGTGACCACAGAATGGAGGGACTCTTAAATCGATTCCTTTCTGGGTAATTTCACACGTTAACACTGCCTCCTATTTTCGTCCTAATACGGTTGGGATTTTTCTGTATGGAATTTCGTGGACGTAAATCAGGACTGTAATTTAAGCTGTAACTTTTAAATCCTCTTTTTCGTTTACTTCGCCGCCAAAGGATTAAACGAGTTGAAACTAATTTATTTTAAATTAAGTTCTTACCTTATTCTTATTATTGCTGCAGTTGGTTATACTTAAGATTCAAAATATATAGCTTACAGTATGTTACCAGTTACTAGCTAAATGTCATTAGTTTATCTCGTATGTTTACTTTTAGTCATGAAGAAGATTCTAGAATTTTTCTCAGATAAACAAGAAAGAGGTTATGTTATCTCTATGATTAAAGCATTTTACTAAAATGTCGTGAAAAGCTTAATGTATTTTAATAACATTTTTACAACGTATCGACAATATTGCAGCTTGACTTGGCAGGAGCGACATCAAATATATGAAAACAAAACTTTATCATTCTCAATGAATGCTTAGACTATTCTATGCCATAGTAAAGCTAATATTAACGTTAGTTTTCACACTATAGAAAGCAATGTCAGTGACAGGCGAGACCAGGATTTGAACCGCGCACAAACCGATCCGCGGTCGAATATCTTATCGACATCATCACTGGCTCCAGAATATAACAAATACATCTTAGTTAATTACATCTCAAGAATTTGGCCGTCGGAATTAATTATATAACCCGGATTTGGAAGGTCGAAATTTTAATTATATAACCCGAATTTGGACCGTCTGATTTAATTATATAACCCGAATTTGGACCGTCGGAATGGCCCCGTTTATGATCTCTTACGTTTCTGCAGGTGGAAGTAAGAATCAAATTTACTGTGGAACAAAAAATCTACCTAATGGTGTTGTAAAACATTAAATGAGTAGATAAGCTGCGTCAACGATATTACTGGAGATGATGTGATCTGTGTATTTATTTAATTTCTTCGTTTCCTCAGAAATTGCATAAGCCTTCTTACAACTGATTGCAGGGTGAGAGATAGTTTGAAAAAATTTGGTAGAATTATGATGCATGTGTCGGAGAATAGTGCAATGATAAGTAGATGAGGAAAAATATGTTTACACGCAATAGTAATAACAATTCTTAGTATCGCCATCACCAACATCATCACACCCTTATTTAATACACAAGTCCTTAAGACATTGCTTTTAACGTTTTAACAAACTAAACCATGAGTTATGAACATAGTGACAAATGCAATAGTTCATAGCTCCCACTTATCTCTCTTTCTCTCTCTCTCTCACTGCACTAGTCCTTTGCAATTTCTAACAAGTAATACATCTATTCCTCTAAGCCTACGTCTAAGTCTACCTCAGGATCTATATCTAGGACTACCTCTAGACCTACCTCTAGACCTACCTCTAGACCTACCTCTAGGCCTACCTCTAGGCCTACCTCTAGACCTACCTCTAGGACTACCTCTAGGCCTACCGCTAGGTCTACCTCTAGGTCTAATTCTCTAAACTAAGCTTCTTAACCAACTGAAAATATTTCTTCTGATTTACCTTGAAGATACAGGTGATCTCAAACAGTAAATAGAAACATACATTTTTATATTACCAATACCAGCTCAGTAGTGAAAACTACCTCTACGATGATCCAGTAATATTGACATCACCTTAAAGAAGTCGGTTCCCCTGCCTTTTTTAGAATCAAATAAATAATGTAAGGTATTTTCTTTCGGACTATTTCATATTTCTGCAGCCACAGACATAAGAGGGTCTCTAACAGATTTAAGATTCCAGACCCGATGAGAACGTGTTAAAGTATTCCAATCACGCAGCAGTCTGGCACTTCCAATATCTGATGGAGTTCTTATCGGACACTCTAAACAATCAAAAGTCTTCGGGACTTTTCAGTTACGGCTTGATCTTTCAGGTTTAGCTTGGTCCGAACCCTTGCAATATGCTTTCTCCTCTGTCCTATATAAATCACACACGTGGTTTTTTGCTACATAATTTTAGTTGTTTGCTTCGTAGTTCCTATGGTTACACAAAATACATACCACGCCTGTTACAGAACTTCCTTACGTAGGTTTGATTTATATATTTTCGTTATTCATCCGTCGCTCTACGGTTATTAGTAATTTTTGCCTTCTGATACCACATCGATTGCAGTCGGCGCGGATTTGAGAATAACCTTCCAACATCTTGGGGATTTTCATTCAAAGCTGTCAGAACTCGGTCCATCAAGGTGGTTACGAATCCAAGTAGTAGCTGAGGAGTGTATTGCTTAACTTCGTTTATTGACACGCAACTTTCCTGAGTGAGCTAAATCCCGTCCACTAGTAGTAGCCTCTTGTACACCAGTAAAGCTGCCCTACATATAGCCTTACAAATAACCGGTGCTAATAATCTGTGTAATATCGCGTAGGTAACCTTGAAATATACGGATATGCCTGTTTGATCATATACAAAACAATTTATATTATTTCATAAAAGGTTAACAAAAGTAACAGGAAAGAACTACTTACAAAATGTTTGAAGAAATTCACGAAGACAAAAAATCTAAGGATTTTAGCGCGGATCATGCTCATGTACAGCTGTAAAACATGGACGATAAATGAGAATGATATCTGGAAACTGGAAACATTCGAAATACAGCTATCTTAAAGAATGGAGAATATCAAATGGATTGATAAAATTACGAACGAAGACGTGTTAGTGATGGTTGGCTTAATAGATAATTGATAACAGCTGTATGAATTAAAAAGAAGAACTTGCTGGGCCACGGCCTGAGTGGGAATGGTGTACTAAGAGAGATAATTGACATTCATTCGACATTCAGCTAGGGTAAAAAATGGAGAATATCAAATGGATTGACAAAATTACGAATAGCAGAGCAGTAAGCCGTACGTCTATTTTGCATTGACCACGTCTACTATAGCGAACGGAATGCATGCTAATGCCCTTTTGAATTTTTCTTGTAACTAAAAAACTGCAATTTGATCAGAATCGCAGAAAAAGCATATGTATGAACTGTGCCGCCAAAGTTTCTGATTGACTGTACATCACATTGGAGTCAGGGGAGTGCTTAGGAAAGCCCATTTTTGCATCGATTTCGTCTGCGATCACTTTTCCAGACCGTGCACAAATAGACTTGAAACATTCCCCGGGGGGTATTTGATAATTTCGGCCCGTCAAGGAGGTTGAAGGGGGCATGGAAAGGCATATAGTTGTTATCTGTGACTCGTGTCCATACATCATACTGCTCCGGGTGATCCATCAAAATCTAACAGTCAGGTGACGTGAGTCGAGAGTGAGTGGGCGAAACGAGCAGTTTAAAAAGTAGGCGCTGGAAGGCGTAACCAGTGAATTTTTTGTGTTTATGCTTTGTTATGTTTATGTTTACGTATGTATGAAAATTTATGTATTTATGTATTTTTATTTTATATATTATGTATTTATGTATTTTTTGCATATAATGTTGAATTGTACGTATGTGTGCATTGTATGTATTGTAAAGTTTATGCATTTATGAAAATTAGAAAATTGTATTTATGTTTTTGTATAATTTTGTCGTTCTTAAAGCTCTGTCTTTCTTTTGGCAGACCGGTAGCGTGTCTTAAGTTGTTTAACTGCATTGAACAAATCCAGTGCTCGTTCTCTGACACGCTTTCCAGACAGGAAATTGACGTTAAACTAGGCTTTAGCTCTCAACACAAGTATCAACAGTGTGAAGTTGCGCGTTTGTCAAGTGTAGAACCAAAGTAATAAAAAGTTGAGAGCTTCCGATCATTATTAGGGAGATTCCATCCTCCAATCCTCCTATAGCCTCAATATTGTTAGGGATTTGAAATCTAGTTTTTGACGAAATAGTCTGCGCCGTCGAGAGACGAATCTTTAACCGAACAATTCTAATGAACTTCAGTCAACTTCACCGCCCTTACAGAGCATATGTGGGATCACAGGATAGAGTAACACAGTACCAGTATATGTGGGATCACAGGATAGAGTACTACAGTACCAGTATATGTGGGATCACTGGATAGAGTACCACAGTACCAGTATAATATTATGTAGTACCAATATATGTGGGATCACAGGATAGAGTACCACAGTACCAGCATATGTGGAATCACTTGGTAAAATGGTATAGCGCTTTTTCTCTCACTTTAAAACTATCATACTATTTAATCTTGAATTTAAGATTGCGCGTGAATTATCAAAAGCATCGTAATAATTAAAATATTATCTGAGTACGTAGAAGATAAGAGAAGACAGGGAGAGAGGCAGAGCGATACTCAGATAGAAGGAGCAAGAGACAAAAGATAGAACGGTCGCATTATTTACGGCCTCCATTACCGATCACACATACATAAGGTTGAACGTTCAGTCTGCATGCATATACATGTATGTTTGTCTGAATTGAATGTGATATGATGAATAAACAATAAAATATTATACAACGTCATAGATTACTTTCACTGATAGATATATCAGAATCTACTGTCGGACTGTTTGGCGCTGCTTCATATTATGTATTAACGCTTGTCTACATAATAGCAATGTCTACATAATAGCAATGTCTACATAATAGCAATGTCTATATAATAGCAATGTCTACATAATAGCAATGTCTACATATTAGCAATGTCTACATATTAGCAATGTCTTAATGTTACGCCTAATGAAATAAAACTGCCTGAAGGATTGTTATCTGATTGACACGCTTCTTCTATCGATTTTGATTACATTAAATAATGTATCTTTTCTTTGCTAGCTATTCGTATAACATCTCACGCCTCAAATCCTACTATATTAATTCAGCCGTTTCACGAAGGATGATCCATCACATGACCGCCTTTCTGTAATTAATGGACTAGAATCGCTTAATGAATTTATATTCCACTCCATCGAGCAACCGGAGAGCACATCCATTTCTTTTGACTGACCCGAGGATGTTGCAATAACCGGAAAATGCTACGTCAACATGCAGCTCACACTCAGAAATTAAAATGTTTTAAACATACATTTTATTGTCATAAGCACCTTATTGGCAAAAATTAAAGCATTTCGTATGCAAATTCAAAATAAAATGTTCTTATGTTTGTTTGCTCTTAAGACAACGTGTAATTTTGCTTAGCCTCATCTTCGTCTCTTGTATACAAATCTTTGTTGGATCAACCAGGTTCTGAATCGCGCACCTCCGGATCCTCAGTCCGGTTTTCCTGCGTTCAACGCTGATGCAGTCTAAGTAATCAGATAATTTCAATTTCAATAATCAAACATATAAAAAGCTGGTAAAGCTAAGGTCAACGTAAGTTTTCTCACTCAAAAGCGATGTCAGTGACGGGCGAGCCCAGGATTTGAACCCCTCACATACTGATCAGCAGTCTAGTTTCATACCGACTTCGCCACTCCAGCCAGTGACTCGAGTCACATATATAAATAAGTAAATAAGAATATATATATATATATATATATATATATATATATATATATATATATATATATATACATTTATATGTAGCGATATTTGATTTTAGATCAATATATATATATATAAAGGGCAAAATTTAGAAAAACAGGACAGGTTCTTCAGCCATAGTGGAAGGTAGGTATCGTATATGTCTTACACTATGACTGAAAAATCTGTATTCCAGTTAATAATGATTCCCGGGACTGATCGGACACTTCCTTGTCGACTCCGTGGCGTGTGGGGTCAGTGAGCGTCCTATTTAACGAGTCCGGATCACGGGACTAGGCTCCAGATCAGCCAGGATATACATGTAGTTAAGGATAGAAATTGGGAGAGATAGGCCTCTGGAGTGGTGGGAGATTGGAAGAAATATTTTCTAGCTATAGCTAAATATAAAACGATAATAATAATAATAATAAAGATTTAACGTCAGTTTCCTCATACAAGGATGATGTCAGGGACATCCCCCCATCACATGCTACCGCATCACATGCCATCACATGTAATCGATTCACCCCAAACGATCTGAAAAAAACACTTGCTTAAGAGAAAGAAAAAAAAACCTAAACGGTGCCGGTCCGGTGAGCAAAAAACATTCAGGCAAAATGAAAAAATCTATGCTGAAGAGGATATGTAAACAGCGAAAACGAAAAAGCAGAGATTTTTTATGAAAGATATATTGAATTTCATTTATCATCATCATCATCCTCCCTTGAATCCCAGTTTAACTAGGATCGGGATACGAATAAAGTGTCTCAAATCCTCTCTCTCCTACACCACACCACCATCCAATCCCCTATTTGAGACTTTTCTATTCGTTTAAATTTCTATAGCAATTTCTGGAGCCTAGGCGCTCACCAACCGAATGCGCTTTCTGACGTTGGTAAGGATCTTAATACTTTAGTCGCCTTCTACGACACGTGCAGTCACCGGTTGGTCAATTCTTCAAGTAACCAGGACACAACACGGAGAATGTATTAAATTTCATTAAAATAGTTTATTGAACTGAGAACAAGAGTTTTTTTTCTTCTGTGTTTCATAGAAATACGTCTAATTTATTAAAGGATTCAAATGATATATGGAAAAGAGTTGATTAAGCTTAACTCATAAACTTATGGAGTACTTGTTGAAGGAACAACTAAATTAATATAAATGTACTCCATCCATGTGACATGCAGTTTTAGAATCAGTTAAATAACTTCCTGATACCATATGTGCTATGTACACGAAGTTCGAACAACGGTTAGCTTGGATATCTCTTACTCTCATTTCTAGTTCTTGCACAGCTTCTCTTCTCTGCTTAATTAGTTTCATATTTTCGCATTTTATTATTTTTCTGCTTTTCGTAATTTATTAAATTTCGCGTTAATTTAAAGATTTACTACTTGTTGTAGTAAATAACCAAATCACTCAACTTATTGTTATTGTTGTTGTTATAAACTTATCGTTGGAAAAGTATAAGTATTTCCGTTACATTTGGCATAAGTTGCTCTAGGTGGATATATATATATATATGTACATATATATATATATAATATATATATATATATATATATATACATATATATATATAATATACAGTATAATATATTATGTATATATATATATATATATATATATATATTATGTAAATACACGTATATATATATATATATATATATATATATGGAGAGAGAGAGAGAGTGAGAGATAGAGAGAGAGAGTGAGAGAGAGATAGTGAGAGAGAAAGAGGGTGGCGATGATTGATGGTATGTCATCATACACTACTAGTCGAGTCTTGTCTCTCTGTAATTGAATATGCGAGAGAGGACAGTGAGAATTTCATCTCCTTGCTGCTACTCTCACACACATCTCACCATTTCTCTACGTCGTCTATCTGCCATTTCCCTCTCTTGAGAGCTCTTAATATGCCACTTCAAAATTTAAATAATTATGTTTCTGATTTTGTTGGTGTTAAATCTAATCGATAACAGAGCACGTTTCAGTTGACATCACATAGTGATAACAAAAAAAGATGATACCTATAGTGATATCAGATAGCAAAAGATAGGCGATACATCGGGTGATTACAGAAGTGATAACAACGAAAGGTGGTGCCTTAGGTGATATAGTGATATCAAAGAAAGGTGGTGCCTCAGGTGATATAGTGATAACAACGAAAGGTGATGCCTAAAGTGATAACAAACAGATCAACACTGAACTTATTTACAGAAAAAGGCGAAAGTGTTAGCCATAGCTCAGTTGAATTCTTGTAGCCTGCCTCACTTAATCATAACTTAATTTTTCGTGACGAAATATTAAAAAGAGGACGTGCACATCTTAAATCTTCTAAAATCGATAGATACATGTCTGTACCTGTGCAGTTGTTGCTGACGCCACTGTTTTTGACAATCATCTCATCGTTAATGAATTGCTGATAATTAATTAGTTTATAGGCAATAGTTAATTGATTTTAATTGATCACTCCTTTATCATCTCTCGACCCAAACGAATTAGAATAATGTAAAACTCAATGGTTCAATATGTCATTTAGTTAGGTGAATTTAAATTATAAATTTAAATTAATAATCAAGCTTTCTTTCGATTTTCGTAAAAGCGATTTTATCTTTTATTCTAATTTCTTAAAAAATTATAGTTTTAGATCAAAACGAGGCAGGTTGATAACTACTTTAATTCCGAGTTCATTTAATATCTACTTAATAAAAATCATTCTATTATAAATGATGTGTGATCTTTTCGTTATGGCGGGATTGTACACATACATATACAATATATTTACAGCAATTACAACAGGAATAGATTATCTTGCAAAAATAATCGATGGTGTTGTTTAAATATAAGAGCCGATACTGAACTGTTAGAAATCTGCTCTATATGGAAATTTATATCTTAAACCTAAAGAGTCTAGCAAGATCTAAATCAAGATGGTAAAATATTCCGTATTACGCCTGCTTGTTGTGTGTCATTCTTCATGTATTTTGGAAATAAGTTCGTTTTATAGCTAGTGAAAGGTATTGAAATCTGTCAGAGGATCCCCGCTTTTCTCTCTGTACTTTAACATTTATCACCTGCTCGTCCGTTAGCTAATGCAGCAATAAGATGAATAGACAGCATAGGCAGACTGACTTGATCTACACTTTAATAGATATACACGTATGTTCATACATTTACATGTATATTCAATTCAGCAGAATACTTGAAAAACAACTTCAAGCGTCCTCTTTATAAACTTTGGGATAATTTCAAAAACGATTATGTGTGACAACTACAAATAATAATGCAACTAGTTACTTCTTCATGCGACGAATAAATTACATTCGTTGCATGAAGGAGTAACTATTTTCATTTAAGTGAAAGTAAAAATGAGCGCTGAAATAGCGTTCCTGACATTTTCCGTACTTTTTCCTGTTAAGCAGAAGAGATTCTTTTAGAATCCAAACTTGACCGTTTCTGACAGTATCCATTGTGGTACTAACATATGCTATGAATAAAACATATGTTAAACCTTTCAATATTTAGCATTTGATTTGCATTTATTTATTTATATCTTTATATCCATATACCTTCTAAAGGAGTTCATAGAAGGTAGAATGGAAGAAAAAGAGAAGCATAGGCAGACCGAGATTAGGAAATGTTAGGCGATTAAAGATCCACTCGTATGTGGACATGAAGAGGAAAACGGAAGACAAAGAAGAGAGGAGGCTTTATATACCATATACATGCCAGTAGGCAGTGCACTCAAAGAGAGAGAGAGAGAGAGAGAGATCCAAATACAAGACAGAATAATGTTATCAAGGTCTATTTTATTTCTTTTATGAGTCTATACATCGAGTACTTTAAAGTCAACATCAGTGAAAAAGTAGGTCTATAATGTGCCAGCTTACATCATGTTTCTCCGAGTAATCTCAACCCGTTGTGTAATCAAAGCGAAATAAAAGCACATCCGAGCAATACCCCTGGGTACCATAATTCGCATCTTTTGAGGACCTAGAGAACGATCATTGCCTTTCCTTCGCCCGGCAAAACTCGAACTCTAACTACATTAACTTGGTCGTCAAAGATGACATTTGCACTCATCCTGAAGCACTTTCGGTACTCTATAGTCATTCTAAAGCAAATGGAAGCAAATAGAGGCATACTGTAATTACTTCATAATAATCTGGATCTCAACGGCTTTATTCTAATATTTATAAAGATTCGTATAATATGAAATTCGCCCGCAGTATTTTGAGATGTTAAAATTATTCACAATGTGTAGGCAAAAATATCTGCTTTTGTAGATAGAAACGTAATTTAAGGTTACGATAACATCCTTTATGGAAACAAAAGAGCGGTTGCTATTAAAAAAAGACTTCCATATAATTGCACATTATCTGAAAGAGTCTTCTAAGAATTCTACTTAAGCTCCATCAATTGCACTCATCTCATTCGCTTAATGCATTGAATCCATAGATCTATCTCGCAATATTTGACACATGGCAATCTCTTTTTAGAACTCGTTTGTAGAAGCATCTGCTTCATGAAAACTTTTCCTTTTGAACGGAACTGGTAAGAAGCTAAAGTACACGTTTTCGCCTTTATTCAGCAATAGAGTACGGCAACTAGTCAGCTTCTTAAACTGGTCTAAATTATAAATATCCTGTACAATAATTGGCTGTGTTTATAAAATTAACACTCGGGAGTGATTGCAATATGCACTGTGTAAAATACGAGTCTTCAAAAACAGTAGATAAAAGATAAATGTTATCATAACGCAAGATAAAATGTCTTATTTGATTTGAGTTAATTAAATGCTTGATGTGATGTAAATGATTGATGATTTTATTTTGATTTAAATGCTTAATGAGATTTAAACGCTTGATGTATATGTATATTAACTGATGTTGTAATATTAAGGCAAGTACCTGCGAAAGTTAGTAGCATGATCTGATACACATCAATGAAGAAAAGACAAATTACTTGGAGCAAAATATAACGAATGTTATAAGAAGTAAACTATTATTACTTTACTTCAATGGAATCTAGAGCATACAGTCTTGCAATGAATAATCAGCGAATATGTTTACAGATAAGACTTTAACAGATTATTGAAAATCATCAATAATCTGATTGATGATTATTAATTACGACGAAGCTGCCTGCTACATAATATAATACCAGCTACATAATCTGGAGTTATTTGCGCATGATTACTGATAGAAAAAATAAGTTCCTGATTAATAATTTTTGTGATGACAAATATCGCGTATTAATTTTTCTCAAAAACCTAAAGTTGTGTTTGTCTCGTAATCGCCAAGGATTATCCCAAATAAACCCAAATCAACAAATAATAAATAACATCAGAATCTAAACCGATATCGTCACAGTATGACATGATATGCCATGCAATACGCCAGCTTTAAGCAGGAACTCTGTCACCCAAATCTACACAAGCGCAACGACCTTGAAGGGAAAAGTCGCGCATTGCTTGATTCCTAATTGAATTTCTCTGGGCGCCAATCGATTCAGGCACTTCGTTATATAACTTCAACCATCGTCAGACGAAGAGACGACCTTCTCAGAAACAAATAAACTAACAGCCGGGAGAAAAATATCTCTATGTTGCATTTTGGTGTGGTTTTATACAGACAGCAGTTTGTTTGAATGACTTAATTAAGAACATGCGCAATAAAACTTTACAGTATTCAATCAATCAATAAGAATTTAACGTCCGGTTCCTCGCCATAAGGCAATGTCAGGGACGTCTCTTGCAGACTCTGCACAAACAGGCGCCAAAACACCACACGATGTCTACTGAGTACACAGAGACCACAAGAGAAAGCGAGGTCAAATTAGTGCAAGTTCATGATCAAAAGACAAGCGGGTCAAAATTTACACCTATGGCGGAAAGAGATGGGTTTTTAGCTTTTCAAGGAAAGTACTAATACAATTATGAGATCGAAGATCTTGTGGCAGATAGTTCCGTATTGTCGGAGCAGAAAACACGAAGGAGTGTCTGTCCAATGCCCATGGCAGATTTAATGTTTGGTACAGTGAGAAAGCTTTTACTAGAGAAACGAAGACTACGAGAGGGATGATCAATTGATAAAATGTCAGATAGATAGGATGGTTTACCGTAATTTAAACTTTTTAAAGCCAAGCTCTCTTTAATTTTATTCGTTAGGAGACTGGAAGACAGTGTAGTTTCTTACGAAGAGAAGAGGTGTGAGATCTGAATATTTTTACAATACAGACGACTCGAGAATGAGCATTTTGTACGTGTTGGAGAAGAATTAGAGAGGTTTTCGGGAGGTCGTTCAGTAGGGAGTTACAGTAATCAAGTTTAGAATGGACAACAGCATTAGCTAATACAGTGGCAGAATTGATGTCAAGAGACTTACGAATTTGACATAATTGACGGATATGGAAAAAGATGAAAGACAGGCAGTTGAAATCTGTGTTTTAAAGTTTAGATTTGAATCAAAAATTACACCAAGGTTACATGCAGAATCTGTGGATATTAAAGGGATTGTTAAAAATGTTTTAGTTTAGCTATTTATTTGATTACACTCCTACTGTATAGATACTAAGTAAGTATCTACATGTATACCGTTGTATTAACACTTCGCGATTTTGAAATGCTGCAGAATATTTGATTACATACATGTATAAAAGTAAAATAGAGGAATGTTTTCTAAGCTAAACCTTCAGCATTAAATGTGCTACTAGCAGTTCATATCATATTAAAGATTGATTCATCATTTCAATGGTCTACATTGAAACAAGAGATACCTTAATCCCCTCACAGCATATCTGTGCATGCAGGATATATCTTGATCGTAGCTAGCTAGTGTCTGGCTGATGGAAAATACTGAGTTTCACAACTGTAAATTTTTGGGTAAAACATTACAAAGAAAGCACCTAACTACACATGCATTCTACATAATGTAAAACATTCAGGATATCCAGTCTTACAGCTAACAATCAACAATTTTATAAAAATTTCTTAAGTGCGATATAGTTAGTATTTTTCCTAAACTCAAGGTTTAAGGGATGAATAATATCATGAACAGAGATTAGTTACTATAAAACTAGAATTCTCAGTCTTGTTTCTAGTAAAGTTTTATACCTCGAATCTTAAATGAATTATAAATAAGATCAAAATGATCCGGCCAGCCATTTTATGAAAGTTCATCGAATATTTTTATTTGTATCTCTCTATTTTGGTTCATACAGACAGAGTCAATCCTATTCCTGAAGGTACGGCAGGATAGCCTAACCCACTTCTCTTCATATCAACTACTTTATGCGTACAACCCCCCCCCCCCGAATAGCCTCTTCATCCCACCTTCAATTCGTTCGTCTAGAGTCCAGAGAGCTATAGAAAATTTAGGGGCAAATCTTGGAAAAGCTTTGAATCTAATCTACTAAGTGTAATGCTGATTAAGCTAAAGATTGGAACGGTGGTCTTGTAAAGACAAATTGCTTTGAAATCTGTTTCCGATTCATAATATCAAAGTACTAGAAACGGAAAATTGACTGCAAAATGGCAGACTGCAAAAAATAACCTTAGGCCCATCTTCATATTTTATTCTTTGAATGCACTGTCATATTGCGATATAGAAAGAGACTAAGCCGAGTTTGGGAAATTTTCTGAAACGCTAAAAATTGATTAATGGCTATTTAATTAAAGATTGTTTGACCAATAATTTATAAAATGAATAATTGAATCTACAATAGATGATTGAATAGTATTTAATTTAAGATACTGGTTCGCATATTAGACTAGTTTACGACCATGTTAATTTGCAGAAGTTCTTACTATTCCATCTTCTCTGAGGTTCTTTCTCCTTTTTCTCCAATCTCCGTATACATCAACCCTTCTATAGACAATCGAGTTCTTTCTGAAAGGGATTCATGCCGTTTCACGATTAAGTACATACATGTATATGTTTTATTTATCTACAGCAGTGTGAGAATTGAGAAATTTAAAGGGACGAGGTGAGAGAACGTTTTAGCAAAAATCTCTCCGAAGTTTCATTTTGATTGATCCGTTGAAGTCTTGACAAAATTTAAAAAATTCAAGGATTTGACTTCCTAAATGGGAGTCCGATCCCACTCTCCAGCAGATTCTATCCGTGCACCACGGGAGAGAGGGATATTTCAGGAGCTTAGATGGTAAATGCAGTTCATAATTTGTCTATGCATCTCATACAGTATCTCATCCCCCTGCCGTCATGTTCTGTCTCTCTTGTTGATAGAGTCACGGACCTCTGTATATGCCATATATATATATATATATATATATATATATATATATATATATATATTTATATATGTGTGTATGTGTATATATATATATATATATATATATATATATATATATATATATATATATATATGTGTGTGTGTGTGTATTTATATATAAATAAATAAATAACTATATAAATTTTCATTTTTGTTATTGCTGTTTGTTTTCTTCCTGTCTGCTAATGTCGAATAAAGAGAATAAAGAAGTAGATATATAAATATAGTAATATATAATAAATAAATAAATAAATATTATATTATATTTAGGCCTATATATATATATATATGATATTAAATATATTTTATATATCGGCCTTTATATATATATATATATATATATATATATGTGTGTGTGTGTGTGTGTGTGTGTGTGTGTGTGTGTGCGTGCGTGTGTGTGTGTGCGTGTGTTTAAAGGCCGTTTAAAAATATTTATGTTTTTCGGTAAGAAGGTCTCAATTTCACTTAGCTTATTTAGCATGGTGAAAGGACATTCAATGTAGCTGAATTTAGGGCATTGAAAATCAGTCTTTGTTTAGGTAGCTTGAATATAAAAGGTATCCTAACGTGATCTCATTGACAACGCTTTAAAATCGACCTTCTTATGTACTGGATATATTGGCTGAATTAGTTTTTGTTACAGAAGACTATATTATAGATGTAACTAAAATAAAAGCAAAACTGTTTCTGAATAACAGCTGCAATATAGTTTATGGAGAGTGCATGATAGGCATCCGCCAAACAAAATGTCTTGAACCAAACGTTTCCGATTTGCAAGTAAGCACTCCTGCATGTATTATGTTCTTTAAAACTCTCCTGATTTTTAGAATATAGTTGAATGTAAACATAGCACTTCATAGTAAAAAAGCTGGTAAAGTTAATAAAGTCAGTTTCCTCACTCGAAAACGATGTCGTTGACGGGCGAGCACAGGATTTGAACCCCGCACATACTGATCCGCGGTCGAATAACCTACCGACATCGCCACTGGCTCCAGTCAGTATATCAATAGTATATGAAACACGTAGTCACAAATGGAATTGCGCCTCTAATTAATATGTATTACTCTCTAAGGTAAATGTAAGTTCAAAGTAAATAAAAAAGTATAAAGTCAATGTAGATATAGGCAAACAAAAGCACAGGATTTATGCCGATATCGGTAAACCTGTGTTACATTTTTCATTATTAACACGAAAAGGATTTGCAGCCCTGTAAGAATCTCAATATCAAAAATAATGATAAAAATAAAAAATAATAATAATAAATAAATAAAACAAATAAAAAATAAAAATACAAAATTACAATGAATAATTTCTAACAATAATTCACTATGTCCATTGATAAACCAAATATTAGATAATATTAAAACCAGGATTATTATTATCAAAACCAGGATTACCATTATCTTACTTTGAAATTATCCTTGTTACTCCATCACAATAAAGTGCACAAGACGCTATATTTGATGTTGATGTCACATGATGTCATTTAATAATTTTATCTGTCGCATATGCTATCAATAAAGTAAAGTAAGATACGCATTATTGTGAACAGATCAACAATGGTGACATCTATCATTTTTAATACTAGATTTTTAAGCCGTTAGGCTATTTTTTATTACACCATTTTCCGTATAACCAGTTCAGCGAATGTCCGAGATTTTACTGTCAGATCAGCGCGGCTGGGATGCGAACCCACGAGGGTTCAATTCATCTCAGGGTCTGTCATGTAAAACTTCACGACGTTACCCCTACGCTATTAGGACATTATCATGACTCTGCACTGCACTGCAGATTGCTAACTGCTGAAATGAAGATTTCTGTAATGTCATAAAAGATTTTTATTTGCAATATACTCTGCGAGTGATTCAGACATCTGAGAAGATATGAAGTCCTTTAAATTGCATTTAACGAGGAAAATTGCAAACAATATGAGCGGATAATTACGCAGAGCAGTGTAGGCCTATTTGATCCAGACAACACAAGTCAATGTCAAACTGAAATCTTCGAATATATATCACGAGGTGCTTCACTAAGAATCAACATTATTGTTTTATTATCATTTTAATTATTAATTTTATATTATTATTATTTCATATAGTATTTTATTTAATTATTATTTATACTTTATTAAAATCAACATTTAAGGATCAATATTTTGCTAATTATTTGCAAGTAATTGATAAGACATTAATTAATAAAAGACTCTTCCTCGTGTCTTTCAATCAATTTATTCCGGTTGATTTCAACTTATTAATTCTATTTTTATCGACGGAAACTGAGCTTTATTGAGCTTGTTGTCTGTTGCTTGTTGCCTATTGCTTGTTGCTTGCTACTTGTTGCTCTCTAGAAATAATATGTTTGAGTCATTCACTTTTATTAATCTTACAATTCAAAAATGTGAATTATTGATTAATCAACGGCATATTATTACAGGCTGTTTGAGGTCAGAAGTTCTACATCACAGGCTATAGGCGAACATTTAAGTGTAGAAAAGGTTTTAGTCTTACGTGAAGGGATTAAGTTATTGATCGATGGGGTACTCGTTATGAAGAATGGCAGCAAACACAGCAAACGGTGCGTAGGAATATTTGTCCTTGACCAGAATCTTGGCCGAACTCCAGCGAGAGATTTTATAAGCTTAATATGTCGATATCTTCCACTAACTAATTTTCCTTCTATCGTCTCTTCTGTTAATACGTTAATACCAAATAGTGAAATATTTCATGGTGAGATATGAGATAAAGATAGTTAGAATTAAATTCTGTTAAATCTATATAAAATGCATAGAATTGGCTACTTATTTTTGAAAGTTGTCGTTGGGGAATGGAACTCAACTGGTTATAGGGTTTGTGACAATTAATGGGATAAGCGGAAAGTAAAATCTCTGAGAGGAACAAAATTACAAAAAAATTAATAACTACTAATTAGACTTGTCTGTAGTAGACGAATAAGTACATATATCTCAGATGCAATAGAGAAATCTCAGAAATGTACATGATAATGGTGATTGCAAAATAATATTAGATAATTAAGTATTGATTGAAGGCAGTGGTGTGTTCAACATTTCCCATATAAACTACTTTCTTAGTCAAATTCGGAATCACGCGTGACTAAAATATCTCATCTCTGTTCGGACTGGTAAGACTATCTTACTTGAGCGGTGGATTTCTCAAATCAAAGTAAATGATCCATCTACAATAAGATTTAACATTCGGTTCTTCACCCGAAGATATGTTAGTAACATCTCAAGAGGGCTATAAAAGACAAGCAGTTCTGAACCATCAGACCGCATCTCTCTCTCTCTCTCTTAGTGCACTGCCTACTGGCAGGTCCATGGCATATAAAGCCCCCACTCTTATCAGTCTTCCGCTTTCCTCTTCAAGTCACTTATTTCAGGACGTTCTGAAAGTTCTTAAATAAATAACAAGAAGAGGAAAGCGAGTGCAGTAGCCTATGCAAATTAAAGATAGTTAGAAAACGTTTCATTCCGTTGACCATAAAGGAAGGCAAGTATCAATAGTCTCTCCGAACCCTGTTGAGAAATATATATCACGTGACAACTATTCGCATTCGGTACTACAGCAACTACTCGTACAAGTATAGGAAAAATAATGACAGTAAGAAGATTGAACGCAAAATATTGCATCTAAAAATTCATATAATGTGATTATTGGAAATGCTAAACTATAAATTGATCAACTTTGATGAAAATGAACTTTTTGATTGAGATCTACTTTCTGTCGATGATGTGTTTTTTAATGAGCATTAACTCAAGAAAGAAAGTGAGTAGAACACGTGCCTTGAACGTGAAATTTGTCAAACATCTGAAGGAATTACATTACCAACAGACACTTTAGTTGCCGCCACTGTTTGTTATGGGCTGCTACATTGGAATATCTGATAGCTCATGTGAAGTATATTACTGTACTTTTATGTCCTACTAACCTTTGGGAAGGTCCAAGGGTTAGGACAGGGTTCTTTCATTGATGGGATAGAAGCACTCCAATAGACTACAAAGAGGCTTGTAGGATAGGTAGAGTATAATAATATTGATTTATTAATTTATTTAATAGATCAATGTATGGATTGATTTCGGATTAATGGATTGATTATAAATGTGCGAATAGCATTTAACCGTATCTATTTTGCCAATGGGAATGACATTGTTGCTCTGAAGAGGAATATCAGAGATAAATAAGGCTATTCAATATTTGCACTCAGCATCAAATATTCAATTATAAATATACTATAAATAAAACGGGTTTAACGTCCGTTTCCTCGTACAAGGACGATGTCAGGGACGTCTAGTAGAAAAGTCACACCCTAGCGTTGGAAGACACTGCCAGGAGTGTGGAATACGCTGTACATATATCGAGGATGTATTGTATCACGGTGCAAAGATGTAGTCAGGCTTGCACAGAGTAGAAAACCCGTAAAGTGAAATGTCGTAAGAGATTAACAAGCAGAAACTGAGGCTGGTAATGGAAAACCACCCCGGAAGGCATTTATCTCAAGCTAAAAGCTACAATAAGTTTAGTTGAGGATTAGCCTTTGTGACGGGTTCAACTTTCCTCTCCACAGGGCCCTTACTGAGCGTGCAGGCAGATTGTGATTAGGAATTTTGCCTTAGACCTGCCACTTTGCAGAATACTATAGAGGGATTTCTGGATTACGTTGTTTTAAATACGCCATTGTGCTATGATATGCAGTTGAATGTGTTACATATAATGTGTCGTGTGTGTGTTAGGCTTTAATAGTAAAACATATTATATGTTTTGATCCTCATGTTTTTAATTTATGGTTAATTTTGAAGCATCAACACCCGCTATTAGCTTCAAACATGGAGAACATCATTCCCATCAGCTCATGACATCTCCATGGAACTGTCACATTCCTTCACGCTTTCCACAGGGCATGATATCTGTGGTTCATGGAAAAATAGAATCTATAAAGACGTCGAGAAATTGTCCAACATTTCGGGTTTTATTGGTTCTAGCGACTATCTGCGCCTTTAATGACAGTTTATTGTGGCGCTGGGAATGATATATGTGTAATATTCAGGACCTCATAAACAAATAATTCTGGATTCAATGGGAAAAGAGAGGAGGTATTTAATGTAAAAGTCGATTTCAGTAAAGAGATATTGAGAGATAGTAAAAAGAATTCAGATCTCGCTTTAATTGAATCATTCAAGTGCATTGCGTGCTTTCTCTATTGCTCAATTCACTGAAGATAAATCACTTTCACTACATTCAGTCTGCGCCCTTTCTACACCGAGGATATTTGTACAGTTTCTTTCAGAATTACAATGTTTACTTGTAAAAGTAGAGTACTATTTCGTTAATAACTGAAAACGAGAATATTAAAATAATATTCCTCTAGATGTATATTATTTGTTTATCACAGGACAGGAAACGATTAAAAATGTAATCGTAAATAAAAATTCAGAAGTTTGCCATTATTTACAGTTTATTTTGTTAATTTTTCTATACGTACATAAGCATTGGCATTAGTTTCTAAACGAAACGTGAGAGATGTTGTAATGTAAATGAAATTTTTGGCTATACAACATAATGACACACTGGACCAATGTTAAGCGTTTCCAAAATTGTACGAATTAATCCACTTTGTCGTTTCTGCTAAGCCATTATTTTAATTTTAATTGTCAAAATTACGACTAACTTATCATTAATTTCAAGAATAAGCAAATTGGTTTTTAAATTTAGCTTACTGAAAATACACACTGTGGAGAGTTTATAATAGTAGAAGGTAAGGAAGTCCGGAATTTTAATAATTTTAACAGCTTACATTAAAATGGTGTTTTATAGCATTTCATCACCGGCGTAATTGACGTAGGCTACAGTGAATCAGCTAAGCTGCTAAATTTGCAGCAATTCCTGGAATACTTTAGAGTTAAAGATGTTATCTTCAAGTATTATCAAATCACCAAAATAATACATAATTTTACATATTTTTCTTTTCAACGATAATGTTGAATCCATTTTGCTATCTATCTTTTGCTATCATATATTAATCCTATCTCTTACAATTAGCTTAAGTCGCCACTGAACACACAAGTACGCAATATATATGTATGCACAAGCGTTGGTTTAGATCTAGTTTTTATGTCGTCTTCTACGACACGTGCATGTTTACACGGTTGGTCTATTCTCCAAGCTACCCGGACACAACGCGGGGAATAAATATATGTACAGGATATGTAAAGAAGATATAAAAGGCCATGTTGCTGGATAGTGTAAAGTTCCACTCATATGTAGACATTTTCAGTATTTTAGATATTAATTTAAATGTAATTGTTAATTACCTTATTATTACCATTGAACTCTTTCTGTAAAGTAGCCTCGAAGACTGAGACCGCCATGACACTGCTATATAAGTTTTCGCTGTTAAAAATAAATTAATACTAATAATGTGAAGAGCATATGAAGAACATGTAAAGGCCACGTGAAGAACATATAAAGACAATGTAAAGGCCATGTGAAGAGCAAATGAAGAACATGCAGACGGTGCAGCGGTTTCTTTTAGCTGTAGTGTGAACTTTTCGTCACGAAGTAGCTTCTTGAACTTTTGCTCTGACTTGCAAGGAATATCTCTAAGTATAACCTTGACACAAATGCATACACATTTGCACCACGAGCCTCATGTATTTCCCAAGAGCACCGGCTGAGTTATGCCAGTCTCAAAGTTTGCTTCATCCGAGAAATTTCATTTTCGAATCTTCACTACTGGGAATCAGCAGGGAGTAGGATTATAAGTCCATTGAAAAACCTCAAGTACCCCTTAAATCTCAAATTTAAAAGAAAATCTTGCTGATTTTCTTAGCCTTTCTTTTATATTTCTTGTAACTTTCTTCAGCTTAAGAATGAAATGCTCTGTCGAATAATAGAGTGGAATATACATGTATACTCTATAGTTCTTATCAACCTTTCCTAGGATGAAATGTCTGCGTTATAGGCCTGTATGCAAAGTGGAAGAACTCTATTATATAAGTTTAATGAGCAGATTTTATACCTATGTCGATGGTTTATTTTACAAATATCAATATTTTATATTACAATTATAAAAGGAATCTGAATCTATTATATGCTTATTTCTGTATCACAGCAGTATATACTATATATATATAATCACTATTTCACCAAATAATGCAGTAAACTCAACAGGACAAAAATAAAAATGTACCGTGCACCTATAGATAAAATATAACGGAATATAGAGTCATAAACAAACATAATTAAACACAATTTAAATCGCATTAAAGTGTTGATTGTTTATTTGGTAATTTATCCATTATGTTTTTTTGAACTTTCTAAATATACCCAAATCTTAAAAAACGAGTCTGTGCTGGTGAATAGTGCTTGATAGCTTACACTGAGCTAGCTTACACTTAAAAATAATCCTTCAACATTATACTGCAGACTGGTCTGGGATAACAAGCTATATCTCATTCTAAGACTCATTCATTAACTCCTCAATATCCTCTTGAAGATTATTTCTTATTGATGCTGCAAAATTAATTAAATAGGTTTCTTTTAAAATTCGGATCATTTATTCAATACAATTTGTTTGAATGAGATGATGGATGCTTGTTTCAACTAACATCTGCAAGTTACAGACTTCATGGAATTAAACCCCGCCCAGCAGTTCACAGTGCTAACACCTCAATACCAGTGGGATTATTTACCAGCAGTAACTGCAAAATGAATCTATAATTAAACGCTTTATTTGCACTGAACTTAGCTCTACTTTAGTTGATATGGCAATTATTCCCGTCCGTATCGAATTGTCCATCGGCATTTCTAGTAATGTCCCGATCCAATTCCAATTTAACAAGAATGGCAACTGTTGCGAATTGTTGCATAGTTTATCATATTATATATATATATATATATATATATATATATATATATATATATATATATATATATATATATATATATATATATATATATATATATAAATTAAGTTGAATTACAGTAATTGAAGTTATACAGCAATTCCGTAGTAGCAAAACTTTCAATGAATCCATTTCTATTTTATTCATCGACATTTTCAAATATCTATAAAAAATATGCAAAAAGAAAGAAATAACCGAAGATTACTATATATATAGACCTAAACTATGCGGAAATGCTTTTCCTTGAGTCATAATTAGTAGAATAACTTGCCGAATTGCCATATCCTCCATTATTGATGGTGCTAAAATTGAAGCGGATAGGTTAACGGGACCCATGGGTAATGCTTTATTAATTAAATACATCACTGGCTCAGCAAGATCTGTGCGAACCAATGTTGTATTTGCGACCTTTGTGCACTGCGTATTGTTCCACTTCCAATACACTAGCAGAGCGAAAAAGTTCAATCATACTGATGCTACGAATACCATTAACATTTATAAAAAGTATAAATGTAACATATAATTATGTATATACATAATTAATCATATATAATGTACATTTTATATTTATTATAGAAAATATAATTACGATATATAATAGTATAAATATAATCATAAAAGATTATTATTATATATCATATTTTTCAGTATGATTATACCATAGAGACGAATTGGAATAGATTGCGCAAACTAAAACGTCAAATTCAAACAGTGTGAAGAGAATGCCTATAACAACGGAAAATACATGACTCTAGCCTACCTGACGCTCTTACATACTGGACTAATTGGACATTCCTAATTTATTTAGATAAATATATTTAGAATTATTTAGAACTAATCTTATTAGATTATTGTAAAAGTTCTTAGGAGCTTCGTAAAGCAATGCAAATCACAATGGCAAAGTTATTTCCAGATGTTAGCGGTGCCGACTTTGCCATAAGACTTAATATTATCACTTGTGTCATGATACTATCAGCTGGTCGAAGCACGTATTGCCCACTTGTAAGCGTGACTAAATATATTCCTAGGACAGTCGCTTAGCTAGCAATAATAATAGTAATAACTTTTCTAGTGCCACTGTCGTCCATGACAATAGTGATCATTATTGAGACAAATCCAAGCCGGTGAGGAAGGAGATGGTCCAAAATGGTACAAATTCCAAAATCCAAAAAGCCAAATAAAGATAAAGAGGTAGATGTACTATGCATTGTACACAGAACATCATTTTCCAGCAGATCATTCTAATATTTACAGTCCTATAACACACAACGCTCCAGTTGGACTTAACGGACGCAGGTTGTATCTGATAGTACGGCGGCAACTCTACTCCCAGTTGGGGTGTCCTGGGTAATTTGTAACGGCTTGGTAAAAACCGGGATTAATTATTCACAAATCCATTGATTCTGAATTCCATTTCTGTATCCGGCCCGTAATGTAGCCGGACAGCGAATGTTGACCGCGGTGAAAGAGTTACGTGGAAGAGAGTGGACGCCTTCGTCTCTAGATTAATTCCGAACTTAGCTTCCGATTCGATATTTGAAAGTTACATTGGAGATGGGTGAGTTTTGAAGATATCAGGTAACTTCTACATTGGATTCAAAGTTGAACGTTTCAGGATAAGGCCAGCATCGTAATTTAAATATAACTTATTTGATAAAATAATCGTATGTAGCTATCCCAATCTCAAATTTCCTTACCATTTCATGCTTTCTTGTCGGTATATTTTTTAATTTCTAGATTTTATTTTGCAGATATAAATATATATATAGATAAATATATGTTAGCTAGAATATAACCAGTTGGTATTCCAAAGATAATGCATTGGGCTTAGCTTGCAGACTAGATATTTTAAAAACGAAATTCATTTACTATATAGACAATGTGTAATGTTAACTATTATTCGGCATTATTTAATTTCGTAATGGATACTTGTATTTAATCCTCTTACTTCTGAATGGAAATAAATCAGCTATCCTTCCTTATTGTGCAAACTAATGGAGTTGTAAAATAACTGACTGATAGTAAAAGCTGCTGACAAGTTCTTAAAAGGACAAAAAATTATGTCACAAAATATTTGGACAGAATACAGAAACTTATACTTGTACTTAACCATATTAAATTACTTGTTACTTATGGAGCAGGCTGAAAATATATTAACTCCAATTCCATTCTACCTGAATTCTTATATACTTATATAATAATTGTATTATACTTATACTTACCTCATTTCAATACATTAGAGAGCGATTATACATAACAGATATCATGAATGAGCAATTATTTTGATGTGTATTTTACCTTTAATAGTGAGTTTAAACAGAGGATTGAATTTTTTGGATGTAATAGACACAACGGTCACCGTCAGATCAAACATTAAACCCAGAGAAACAGAGAGAGAGAGAGAGACAGAGAGAGAGAGAGAGACAGAGAGAGAGAGAGAGAGAGAGAGAGAATAAGAAAAAGGTAGACATAAAGCGAAAGAGAGAGAAAGAGAGGGGATGAGAGAGAGAAAAAGAGAGAAAGAGAGAGAGAAAGAAAAATATAGAGAAAGAGAGAGAGAGAAAGGTAGACATAGAGAGATGAGAGAATGAGAAAGGGAGAGAGAGAGTGAGAGAGGGAGAGAGAGAGAAAACAATACAACCCACTCCATCCTGCATGATTTTGTTCTACATATGTCTTATCTTATAAAATGTCTTATATTTAGCCTTACGCTGTGTTTTAGACATATCGTCCAGTCTGTGTGAGTTCCCCAGGGAATGGCAGGGCAGGTGGATAGAGGGGGGTTCATCGGTCGTAGAGATATCAGAGCATGAGTTCAGCAACAAGGGCGTCTGCTACGACCAGCTCAGAGACTATTTCCTCGTGGAGAACAGGTAACAAGGCTCTAGCGTTATGAGATCTTCTACTCTATGTACTGATTGATTAAGTGATGAGCAAAGTTATGTGATGATTAGGTGATGAAATTATTGTGATGCAATGATTAAGTGATGATTGATGTTATGATTAAGTCATGCAATGATTAAGTGATGCAATGACTAAGTGATGCAATGATTAAGTAAACGGTGTAATAATTAAGTGATGAGATGATTAAGGGATGCAATGATAAAGTGATACAATGATTAAGTGATGCAATGATTAAATGGTGCAATGATTAAGTGATGCAACGATTATGTGATGCAATGATTAAGTGATGCAATGATTAATTGATGCAATGATAAAGTGATGCAATGATTAAGTGATGCAAAGATTAAGCGATGCAAGGATTAAGCAATGCAAATGATTAAGTGATGCAATGATTAAGTGATGCAATGATTCAGTGATGCAATGATTAAGTGTTGCAATGATTAGATGTTGCAATGATTAAGTGCTGCAATGATTAAATGATGCAATGATTAAATGATGCAATGATTAAATGATGCAATGATTCAGTGATGCAATGATTAAGTGATGCAATGATTACGTGATGAAATGATTAAGTGATGCATTTATTAAATGATGCAATGATTAGGTGATGCGATTATTAAATAATGCAATGATTAAGTGATGCAATGATTCAGTGATGCAATTATTAAATGATGCAATGGTTAAGTGATGCAATGATTAAATGATGCAATGGTTAAGTGATGCAATGATTAAATGATGCAATGATTAAGTGATGCAATTATTAATTGATGCAATGATTAAGTGATGCAACGATTAAGTGATGCAATGATTAAGCGATGCAACGATTAAATGATGCAATTATTAATTGATGCAATGATTAAGTGATGCAATTATTAATTGATGCAATGATTAAGTGATGCAACGATTAAGTGATGCAATGATTAAGCGATGCAACGATTAAATGATGCAATTATTAATTGATGCAAATGATTAAGTGATGCAATGATTAAGTGGTGCAATGATTAAGTGATGCAAATGATTAACTTGTACTGATTCAAATAGTATACGTCTGTTTCATAACTTCATGCGAAGTTATCTGACGTTAAGTTATAAAATTAATTATTTTTAAAATCACACGCAGCTTCGTTATCATCATTATCATCACACACAGCGGTTTTTTGAAACGTCATTTTCATGTTGGATTTGTTTTTTGTCTACAGCAGTTTTTTTTAATCAAATGATTTGAGTGAAACGATTTATAGTAAAATATGATGGGGAACGTTTCTAACATAATCCTTGTATGAGTAACGAAATTAAACCTTTATTATTATTATTATTATTATTATCCGTATTGTGTCTGAGATACTGATGAATAGACCAATAGTTAGCTGCTCGTGTCGTAATCAGACTGCAAGAACGTATTAGTTGCGTATGCGGACTTTCAAGTACCGCTGGTAAAATAAGGGGTGGTTATTGAAAGTCATAGATATAACTTGCAATAGGAAGAGGACTTCAAAGCTCCAACAGTAAAGAAAGATTAAGAATATTGAGAGTATCATAAATATTGTAGAGATGATTGATTAATAGGTTATGTCTTCGTTTGTATCATTTCAGCCTTTGCTTTCATATTAGTTTCATACAGTTCAAGACCTATCTTTTCCATCTCTCTTTTCCATCCAGTGTCAATGAGTTACCACCGTGCTGGTGGTAACTCATTGACACTGGACGTAAACCTCCTTTCTTTAATTCCCTTTATCTTTGGACAAGTTTTCAGGAGTTTGGTATTTGCACCGATTTAGATCTTCCTTCTGCTCATCGGCTTAGATTTGTCTCAAGAGTGCTTCACATTGGCATGGATGACAGCAGCACTCTGATAGTTGTTATGTTATGTTATGTCGACAGTAAACTTTGTCTATCTCTATCAATACTTAGCCGTTACGGTAGAGTTAACAATTAACCCGCCGTGTTGTCTTGGGCCACGACTGCTCTACTGTCGTGTAAATATCATGATTGATGGGTCAGGGGTTAGGAAACTCTGCTACAAGATGAACCTGTTACCATAAGGATGTAGAGGCCACGTTGCATAGAGTAAGCTACTAGCGAATATGTAAGAATAAAACTACAGTTTATTGGCATATTGACAGCTGAAATATGCTACTGAATTAAAATTTTACTGTAATTTATTATTGTCTCCTAACGTGGTAGAAATAGTGCTGTGATTTAAAGTGTGTATGATAAATTTGCGTATAAAGTTTCTCCAATTAAGTCATAGATATTCTCTGTGCTGACAACTTCTGGTTGCATGCACTAGCTATGACGGTATGACGGTATGACGGTTGGCCCCATGTGACTGGGATCATCATTATCACAGCCTCAATTTGTTTAGAATGTACTACCATTACCTTTTCTTTCAGGAATGATTATGAGAGAAATTGAATAATTGAGTTAACTTAAATTATATACAAAATTTTCAACGATATTATTATTTATATACTTAATTATTCAGCTTCAGTTTTATATTAATTATTTACATAAATAAATTTTGAATACTAATGACTTAAAAATTACGTAATTCGAACAGTGAAATATAAAATCAATAGGATTTTAGTTAATATGCCATGACTTCACGATATCATTGCATGACAGATCAAGTATAAGGTTAACCAGTAATGTTCGTGACACAGAAGTTAAGTTTTATAACTTGTATGCGTAACAGCAACAATTGAAATGCTACTGTCGTCCAAGACAACCTCGAGCACAATTGAGATAAAGTTAGATAACTGGTAAGCATATATCTATTGAGTCGAAAGACAAATAAAAAGTAGATTCAATCAACTGTTTATATATTTTACTGAGCATAAACCAATCAAAGGAATTTCTCCAGTGTTCAGAACAGTCATATTACAACTAAGGTTTCTAATTTACTTGACATCCAAAGTTAAATTTTAAATTTTGAATAAATCTAAATGTAGCAGTGTTCCTGTTGAAGTTAGAATGAGTCATGCTGGAAATTATGGCAATCTTCAGAATAAATCAGTTCTTAGTTTGTATTAGTGGATACACAACTCAGCACATAAAGCTGCACATTACCTGATTATGTTGGATGGCAGTACTCTTAGTTCAGCGTTACAAATCTGCTTGGCTTTTGAAATCGAGCAGATTTGCAAAAAATTCAACTACAGTGGGTAAGTGTCCATAATATACGCTCATCCGCACAGTCGTTCATGATTAATTTTGCAAGAGCCACGGGCTCCTGCATCCGTCATAGAAAGTCTTTTCAAGGCTATCCGAATTAAGGGCACGTCCGTCATAGAATTTGAATCAATTCAACTGTTGTTTGAAAGATTTCATGCGCACTATTTGAAAGAATCTCGCTCTAGTTTTGTGAAAAAATACGCAGATTTAAGGTATAAATATTTAGGCACAGTTCAAGTTCAAGCATTATAATGAATGACATCCGTTCAAAGTGTGTATTCATCTTAAAGATTCTATTAAACTCCTAATATTCCGTAGATTTTGACAATTTTATCATCTAGTGAGGGGTTTTAATGCCTTCTTCAATTAGGCCTACTGCTTATTAGTCGCCTTTTAGTATACGTACAGTAAGCCGTTGGTCTCATTTGTATTACCCAGGTTAAGACAAGAAAAAATATCTGAGAGGCTGACATTAAATTTTGTTTCCAAAGTAAGATGAAATTCTCCATTTTCTTAGTATTTTCAGTTATCTTGTGTATTTAAATTTATGTAGTTTCGGATTAATTGAGACTGCAGACAGGTCGTAAAACCTGATCCTTGTGACATATGGCATATATGACATGTGGCATATGCATGCATTGTGATATATTATCGTAAGAGTCTTGGTCTTAAGAGGTGTCTAACGCAGACAAAGTAGTTGGAGGATTTGTAAATACGTGAAATTGATTGTGGAATCTTAAAAGACAATTGACTTAGGTCAATTCTCAGGTCAGATATCTGATAAGCCGGTTGTGGACTTTTACCACTGGACTTTTGTATCTTATTAAATACTTCAGTGCTAATGCTATTGCATAGATCGGTGATATATAAATTGATTAACGCCCATTTTACTTCGATTTCATGTGTTTCCTTTGTGCTGTTGCACATGGAGTGAAATAAACAAAATTCTGATTTACTTTGTTTACGAAATAAGCTGATTGGTCGATCAGCCTAAAGGACAGCGCTGTGATTGGCTGACCGACATAATTTTGGCGGCTGATCTTGTAGTTTAAAATCACGCAACATTTCTTAGTGAATACCAAAAAATTCAGAACAATAGTTTACCAACAATAGAGGCTTAAACTATCAACTGATCAAGGAAAAGTTAGTAAATGCCAGTAGTATGTGAGGTTTCCTTACTGTTCATTAGAATAACCTGATAACTCGGAAGCATTGTTATTTAAATGTCATTAAAATATAACGATGTATTGACGCTGACGTTTATCTGATGTTTCAGAATAGCAACCAAAGTTCTCTATACTTGTAATTAGCAAAAGCAAAGACAGTACTTAACGGAAATGGGAAACAAACGAGTACGAAATTCAAAAGGAGTACAAAAACTAAAGCTTCAGAAAGAAAGAGAAGATTTCGTGACATAGAATATAATAATAGCTCTTTTATCAAATTTTATATTTGAAATCTCGGTCATACACTTCTATGCTGAATCTAAGAAAACATTATTTTAATAATTAAAAGAATTTATTATTAATTGAATTTTCTAATAGATGAAAACGCTGATTGGGCTGGGATTGAATTGGACTTCTCCTCAGCACATTTCTTATGCAGATTGGTCTGGGTGAACTGCTCTGATTAGTGATGTATGCTATGGGGACGTCAATGACATCATCCCTGTATGAGGAATCGGACGATATATTTATTATACGGACGATATCTTTATTATACGGACAATATCTTTTTAAAACGGACGATACCTTTATTATTATTATTTATTATTATTGAGTGGCAGAAAATTCTGGGAAGAAGTTTAGGATATAAATTGTAGTGAGCTGTTGAAGAGATTTGAGAGATGTGCCGAGGTTCCGGGGTTGAACGTACGGGTCCTGTGTATCGATCCCTGCATAAACTCCGCATCGATCAGTTGAAGAAATCAATCGAAGTGAGATAAATGACAACAACTTGTGGATCGATTACTAAGAGGAATCCTCTGCCTCAAGAATGCTAGAGTTTCGACACAAGGGAGTTACCCAGTTTTTGCACAAATCTAATCCGAATTGTAAATTTAATAAGGCACATGTAAAATCGTTTTGCAATTTTTGATCTACATATAAATGTATCATCATCTTCGATGTGATGATGATACATGTAGAACGTTTGCGTTCCAGAGAGAACACAGATCGGCAGCGTTCCTCCATTGACTTCAGTCGTTTGCTAGTGTCATAGCCTCTTTTAATGGGATCTTCTTTTCTTTTAGATCATTATTGGTTGCGCAGTGTCAAGTCATTCTAAGTTCTTTTTTTGAATTCCCGTTACTCGGTTTCCAAATTAATGCGATATTTGCATATAATCTTCAGACATTCTCATTAGGTGTACGAGATCTAACAATCTTCTCTCGGATAATAATTCATCTAGTCTACCTTGTCTGAAAATTTACAGTGATCTTTTGTTTCTGATGTGATCGCTAAATTGAATATTTAAGATTATTCTAAGATTTATTTAAGATTTTGATTTGATTTTGGGATTGATTTTTATTATTAAGATTTAAAATTTTGAAAAAGTATAATTAGTGTTCTATTTTATTCATACTCTCTCAGGTCTCACATGCAAATATTACGATGGGCTACATAACGATATCTGTATTAATGTTCATTTTTAGTCCCTTATCGATTTATTACTCATCCAATCTGTCCCACTAAAGGTTTATCAATTGTGATGGGATTAAATGTTTGATCAAAGGAGTGCTCTTATTGCGGGTGAAAGTACAGTACATGTAGACTGTTAACAGGATTGTGTACTTTGAACCTTTGCAGAACCTGTGAGAGGTATAGTCTAGACTCTAAGCTATCTAGTAGAGAATCAAAACAAAACAAACTATATTGTCTATTAAATGAAGCCCACTGTGTAATAAACTCTCATTTCATTATATAGAATCTATTTTTTACTTATGTAATTAACATTTATATGGCAAGTAACTAGTAAGGTTCTTTGAAAAAAATGTATAAAAGAAGTTAACTAGTGTATAAATTGTACATCAATTATACGAAATCTTCATATCTTTGCTAATACATTACCTTGTCACACGTCGGAAATATAATTATATCACGCAACACCAATTGCACTGATATAACATTTATGTCCAATTAATCGCAAATGAGTGGGGCACTTAATAACTACATGACATTGTAATGCCTGAACAATTGTAAAAATTGGTACAATTTAAAAAATAACGAAGCCTTGAAAATTACTAATGTTATAACAGTTATTGATGGTTTAACGCGAAAGTTTAGAGAAGATGGTATTAGAAATTTGTAATACAGAAATAAAATATAGATTACGCTGCTAAAAAGATAGAACTAGTTCTTTGGTATGAAAGAATGGTTTAAAAATACTAAGAAAATATTTCAACAAAATAATAGAAATTAAAATATCAATGTCTATAGCGCAAACCACCTTCTGAACGCACATGAAATCTTATGTTAAATAAAGAGGTTATTCGGAAACAGGAAGGATTGTGAATGTTACCAAGCAGATGACTGGGTCAGATCACAAATCACAAATCACAGATCACAAATTAGATCACAAAGATCAGATTACAAATGAAGAAGTACTTTACAGAATTGCCACAAATATACAACTGATAAAGGTTAATATGATGAGGAAGAGAAAAAAGAATCGGTTATGTTCTGGGAGAAATGGTTTAAGAATAGACGTCATAGAATGATTATAAAAGAAGATTTGAGAAGATGGCCGGGACGAGACTGAGATTTAAATATTTAAAGGAATTTGATAGCTCAATCGTAAGTGGAAATAAAGAGAAAAGCAAAGAATATTTTATGTCTTGGATCTGCCACAATGCAGTAATACCAGCAGCAATAAGAAATTTAGAGATTTTAAACAATTGAAAGCATTGGAGACTCATAGATTCATGAGAAATTTTTGGAGGCAGGATGACAGTCGATTACGTGAAAACTTCAGATGTATCCGGCAGTGAAAGCGATCACAATGTTAAATAATAATAATTTTTCTTAAAATAATAATAATTTTTCAGTTTCTTAGCAATTTATCTCAGAAGTAAAGCAAGAATCCAAGAGTAAGACAGTTTTGCCCATTGGTAGATGAGTGCCATATAATTTATTTTCTTGACCCTATACTCTTATTTCGTTAGCTTTGAGAACACATATTTATTAGATCAACTAACATTCGTATTGTCGATGTTTCTTTTCCTTTCACGTTGTCTTTAGTATCTTTTCGATAATACAGACCATCACTATAGACCTTGTCATATACTTATTTTCTAAATTTTTATTCATCTATCATCTACCCATCACTGGCAGCCATTTAAAGCCGCTCGATTATAATTCTGCATTAAACTAGAGGTCATTGCAATCAATGTTATAAATAATGAATGCTTAAATGTGATGAAAGTAGTAAATTATTTATCAATTAATCCCAATCAATACATTCTAGTGCTAGACTCTAATTTGCCAGACTCTAATCAATTTTAAGCCGAGACTAAATTATCAATCCAAAAAATTTGACTTTTATTTAATCTAATTTTTTCAGAGGTAACTGAAAAAATAGTAATTTCGATTACACATTGCATCATAAATATTTCATTTATTAAGTTCTAGAAATGTATAGAACTTGTACATAAGCATCATTATAGAAAAATGTACTGGAAACGATATTTTTATGTATATTATGTCACTAAACCAGTCGAAATTAAGTCAGTCAAAATTTAACGCGTCCTGCTATATTTAGACTCCAAAGATTTGAGGACAGAAAGCAAGTTGACTACTAACTAACAACCTATGACCATTGACACTATGGGGTTTAGAAATCTTATATATGTTGTAAGGAATGAAAAAATTATTACAGGAACTTACTGATTTAATTTATTAATTTTGTAAGTGACAGATTCTTTAATATCTTCAATCTTTCTCGCTTTTCTTGGTACGGGTCTAAGAAGTAATTAACACGGTAGACGATATTGTTTAGTGCTGCGGAAAATAGAGATTGTATAACGTTCTTTTGCCATAATTACTACATGATCAACTTTGGGAATTCCTTATCGGATGTTGAAGATGAGTTAATTGGTAATAGACTCACAGTTTTACATTAAAACTGCTTACTGCTTTTATTTTATCTCAGCACAAATATAGGAATAAATGCAAATAGACATAGTAAACAAACAAATAATATAAGGAGTGTAAGATAAAAGAGCTTAAGTTTTGTGGGATATTAGTCAATAGTAACTAGTAAAACTAGACAAAATCCGATTTAAAGTTGTCTTCTATCCCAGGGGTAGAATCTAAGCTGTAACTATATAATTTAACTACACTTAGATAAAGTTAATTGTGTTAGTCAATATTTAAATAAGATTTAATTTGCTTACATACCATTCCACCCAAAGTACATTTATTCTCAAGCACATGTAATAGGTTAATGGAGGGGAATGAGCCCAAGTTACAGGTTTAGTTATTTTATTCCGGACGCACTGATAGCCTTGGTTATTTTCAAAACACAGCCACAAGATTCTACTCAACATTAAAGTTTTCAGAAAACCTTCGACGCTATCGTTGGTAAATAGCTAACATTAGACAACTCAAAAATATATTCTGATCTTTTATAATCGGTATTTACGTAAGGATGTATTGAGTCTTTCTGTGTCTACTCGACTGCAATTCTTCAATCTCACCGATTATTTAAGACTTTTCTCTCTAGCTGTCCCACTGATTTTTGATTTACCGCAGTAAATCTAGATACGGAATAAAATGATGCATCCGTCGATCGCCTAATGGAACATGAGGGACTGCCTCCTGCCCGGTGAAATACTACCGGAAGTCTTTTCTTGACATTTTGCCGGACTCCACTCCGGCCATTGCTCGATATTTACGACTTCATTCGTTACCGAACCGTGGACCCATTATTTCACTTCCGATCCATCTGCTGCAAATACCTTCAACTAACTTCATAACATAAATTTTTCTAAATCGTCCCAAGCCTCAGCTGACCGCTTCATTTACTTGTTTCATTTGCGCTGATTGCAATTTATTGCAATGAAAACAAATATATTTAGCTTACGCAGACATAGTCATTACCAAGAAAATTGGGTTTATATCGGGCGTAGACAGTATACGCTATTGGTTATGTGTCGGATTGAGCATCAGCAGGTACAAGATTCAAATGCAATGCTACCCTATCACAGAAACTTTTTCGGAGCAGGAACTGAGATATAGCTGTCATGTAGCCGTTCAATTCGTTATTAAATTAAGCTTCTAATATTGCGTTAGAAAGACAGAAGTAGTTTCAGTTGCTCTACCACAAAATGGTATTGGAACAAATCTGTCATAATTTCGGTTAAATACAAACATTTCCTAATTAATTAAAATTTCTTTTCGTTTGTGGAACCGGACTTTAAATTCTTCTTTTTATTTTATTGTTGCATCAAATATAAGGGCCAGCGTGAATCAACATTTGAGGATGATGCCAGGGGCGTCCCTTAATCACCTGTCATTACAAACTCATTGACATAGAACGATTTAAAACTTTGTATTGAAGGGTAAATAGATATAAAGCGGTACTGGTCCAATGATCATAGTCCATCGGTCTTGATTTGCTTCAACATTGCTCGATATTGTCACGGACAACAGCAGCAATCTAATCGTAGTGTTGATGCACCTGACTTCAATGACACACGTGTAGGTTGATGTTAATAGTATTATCTGATAAAGTATAATTATAATTAGAGAAGTACAGACCGGTATGGTCAGAGATCAAATTAGATGAAAGGCATAATTAATTTTTTGTTGGTGTTCCGAGATGGCGTAAAATGTAGCAACAGAAGTTGACAGTAGATTGATAGCTTTGAAATAGTGATTGCTTTGATTGATTGATTCTCCGATTGAATTGAGGACTTAATAAACTGAATGGATTAATTTAGTGTGTATGTATTGCAAGACTGACTGATGGGATCGATTAATTAATGTATTGATTAATTAATGTATTGATTAATTAATGTATTGATTAATTAATGTATTGATTAATTAATGTGCTGAATAACTAATGTATTGATTAATTCATGCATTGATTAATTAATGTATCGATTAGTCCTAGAATTGTTTGAGATGATCTAGTTGTCAATGACTTCAGCCCTTTAAGGTAACACAATACTTAATTAATTTGGTTAATTTTCTTTAATTTACAATATTATAACTTTTATTTTATTTCAATTTACTCTAATTAATTCTTCTTTTGAATTTACTTTCACAATATGCCAATATAATATATTACAATCAAATTTATAAATGTATATAATGTAGTAATGTATATGTATATCAAAGTTTTACATATATATATATATATATATATATATATATATATATATATACATGTATATATATGTACATGTATATAGATATATATATATAATATATATATATATATATATATATATATATATATATATATATATATACATGTATATATATGTACATGTATATAGATATATATATATAATATATATATATATATATATATATATATCGATTCGATGAATGCTTATTCACGTTATTACAAGTGTTGTCACCGAATATAATATTTGCAGTGAAGTGTAAGTAAAACCGAAAAAAGTTGAATTTTTGAATTCACGGCGACAAAGCGTTTAAGGTTTTGATATTATATTTTACGAACTGCGAAGCAACTTCCTCTGAATCCTTGATATTACGCTTGAAACTCCTGCAAAGAACGTTTAACCTCACAATACAATTTTAGTGGCGTTATTGCAATATCCATATACATAACTCCTTGCAATATTCCAATGTCAATTTCAAAAATCATTTCCTTTATTCTGCTTTTATTATATCGCTCGGTTCGGGTTTGGAGCGGAAAAACTCAGGGAACTCATTTATCGCTCAGTGAATGAGGTTTTCGCAGCAGGATTTTCGTGTAGTCTTTTTCAAACGACGAATCCCGGATTAAATCATAGATCATGAATTCAGTCGTACGAACAACATGGACGTGACTGCAGTCAAATGCAAAATAACATCCACTGCATTCTGCTTCTTTAGCTGCTCCATGATAGAAAAGGTAATAAAGGTAGACTAATGCTTATGTTAGCATTCATATTCAGATAGTATGCATACTGTTCCATAGCGTCACTGAGAAAATATCTGGATTTGAACTCGACATCATAAACCAATCATCGCTTCAGTTTGAACTTTCAGTTTGATCTGTCCAGGATATTTTTCATTTTTATTTCGTAGAAACTCGAAAAATAACTACAAGTCGAAATAACAATATTAGAATTTAATTTCTATATAAAAAGTAATTTTTTGTCAAAATTTGCAAATAAACACCGCAAAATCTAGCCTAAGTAATTATTGAGTGAGATGCCGCAGAGTGGTTGGCAGATATCAATCAATCAGTGTCACATTGAGACTGCTCGTAGACATAGCACATAAAAGTTACAATCATACAATCACTAAGTGAGCGATGAATAAATTGACTGATTGATTGATTCTTCTATTTATTGTTTGATTGATTTATTAATTTGCTGACTGACTTGTTGATTAATTGATTGATTAACTGGTTGACGCATTGACTGTCAGTCGATTGATCTACAGATTGATTGGTTGACAGCTCAATTGATTGATTGACTGATTGAATAATTGATTGATTGGATTGACTTATTTATTTCTTACTAATTAGCCGTTTTGTAATTAATTTGGGAGACTGTGTAACTTAATGAATGACTAACTCTTCACTCTCTCTCTTAGTGCACTGCCTATTGGCAGGTCCATGGTACATAACGCCTCCATTCTTCTCTGTCTTCCGCCTTCCTCTTCATTTCCACATATGAGTGAGTCTTTAAATCATCTAACATACTTAATATATCGGCCTGCCCCTGCCTCTTGTTCCTGCTATTCTACCTTCTATGACCTCTTTTAATAGACCTTCCCCCCTTAGAATGTGTCCTATCCATCTCTTCTTCCTATTTCTTAATACATTTATCAACTGTCTATCTGTGCCAACTCTCTCCAGGACTTCCTCATTTGTAACCTTTTGAGTCCAGCTAATCCTCTCCATTCTTCTCCAAATCCACATTTCCAATGCCTCCAGTTTCCTAATATCTTCCTTCCTTAAGGGCCATGTTTCACAATAGCGTGGTCCAAAACAAAAGTTTTCACTGTCTTTAACTCGTCACATATTACTTATATTTTATTGTCTAAATTTATAACACCGCTTTTGAACCGATATTTAGACTTTCTTTTTTTTTTTTTTTTTGGTATCGTCTCAATGATGCTCGATGTTCTCGTTGATTACAGTTGACGACTTTGAATGCTGTTGTTGTGTTATAACCTCACAAAGTTTTTATATTGTGGTTTCATTCTGTTTCAGACACGAGCTGTGTCATCAGTGTCTAATGATTACCAGGCGTCACGCAAACGTCATTCAATATAAACAGAGTAAGATCTCATTCTTTTTCCCTATCTTATAAAACACTTTGCAACACATTACTTATCTACTGTTTTATTTTAGGACAGTTTCTTTATTACGTATCACACATGTGCGTTTTTGCTGGTTTTGTAAATTATATTATTTTCAGACATCTTAGAAACACAGAAAATAAATGTAACTTGGATCATAAAATTATACAATCCAACAAACTAAAACTGTACTTATCATCTGTCTAATAAAATAAAGTAATAATCTTCAGAGGCTGCAGTCTGTATTGAAGTTCAGTTAACATATTATTCTTTTTTAATAATAAAATTATTCCTAAATTGAATACACTGTGTCAAAACATTTTGAAGTAGTAATAGAATTTAAGTTAGTGTCAGAACGCTTGATCAAATATTCCATAGTTTGCTGATAGGAATCGTTGATTTTCATGCGATTTTTGTCAAACACATCACTACAGCATACCAGAATAATGTTCTTCACTTATCTTGCAAATATGCTTGATCAATCTGGTGTAACCTGCGTTTAGTCACTCTCGTTAACCTTCCCTCTAATTTCAGATAAATGTTTAAGAGACATCAGAAATGCATAGGTCAGATTATTAATAAATTAAAACAAATTTGTAATAAAAAGTAAACGTAAATACGCATTATAGTGAACTGATCAACTATGTCGATATCTATCACTTCTTAATACTACATGTTTAAATTGTTAGGCAATTTAGACCATTTTCCGTGTAGCCAGTCCAGTGAATGTCCGAGATTTTACTCTCAGATCAGCGCGGCTGGGATTCGAACCCGCGAGGTTTCAATTCACTTCAGGATCTGTCATTTAAAACTTTTGACGTTACCCCTGCGCTATTGAGACATTCAATAAATATATATTGAGAAATTTAATTTTATATCGAATTGATGAGACTTATTTTACACCAGCTAGTTGTAGAATATGATTACTGTTATCAAATCTCTCCTTAAAGTTTATCTTGATATATTGAAATCTCCTAAATCTAGATTAAGGAGATTCTTTACCTCTAATTCATAGATGCCAGATCAGTTAAAGGCGGCACTTGTCGCCCACTCTGATGGCCTCAGGATAAATTTATTTCATTATTAGATAGATGTGCATTAAATGATCGATATATTTACATTCATTGAAATGATGTCTGTTCGTTTCTTTAGCTTTATTTGGTTCAAATAAACATATTTCTTAATATCAATAGCAAGAAAATATTTTAATTTTCTATTCAAAACTTTCCTACAGAACCATCAGAATCAATTTATCATATCGTAATAAGAGCTGACATGATTTTAAACTTGGTTGTTCGCATCGTTTAACGATTTCACTAATGAACTAATATCATATTGTACATTAATCTTCCAGAAACTAGCGCAAGTCCGCGCATAATCCATCTCTTTACTAATTATCATCACCGACAGAATTATCAGATCTTTTCGTTAGACCCTAAATCAACCCCATCTTTAGTTCACTTCAGCGAATCTTGCATGGATATCGCTCAAAATCCATAATTCACATGTTTTATCCGTCTCCCAGGAGAACAGTTCTGCCGTATCTTAATTATAGAGTGTCAGCATTATAGGCGGGATTTCAGAACTAGTATTCCCCCACTCTAATATCACCCTGTCCAAGCCGCCCCTGACTGAACTTCTCTTTTCAGAACTGCGTTCGGGATAAAAAGCCAAGTGTTCACCAGCTTTGTCAAATATTTCGTACAAGCAAAAATATTTTATAAAAGCAACGAACTTTTGGGTAAGAAAATCGCGAAAGCAGAGGTTTTTTTAAAAAACAAACTTGAAAGAAACTTTCCACATTTTCGTAAAAAAATGAAAATAAATTAAGGATATAGTTCGAACAGAAAATTACGGGTCTCTCTGACTCCTAATCGCCACCCCCCTCCCTTGAGATAATATCCGAATCTCGCCTCCCTTCGTCCTGCAATCATAACTTCATCAATAGGATCTATAAGCGGAAAATGTTGGAAGTCTCTCAGTGGAAGAAAAACCGTCGAAGCCGGTTACGCTTCGATCAAACATCACTGAATAACTGCAGCTATATCTCCGCTCTGCTGTTGCATAGGTTCCTCTAACTTGAGTTAATTTAGAAGCTGGACAGACGCTTATTTTTACATTTATTTTTTATATTATCGATACTTTATACTTGTAAGTTTCGCATTAAACAACGATTTTTGGTAACTGTTGACATTATATCGAGGATAGGCGCTTCAAGAAATATATTTCAACATCCTGGGTCTGTACCTCGCTCACTGACCAGGGATTTGAGCCCATAACTCGCTATTCTCAGCTGCTAGCTTTATCAGTTATACTAGCCATATATTCGGTGCTTGCTGTCTGTTTTGGTGTTTGTGCTAGCTTTATCAAATGCATTAAAATATCCTATATCTATCCACTTCCCCAGATATATCAATATTAAACTTTGCCAACCTTTCCCTATAATGAGCAACTACATATAAAAACCTTCATGAACTTATTTAATCAAGTCTTTAAAGCCTACATCAAAATTGGTGCTAATTCATAAGCTACCGGTCTTCAATGAAGCAAAATTATATCACTTTACGTCGCTGATAGTTCTGTGTATAATAAGACATAATTATACTGTAGATCTACATGAAATTTTCATTGAAGACAAATTTGCATTTTCACATATCAGACGAAAGGCACTAACAATCTAAATTCAATATTCTCGATGGAAAAGTATCATTAAAAAGTACAATATCAAAATTGTGTGCTAAGTATTTTGATGCTAAGTAATGCACAGTACTTTTTTCGGCAAATAATTTTAGACTCATTGCATATATTTATCCATTTTTATACCGCGTGTTTGAAAGATCGCCATGGCTTAATCGTTTTCTGGCTACTTAGATGTATACGAAGTTATACCTAAATGCTTAAATTATGAACTCCGCATGTTTGTAACCATTTTTGTCGTAGGGCCCTACTATAATAAAGAAATAAATAATAAATACACTTTTTATAAAAAATATGAATTCTCGATTTACTAGAATCATGGTGCTAAAGATCTATGAGAAGTTGCTCACTTAGCTACATACCAAAAAGCTCTCACTCGCTTGTTTTAACGAATGGCTAGTCCAAGGTGCATAGTCCAGCCCACAGACAGCTTTCATGCTCAGTAAAATCACATCGTTGATCAACAAGCTGATTGCCTCATATATTAAGGATTTTAAGCGTTCATTAAACTTTAATGTAGCCTTTAGCATAAAACTATGACTTTTGAAGTGGTTCATAAGAACTTTCATAATTTGAGCCTAATTTCTGCTTAGTCGTCTTATACTACAAGTACTGATGGCCTAAGGTGTAATGGATCGGCAACAACACGAAGAAGTACTACAATTGTCTTGAAGGCTAAATTTACAAATAAACATTATAACTGCTGTTTTGCGTGTATACAAGTATACAGGCTTATACATTGTAAGACTCAAACGTTAAACCTCTGCCGAAATGAGTGTTTGTTGTTATGTAAGTTCATCTTCAGGTAACATCAATTCAAGAAAGCAATATATAGCCGACTGACAAACCAATGCCATAAAAAATTCATCACATCTTGACCGATTACATTTCTGTAGGTCTTAATATAAAAACACATTTATAAATTATTTCTTTAAGATGGATGACATTTTGCAAATAGAAAGTAATGTAGACTCAACTTATACGTATTTTACAGAAACAGATGGCCCTTGTTTGAGTAGGTTTACATCAGATTTATAATTGTCAAGGTTTTCTTAGTATTTTTATCAAGAATAATTGGAATTACTTCTCGGAGATTCTTTTTTTAAAGCAAGAATAGAGAAATAGAAATATGAAAAGTAAAAGATTTAAAACATCCATAATGTTATATTTTAAATATTAGCAATTAATTGAACTTATTAATCAGAAAGTTGCACAACCTTGGAGTTGTAAATTTATCATTGCATTCTTTCGTTAATGCCTTTCGATAGAGTTTCGTTTAAGAGCCTGTTAGTCACGAAGGGTATCTCAAATCTGCTACAAAAACTAAGCTTAATCTCTCTAACTGTTTGAGCGACAATTAACTGAGATCAGCTTAATTTATAAATGGCATACATTCTGGGTGACTACTTCGGAAAATTGCTAAGACAATTGCAATATCTGGAGCTTAATTGCTAAAATCGAATTCCACTAGATTACTGAAGAGTGGACACTGAACAGTGTAACCTATGATCCGTTCTACGCATTTAGAAATACTCCTCTATAGATATATTGCCATTTGAAAGTATAATCTTTGTGTTGAGATATTTACAAAAACAATCGCAGCGAATTCAGATCAATTCAAAAATTGTGCTCTGCTGCCAAATTTATAAAATAGCTAAGACACACAATGCATCGTTTTAAAAGTTAAGACAATCTGTATTTCGTGAAGTCTTACCTCTTTAGCATAAATATACTGCGGATAAAATGCAAGTGTTTATTATAGTAGAATCTTTCTGTCGTCAAAATAATGATATCTCTGAAAACTGCTCAGGATTTGATTCTCTGGCGCTCCAAGAAATGATTGTACGATTTTGAAAGTTCAGCGAAAACATGAAAATACCTTTAAGCATTTCACAAGCTTATAAGACTGGCCTACATTTTAAAAGTTAACAATGAATTCACTATTTGAAACTCTTACCTACGAACATATTCAGCTTTTAGTTAAAGCTAAATGCAGCGCGTCATCATATTCAACGCACTTGAAGATGATGAAGTCAGGCTTCCGCTTTCTTTATGATCGTCGTCATTAAGAATGTGACGTATTATTCGCATCCTGTCATTCTGTAGCTGCGAAGTCTCTTATGAAAAATAGCACAAAGAACTTGTATCAGCCTAGCATTCTTATTCATTGAGAGCCATTAGCAATGACATTCAGAGCATAAAAGTCGTAGGATTACTTTTTGTAATAAGCGGTAGAAAAATCTGCAGCAAGATTGGAAGAAAGTAAAAAAAGACTACGTTGTTTAATTTATTGCTAATATAAAGTGACTAAAAGATTCGCTTAAGAAATATTTGATTATTTTTCACATGGTCAGACATCATTACAAATTTATATAAAGCAGAAGTGAAGTAGGTCTAATATACATGTATATCTAATATATATATAATATATGTATATATATATATATATAAATTATATATATATATCAGGATTTGATGTGCATTTTAATGATGAAAAGTATTAAAATATCTTACGTCAACAGTTTTGCTTTCAATAATCTCAATATCAAAATTGCAACACTGTAACACTAATCCATAGTCCATCTTCATAAATACTAGTTAGTATAAATACATTATTTTTTATAATAAATACATTTATTTTTGAGAACTGGTGCTTCGCTAGGTGATGGAGCATGGCCATCTTCTGTTGCTTGTGTTTGGAATGGTTTGACACGTAATAGTCTGAGACATGAGTGTAACTATTTAGCTTTACGTCGTGGTGTCAAAACAATATTGTGGTCGCGTAGTTTTTCTACATGATAGTATTTCTACGTATGTAAGCGTATTTTTTATATGAAGACAGGAATGAATGTTGCTGGTTAGCATAAAGTTCCACTCATATGTAGACAATTTTTACTAGTTTAGATATTACTTTAAATGAAATCGTTATTTTGCTTATTATTACTATCGAACTCTTTCTGTAAAGTAGTCTCGAAGACAAAGTTCGGCCATGACACTGTTATATAAGTTTTCTTTGCTACTAATAATAATAATTATTATTATTGTTATTACTAAACCAACATTTTGTGTTTCCCAATATTATATTGCTACATATGATGTAAAAGGGGCCCCGATTTAATGAAGGAGGAAATTTATTCTGCAATTAACAGTATGAAGAAGGGGAAGGCAGCCGGAATAGATGAAATCCCAGCAGAATTCTTGAAAATATTGGAAGGAGAAACACTAAATAAGTTAATGGAGGTATGTATAGAAGTGTACAATACAGGTATTTGGCCAGACGACTTTACCAAGTCAATGATGATTCCAATTCCCAAAAAAGCCAATGCTGTGGAGTGTTTGGATTACAGAACAATCAGCTTAATACCTCATGCATCGAAGATCCTATTAAAGATAGTAAATAATCGCATTCAGTCGAAAGCAGAGATGATACTGAGCAAGACACAATTTGGTTTTAGGAAAGGATGCGGCACAGAGAAGCAATAGGAGTAATGCGGGTTCTTTGCGAAAGAAGCTTAGAATATGGAAATGACGTTTTTGTATGCTTTTTAGACTTCGAGAAGGCCTTTGACAGGATTGATTGGATAACGATGATGAATATTTTAAAAGGAATAGGAATTGACTGGAGAGATAGAAGACTAATTTTGAACTTGTACATGTATCAAAGATCAGTATTCAAAATCCAACAAGAGTACTCAGAAGAAGGTGAAATAGGACGTGGAGTAAGACAAGGTTGTAGCATTTCGCCGCTGCTGTTTAACATTTACGCTGAGGCAATGATGGAGGAAGCCATGGAGACTTGGAAGAAGGAATAAAAGTAGGAGGGAATTTGTTACAAGATGTACGATTTGCAGATGACCAAGGAATGGTAGCGGGCAGCGAGATTGGATTGCAGAAGATAATGGATAGGCTGAATGATACGGCCCTAAGATATGGCATGAAGATTAATATAAAAAAGACCAAGGTTATGAGAGTGTCCAATAATAAAGGTGAAGTTATTATCACAATAAATGGTACGAAATTGGAACAGGTAAGTAGTTTCAAATATTTGGGTCATACTATAACCGATGATGGGAAATGTGAGACGGAAATATGCAGTAGGATTGCACAAGCAAAAGCCTTTGGTAGTAGAAAAGAACTATTAACAAAAAGTCTAAAGAAAGACACAAAGATAAAGATAGTGAAAACTTTGGTTTGGACCACGCTGTTGTATGGATGTGAAACATGGACCTTAAGGAAGGAAGATATTAGGAAATTGGAGGCATTGGAAATGTGGATTTGGAGAGTAATGGAGAGGATTAGCTGAACTCAAAAGGTTACAAATGAGGAGGTCTTGGAGAGAGTTGGCACAGATAGACAGTTGATAAATGTATTAAGAAATAGGAAGAAGAGATGGATAGGACATATTCTAAGGGGGGAAGGTCTAATAAAAGAGGTCATAGAAGGTAGAATGGAAGGAAAAAGAGGCAGGGGTAGGCCGAGATTAGGTATTGTAGATGATTTAAAGACCGACTCATATGTGGAAATGAAGAGGAAGGCCGAAGACAGAGAAGAGTGGAGGCGTTATGTACCATGGACCTGCCAGTAGGCAATGCACTAAGAGAGATGATGTACAGCATATTTTCAGAATGCTAATAAATAATAATAATGCTATTAATTCCAAATTTTAAAATCCTATAACCTTAAGTTAATCCTTAATATGTTTCCTACTTATAGTAATAAGTTAAGTGCCTTACATACCTTTCAACTATTTTAGAAACTTGGTTTTGTTTGGATTAATTTTAAGACACTGTCACCCGTTTCTGTCCTTTTGGTACCAGATAATAGTGTGACATGACTTTTCAAGTGGACTCAATGCGTCGGCGTGCCCAGTTTGATATCATTTTACAGTTTTGGAGTTACCGTAGTGCAAGCTTACACCAAATACTTCAAGGAAATTTCCATCGCAGCGATGAGAACACGAAAAGTGAATGCCGCCGCTTGTCAAATCTTTTATCCTTTAAGCCAATTTAGCACGCAGACATTCGCGACTGCAGAACGGCGTTATACGCACGCTATTCTCGTAGCTTAAAAAGTGACACCAAAATAACTGAAACCACGATCCATCTCTTTAGTAGGTGTAACATCATATGCAAAAAAATTTAATCTGTGTATTTTCTGGTTGTTTTGACCTAGCTTGTCTTGAGTAACTTTGACAAACTGGTATCACATAAACTGGTATCACATAAACTGGTATCACATAAACTGGTATGCATAAGGTTACGACTAGTGTCGATTTAATAAATATTTTGATTTAATAGTTATCAGTAAAATCAAGGGCCTTTACTATCTGACTAAATTAAAGTGAGATAAAATACTTATTGTCAGTTTGTTCCAACTTTTTTCTTGACTAACATACATTTGCTTTAATGCCTAAAGGAAATCGGGCCAATACAATTAAATGTTGGATGTTTTTGTGAAAACGTCGTCAAGTTGTTGTATAAATGTTTTCCTGAGCACTATCAAATTTTAGATGATCTATCTACGTAAAATACTTGACGCAAACTGCTTTTACTATTGAACGTATAAATAAGTTTTAGAACTTGAGAGTTAACCAGCTTTAAAATACACGTGCACACGTGAAATGCACATAACAGACGACTAAAGTAAACTCGAGCGAACGCCGTGGAATACCAACTCATACCCATGCAAACGAAAGAATTAATGCTCTCTATATGAATAGCATTTGTGAAGCAATCAATATTATATTGGTCAACGGAGTACTCACTATAGGGGAGATTGCAGACAATATGCAAAATGTAATCCTTGGATCTATAATTTAGCAGAGAAATCTACTATTAAGATACATCTCAGGGATTTAAAGAGTTGGGTTAAGGGTGGATGAATCGATTCAAAGATAAGAGACAGCGTCTTGTAACGACCCGACTGAGATTTGAACCCTGACCCCCTGCACATCTGAGGGGCTGAAGGGTGCTGGATGTTGTCATCAAGCATTCGTCTCTGAAGACCTCGAATATATTCACGAAAATTTTCTACTGTGAACGAAATGGATATTCCGCCAGTCTATGATCACAAACCTTAGTTCACAAAGATAAGATCATTAAGATTTTTGCTCACGGTTGCGTTTTACGTCATTTTTAAGCTACATAATTATTTTACTCATGAACACAATATTGCTATGAATTGAATAAATAATAAATATTATTATTACAAATATTCAATTTGCTAACGGAATCAGTTATCTATATAAGTTATTCTCTTCCTTTGTGACTATCGAATGTTGTTATTAAACAAAGTTCTTGTTTTATTAAGTACCTATTCTGCTAATGACGAAACTATGCCAATTTATTAATTTCATTTCTATTTATAAACATTACCAAAAGAAACCCAATCTAATTGCATAATTATCATACTGGTGAGCTTGCTGATATAAGTATTTAATAATTTAAAGTAACCTACGTGGCGATGTTGTGTTCCAATGGCTTCATCTCTTTACTACGTTGTTACTCTATCGCTCTGATGTTGTTGCTGAGACCCTTGTCTTGTTTTTTCTTATTTTATGTTTAATACATTAAGCTCTGAGCGGAGTAATCCGCCCGGTCGTGTCCCAGATAAACAGTCCTTAGCGCTTCCGGTAAATAGAGACTCGATTCTCATTTATCACAATCGTCTAAATCCTTCTCCGCTAGGTAAGAAACTTCACGTGAATGACTAGTGAAAAATATCCGTTTTAAGTGCGCGAACATTTATTTTTGTACTAAGTACATATACTTAAATTTAAAAAAATTAACTTAATTATATTTTAATATATACATATATATATAAATATAAATATATATATATATATATATACATTTACATAGATATAATTATTCATGTATAATTGTATATAATAATATATATATAATATATATATATAATTATATATATATACATATATATAGGTACGTGTCGATAATGGATACTGTTATTTACTTAACAGTAATGTGCGTTAATTACTTATACTTGAAATACATAAAGATTAACTGCATGCACCTCTATATGATACTAAAGTTAGGTAAGTGTCACGAACAGTTTAATTTTTAAAATAAAATACATTTTCAAAAACTTTTGTCCAAACTTCGAGCAAGTTTGTATTATATGTGTAGGACTTGGTATTTGCAGCGCATTATTCAGATCACGAACGTTGTACAATTGTAGAGAAACAACATGTTGCACTCATTTTATTTAACTTGCTATGAAAATAACGTGAAAAAGGACGTGAAGTTCAAATACAATTATTTTGCAATTTAACCGGTGATATTGAGAACAATATCATCGTATTCACAATGTCGAATGTAGACAATCTTAGCCTGGCTCTCTATCTTCTGTGCACGTATAGTTTACATTAAATTTGTCTCTATCAGTTATCTCTTTAATTTGTTCTGAATTATATTACATAAATAGTTTTACACTATACACTTTTGAAATTTTATCGCTTGGAATAAAGGTATAGCGTCTATTGCCCAAATATCTAGGTTAAGATGATTTGGGTTTCAACAGCTGCTAATAAAAGGGAATATCTTACTTGAACAAAATGCATATAAATATGCAAAATATCTTGTGCATTTAATATCATTTGCTTTAATACTATTGTTATTTAATTTGAATAGCCTCCATATTTAATTTAGAGTTTAAATATGTCCTGGTATTAATTTAATTATGTAACTATATTCTACAAATATATTTCGTGAAGGCCGCATTTCTAAATATGACAACGCAACAGAAGCTTGAAAATGTCAAGATATTGAGATAATTTTAAAATAAATCAATTTTCTTAAATTATTTGATATTTATCTTTCGCTTTTAAGTAATTTGTAGTATTAAATGGTAATCAGCTAACCGATTTCACCAAATTTTCTCCCAGTCGAAGTAAGCTACATGTATGTTTCGGCTAATCATAGGCCTACTTGACTAAATCCTTCCCTCTCATTCTGATCAAATGTTCAATGTATTATTGCTATTCTCATTTTTCGTTAGAGCTCAATACTAGAATTAAAGAATCCAATATTTGAGCTAAAAAATTTGAGTATGCAAAGAATTATAGTGTTACTGTTGTTAATGACAACACTCAGCATTGTTAGTACGCTGTTAGTGAGCTTCAGTATGCAATGTAAATTGAGCTTGTGTGACTTAGATTATGTTTTTACATTATTGCACGCAGTAATTTTAGCATATCTAGCAAACATTCATATAAGATGGTCTTTAAAGTAGAGCCTCATTCAAGAGCTTAACGACATAGGATTTAAACGTTGTAGTATATTTTAAAACAAGTTATAAATTATTAAATATGCAGCGTGTTTGAAATAAGCTGTATATATGCAGAACCTTTTAATGAAGTTGCATTGCGCCATATATAGTTTAGTGAAGTTGCATTCTATGGTATATTTTAATGAAGTTAATTGTGCAGTATATTTAAATTAAGCAGAATAATGTTGTGTATATTTTACATAACATAGTTTTATATCATGGAGTACTATACATCAGTCCTTGTCCGCTCGTCTCACTGCTCTTCGTTACAGTCTCGACCTGACTGATAATTATTTTTTTGGAATATTTGCACCGTTTTGGACCTTCTTTTTGCTCGCTGGCTTGGTTTTGTCTCAAAAGTGCTCGATGTTGTCATTGATGACTGTAGCACTGTAATTGTTATTATTATTATTAAGGTTAAAGTTTTAACATGCAGAAACTCTTCTCGAAGGAGAACTTATTCATCTGCACAAAAAGAATAAGAACAATCATAGACGAGCAACTACCAGCGTGACTGTGAATCCATTCAGCGTATTATCAGCGGACAGTCTAATAGCTTCCCTGGCAAAGATACATGAAAACTTCCTCATACGGGCGAACCTATAAACCAAATGAAGCATTCATGGAAGGTTTAGATTTGGTGCCTGAGTGGAGAGAAGGCGAGAAGAAATAAAGAGAGACAATGAGATTTTGCCGCAGTATGCGTAGAGTGAACAATTGATCTCGTGCAGAATAAGTAAAGCTTAAATTGGCGGTGTCAATGTGGCAAACTTAATTAGAATGTCTTGATTGTAAAAAGCTGGTAAAGCTAAGGTTAACGTCAGTTTCCTCACTCGAAAGCGATAAATGTTTAATAGCGTATATCATGCAAAGGCATCTGTATACTTCATAACAGTTACAGTAAAACAAGCAAAATACAAAAAATGCACATTATAGTGCATTTTTCATTAACTCTTGCGATTTTTCTCTTTATCTGTACAAGTAACCTACGTATAATAATTGATATTTTCAGATTAATGGTTTATTCTGTGAAACAAGATAAATGAACATAACATAAATGAACATAATGAACATATATTAACAGAGATTTTAAATTTGGGTACAAATATATTAAGAATAGTTCTACTAAGAACTGCATTATTTAGGTCGAGAAACTGGTTTATTACAGTGCTGAAATATAACAAGAGAAGAAAGCAGAAGAAATAATATTTCAGAGGAAGATTTATATTTGAAAGTGAAAGTTGATAATTATTTATTAGAAATGATTAATTACAGTAATATTGGTAAATAGCTCATGGGTTTATTTTAAAAACTGTCTAAGAAAAAAATGCTTGTGGACTGGTATTCTAAAAAGATTTTTAGGAAGCAGTAAGTATCATAAATGAAGAGTGCACTGTTATATATATTATCTTTCAACATATTATTCGAAATTAAACTGTCACTAATATAAACTGTATGATTTAACGATAAAATGGGAAATTAATAAATTAAGAATAAAAAATATGCCAGAAGGAAACTTGCATTAAACTTAGTTTTAAATTGACAGGACACTGACTGGACTCAATTACAGTAAATTAGACGTATAGTAGCATAATATTATATTCAAGTGTGGTATTCAAGTAACCCTTACGCTATTCAGCTGCTCTTAAACATTGCAGCTGTTTGCAAGATAAAGATAACGACACTATTACTGAACAATAGCAGACGTTTGTATTTGTGAATAAGTATTCAGTCTTTGCAATGTTTTCGTTAGTAAGCCTTTATTTGAAAGCATTTTGAAGGAGATTTACTGTTGCAGTCAGAGCTGACTAGAGTCGTCGCTGCAGCGTTCACTAATGAACGTGACTCACTGCGCGGGTGGCAAAAGAAAATTGCATATTGGCGATATGATTAAAAGTAGATTTGAAAGGATTTAGTGCGAAATTGCTTTGGATTCTTAGACTAAAACGAAATGGAATAGAATGAATGTGTGGCTCTGTGATTTGATGAAATGTCGAGAGGAGAATAATCTCACAGAATCAATAAAGCCGTATGTAAATCAAAAATTCATTATTGGTGTGTACTGCAATGCCAAGCACTGCGGTAACAGTTCAGCGCTATCTTGCTGCAAATTCAGCATCTTGGCAAACTTGCCATAGTGAAGTTAAACGCAAGTGTTAGCGTCAGTTTCCTCACTCGAAAGCAATGTTAGTGACGGGCGAGCCCAGGATTTAAAACCCGCACATACTGACTGATCCGCGGTCGAATATTTTACCGACATCGTCACTAGCTCCAATATTTAAGACGTTATTAAAAATTTAACAAATATAAAAAACTTAAACTCTAACTCAAATATAATTTTCAAAAATAAAATTGTAAAAATGGGTGCCATTTAACTCTCAAATTTTTTGTAATTCGACAGTATCTTAAGTGCATGACCCTACACGCTTGATTATTATTTCTGCTTTAGTTCATTTTTATTTTATAAAATAAATTGAACGATATAGCAGTATAAGGAAAGTGCCTAATTCTTTTCATAGATCTATGCATCAAAATTTGTTAAGCTATATAAATGTGTCGACTGATTGTAATAGTGTCTTTTATTGGAAAGTGAATTTTAAAAATACTAAATAAGACCAATTAATTATTAAGATCGTATTTTTTATAAAAAGGCATTTTATACTCAGAGTCGATTTAATAGTTGATCAACTTGATTTTCAGATAGGCCATATTTTATATCTTTTTAATAATTTCAAGCATGATAGCCCGTGCGTCATATCTACACTTCATTATTATTGTTGTTGTTAGTATATATATATATACACAAGTATATATTATATATATTGTTATTTTATATTAATTACATGTTATTATATTATATATTAACTTTATTATTATTAATTGTTATTATATATTATGTGTGTAAATAAATATATTCATGTACACATATATACAAATTTATATATATATATATATAATATAATATAATATTTATTTATATATATCTTCATTTAATTCAAAAAAATCTGACACCCGCTGATAGATAGCGTACGAACATAATTACAGCACATACCTACATTATATAAATAAAGTACATACTTACAGAACAAAATTACAGTACATAATTACAACACATAATTACAACACATAATTTCAGCACATAATTAGAGTGCATAATTACAGAACATAATTGCACACATAAAAACGGTACATAATTACAGAACATAATTACAGTTCTAGTCTTTGTCGATAGAGTTGACGGGGCAAAGGTCTCAAAAGCAAGAAACTTAAGTCTATTCTACTGGTAATTTAGACTTTATTGTTCCTATTACTATTCCATAGTTTTGATTTGCTATTTATTAGGTTACTGTATAGGCAGACAATCTCTTCAAAGCATCTGCGCTCAAATTCGGATAGGAGCTGATCCATACACTCTCGTAAGAGGTGGGTAGCTTATAACTCTACTATTTTAATGAGTTCTACTGTATATAAATGTCATCCTCATTTAGCTTGTATTACTTAAATCTTTAATTTTTACTACACCCTTCAGCATTGGCTAAATCCCTATAATGATTGCTAGAAAAACCTTACTTAGCCTATTCAAATATTACTGGGAAGGGGATCTGGCGTAACGGTTAGAGTGTTCGCCTCAGATACAAGTGGCGTGGGTTCAAAGCCCAGGTCAGTCAAGTAATAATGGATATCCCATTGGGTCCATAGAAGGTTAATCTTGTATCTGAGATTGCTGCCGATTGGCGCTATCAATAGCAAAAGATAATTATGATTAACCATGGAAAGGATTAATAATAACCTGCCAGGAACCTGTAAAGCGGTTTCGAAGACCGGACACCAGCCATGACACCGCTATAGAAATTGTCGGAGGTTATTATTATTATTATTATTATTACTACTACTACTACTACTACAATAGGCCTAATTTTCATACTGCTCTCAGTTATTCTTTATAAAGAATAACTACATTGTGTACTTTATCTCAATTGCACACTAACATATAACTAGTACAAGTTATTTCTCAGTGTGCAATTGAGATATAATTATTGCTAAAGTTTAATAAATTTTATTTAAAAGCCTAAACTGCTATATATTAAAAAATATTTTACGGCTTTTGCAGGAACTAACTACATTTGGACTGATTCTTTTATTATTGGATTTGTAAGGTTTCGAACTTTTCTGTTTTTTTGTCCATCAGCTTAGTTTAAATTCCATAGTTCACGAGTTCATCATGGACGATAGTAGCATTCCAACAGTTGCTGTGTACTAATGTAGTACACTGTAGAATTATACTGTAATTTTGTACAGATAGTTCTGAGGTAATAAGTAGAAAGTTCTTATAAGAGTCATAGACACTGCAGTGACTGCTTCAATGATGGTGCAATATACTTAATGAAGAGTGGAATGTGCAGGGTGGAAATTTAGTGCTCACCAGTTGATGATATGCTTTCGAAACAAAAGATTGAAACTAAACTAAGTCTAGCCTAAGCCCTTCTAAGCTTTCATATTGCGTCGTTTTCAACCAGCCAATAAACAATTACTTCTTGTACAGCCTTTTACATTACTAATTGATATTATTAAATTTCAGTGAAGAACTTGTTTAATCACATGTAAATCACAAGTTAATTCTCGCTAAAAAGTAAATGTACAATGAATTATAAATTATAAATTTAAATGAAAAGGTGGCGTTTAAGCTTTTTCTTTACTCTTTCTCTTTTACATTGCTTCTGATTGAAATTACTTAAATATGTAAGGATTTATACTATAACAAAGCTAGCAGAGTTGTACTTTGATATGTCATTATTTCGTCTCAGACATTTTTAATGTGGAAAGTATCTTTTGGTTTAGAATCAGAGGCTAAATTTAGTGCCATAGCTGCATTTGCGTGGTACAGCCACCGGTATCAACTAAATTTGTATATCTCTAATGTCTGCTGATTCTTGCAATTGTTTCAAGTAAATCGCAATAAATATTAATCTACGGCTGTTCAAAAACTGAAGTGTATAAACATACGATTTGAATCATTCGTAACAGCATACGATTTAAACGAATAAATCACATATTTATATTGAATGAGAAGATTTGCATTGAGTTTGATTTGTTCATAATAACTTGAGAGATATAGCGTGTTACCTGTTCACTTGTTTACTTTCTATTATTAACTTCCAATAGCACAAGATGCTAGTCTTGTATAAAGCTGGTAAAGCTAATGTTAACGTCAGTTTCCTCACTCGAAAGCGATGTCAGTGACGGGCGAGCCCAGGATATGAACTCCGCACATACTGATCCTCGGTCGAATATCTTACCGACATGGCCACAGGCTCCAGCCATGCATGATATACATAGCTCGATACACTGACTGGCTGACCCACCAGTAATTATAGTTTCAGTAGAAATATATTCCACGGACGTATTTGTATAATAGAGTCGTCACATCCTGTTCCCTGTCCTCTTACAACATCATTCCACTACGTCTACAACAACAGCTCGACGTGCTACTGTCGCAGCCCTCTCTCATACGTGCAGCACTGCGCAGACAAATCTCATCTTCATTTCAACTTCCGGCGCTGTAAAAACTGTCAGTCCTCGTCCGAACAAGGTAAAGTCAAATACTGATTAAATAGTGGCAGAGTGTCGCGTGCAGTGTCACGGTGTTTTGTGCAGTATAAAAAAGTAAACACGCATTATAGTGCATGATAAATTGTGTTGATATCTATTACTTTTAATACCACATGTTTAAACCGTTAGGCAATTTAGTCCATTATTCGTATAACCAGTCCAGTGAATGTCCGAGATTTTACTCTCAGATCAGCGCGGCTGGGATTCGAACCCAAGAGAGTTCAATTCACCGCAGTATCTGTTATTTGAAACTTCATGACGTTACCCCTACGCTATGGAGACATTCAATAGTAGACCAAATGCTACGCTTACGAGAGAGTGAAGGAAAGAGAGAGAGAGCGATAGAGAGTAAACGAAACGAGACGAAATGGGAACAAATATTCATGTAGTAGGCCTATTGGATATCAACAGACTATTTACAGGTTAGGCAACTCTAGTTTTGCACTAAAGTGAATACGGAATAATCACGAATAATAACGTCCTAGCTAAACTAGCTACGGGTAGATAGAGATAGAATGGAATAGAGAGAGCCACTTTTAAACTTAAAATGAAGGTAAACAACAGTAAAGCAGAAAGCTGTAAACAATTAATTTTAAGCTTGATTAGATATTTTATTCGTCAAACATGAATAAATCGGCATTACTGATACAATCATAATAATTTTTTATTTTCTTAACTTTATTTTGTAGGTTAGGACCTTTTAGCATTAAATAGTTGATCGCACCATAGACAAACATGTGTACTTTAATTAGGTCAATAATAACAGTATTTTAATATTTTAAAACGAATCTCAGGCCACAATAAGAGTTTAGAATGTTGATGCGCTAGAGTTTATTCTACAATATCTTAAGAAAACCCTCGTTTAAGAAACCATAAAATTATCAATTTCAAATTCAAATATACATTAGGCCCATATAGTATATTAAGGATAGGGTAAGGAATAGCATTTCGTAAAATCACAATTGAATTTAAAATCATGATCCGTCGGAGTATTACACTGTTGTGACTCAGGTTTCTGCGATTTCCTAACGAATTGGTTTAGGAAGTCTAATTCTATTTTGTACAGTATAATCATATGCTTTAAATAAAAGCAGATATTTTCTATTTAATTATAACATATGATACAGTCGGCAGATTACAGTAAACTAAAAGGGCTCCCTAAAATATCTTGATAGAAGATCAGGAATACACTACTTGTTGCTGTTTCGATTATAATATACGTCTATATACGTCGATATACGTCTATAATTTCTTTATTTTTATCTTGATTTATGTTTGTTTGACTTATGTAGGTGAGAGTGTAATGTTTACCGCCACGATTAGGCCTAAAGATTATTTGAAGTTTGTCGTAAATTCACAGATTATTAAATTACTGAAGCTACAGTTGACAACCACTAAAATGTATTTGATCAGTTTTGCAAAATTGTTTTAAAAATAAATTTTTGAATATATACATTCATGTTTGTATAATATATAAACAAATACTTCTATGAAAAATTACCGTATCATTTTCTTATATATAGGCCTACTCTCTCTCTCTTCTTCCTATTTCTTAATACATTTATCAATTTATTTTTAGTGCCAACTCTCTTCAGGAATTCTGCATTGGTAACCTTTTGGGTCCCGCTAATCCTCTCCATTCTTCTCCAAATCCACATTTCCAATGCCTCCAGTTTCCTAATATCTTCCTTCCTTAAGGTCCATGTTTCACATCCATACAATAGCGTGGTCCAAACCAAAGTTTTCACTATCTTTATCTTTGTGTCTTTCTTTAGACTTTTTGTTAATAGTTCTTTTCTACTACCAAAGGCCGCTTTTGCTTGTGCAATCCTACTGCATATTTCTGTCTCACATTTCCCATCATCGGTTATAGTATGACCCAAATATTTGAAACTCCTTACCTGTTCCAATTTCGTACCATTTATTGTGATATTAACTTCACCTTTATTATTGGACACTCTCATAACCTTGGTCTTTTTATATTAATCTTCATGCCATATCTTAGGGCCGTATCATTCAGCCTATCCATTATCTTCTGCAATCCAATCTCGCTGCCCGCTACCATTCCTTGGTCATCTGCAAATCGTACATCTTGTAACAAATTCCCTCCTACTTTTATTCCTTCTTCCAAGTCTTCCATGGCTTCCTCCATCATTGCCTCAGTGTAAATGTTAAACAGCAGCGGCGAAATGCTACAACCTTGTCTTACTCCACGTCCTCTTTCCCCTTCTTCTGAGTACTCTTGTTGGATTTTGATTTCTGCTCTGCGATACATGTACAAGTTCAAAATTAGTCTTCTATCTCTCCAGTCAATTCCTTTTCTTTTTAAAATATTCATCATCGTTATTCAATCAATCCTGTCAAAGGCCTTCTCGAAGTCTGCAAAGTATACAAAAGCGTCATTTCCATATACTAAGCTTCTTTCGCAAAGAACCCGCATTACTCCTATTGCTTCTCTTCTGCCACATCCTTTCCTAAAACCAAATTGTGTCTTGCTCAGTATCATCTCTGCTTTCGACTGAATGCGATTATTTACTATCTTTAATATGATCTTCGATGCATGAGGTATTAAGCTGATTGTTCTGTAATCCGAACACTCCACAGCATTGGCTTTTTTGGGAATTGGAATTATCACTGACTTGGTAAAGTCGTCTGGCCAAATACCTGTATTGTACACTTCCATACATACCTCCATTAACTTTTTGAGTGTTTCTCCTTCCAATATTTTCAAGAATTCTGCTGGGATTTCATCTATTCCGGCTGCCTTCCCCTTCTTCATACTGTTAATTGCAGAATAAATTTCCTCCTTCATTAAATCGGGGCCCCTTTTATCGTCTTCTATGATATTTTCTTCTTCTATTTTAAAATCCTCTTGAACTGGTTTCCCAGCCTCATCATACTATTCCTCTACATATTCTCTCCATCTTTCTTTTACTTCTTCCAGCTCTGTCTTTAATTCCCCATCTTTACCCATTATACTAATGTTCTTTGCATCTCCTTTCTTTTTCTTATCGGTTCTTGTTAATATCCTGACTTCCTGGTATAGGCCTACTATGTTTTATTAAAATAATGTTTTCTAAAATCTAATTAATATTTATATAACAAATAAATCAAGAAGTAGCATACTATTCTTAAGATATATATTAAAATAAATAATTTTAAAATAAATATGCACATTAATATATCCAATAGCATAAATAAATACATACATGTATGTATATTATACATATTATATATACTATAGGGCATATATAATATAATACATACATAATATCTATAATAAATATATATATATACTGTATATATATATATATATATATATATATATATATATATATATATATATCTTAGTGCACTGCCTATTGGCAGGTCAATGGTATATAACGCCTCCACTCATATATGTGTATCTTTCGTTTTCCTCATAATGTCCATATACCAGTGGATCTTTAAATCATCTATAGCATTCCATTTGATACACCATTATAATTCGGGGATTCTGCTTATGATGAGGTGGACCCTATATATATGTCCATGTACCATGTATATATATATATACAGTATATATATATATATATATATATATATACAGTATATATATATATATATATATATATATATATATATATTATATATATATATATATATATATATATATATATCTATATATATATATATATATATATATATATAGGGCCCTATATATATTTATTTATATATTTATTTATATATTTATTGCTTTATTTCAGGCGTAATAACCCATACATGAATCTTACAACAATGCAACAAAAACCAGAAAAGCAAATAGGCTGTGCATAAATTGAGCTATAAGACAATTACTAATAGAATTAGGCATACAAAGCTATAATAGGCTCAGAACATCAAAATACTTAACTAGCATATTAGCGTTATCCAGCAAGCACATTCTAAACTTTAATCTGTAATTAGAAAGGATAGTATCAAAACTAGGCAATCCGGTTTCCAGTATATATACAATATATATACATATACGTACATACATGTATATATGTATATAGGGCCTATAAATATATATATACGTATATATATATGTATAAATATATATATATACATATATATATATAATGTTGCTTTTGATATTCTTTCTGTAATTCTGCAAACATTGATTTAATTTTTTTCGCAGAACTTAGATTTGAGTGTCTGGCAACGTGGCAAGATGGGGCGGATAATTTCGCTGTGGGGGCCTTCCTATACTCCTCTCCCTCTCAAGCCAGAACCATTCCAACTACCATTCGCAATAGTTACCACTGCTTCGTAAGTCTTAAAATCTCATCAAGACTATTACTTATATTGCGATCTGGCATTACAGGATTGCATTTTTATTTATTTATTATTTTTTCTCATTGAATTTTTATTTCTCGCATATGCGTTTGATTTATGGTTTATATTTTCATAAATTAAAGATTCCCCAATACTCGTGAATTTAATTAATGGGCTCCTTTTAACCCGGGGGTGGTGTGCCCTGGGTGGGTGACCTGGGGTGGTGTACCCTGGTTGGATTGACCTGGGGGTGGTGTACACTGGGTGGGTGACCTGGGTGGGTGACCTGGGTGTGGTATGCCCAGGGGGTGCTGTGCCCCTGGCTTGAGGATCACCTAACTTCGTAATGATATTGAAAGGCTGTAGTAAGACCACCTTGAGGTATAATTAAGCAAGGTCATCAGATTAATATAGGCCTAATGATTTTATTAAATAATGAAAGCAGTATATCAATATACAATAATGGTTGATGTATTGCTTTTATTAAGTTGAATCTTTTATATATTTCACTTCACAACGCGAATATTGTCGTCCGAATTGAACGGAACAGTCGGCCGAATTTCACATGTATTTTTCAGTAATATGCGTTGTAACAGCAACTCGTCACACTCAAGTGAACTCACACTCGAGACACTTTGTCAAAAGGCAAGTGATGTTTTGACAATGGTTGAACGAGAACGACATACATTAATAATAATAATAAAGTTTCAACGTCCGTTTGCTCATAGAAGGATGATGTTAGGGACAGGAACGGTAAGAATTAGAATTCTTCTTGCCATGAATCGTGAGTTAGAGTTTAAAAATTAGTTGAGGTGTGTTTCAGTTCTCCTCTCTAGTGTTCTTTCATTTGTCAGGTCCAAGGTGCATATTCATGCTCATATGCTTCTTTTCACTATTCACATAGAGCACTCCATGGATCAGAGTTAAACTTTTCACAAAAGGATATGCCTTATCCATGCCTCAATGAAGCCTATAGATTGAGAATATGATGGCTTCTGAAGTAGTTTTCCTTTCCCTACCTCAGATGTTGCTCAGTCGCCTCTTACGATACTAGAACTGTACGGTTGGCCTATTCTTTAACGTCCCGGCCACAACACGGGAACCTTATAAGTTAAACGTTTTAGAACAGCTTCACAAAGCTGATTAGACATTCTGAAAACGTTGAAGCATCTATGTCGCAATCTAGTATATTTCAGTGTTTCGTATAGTAAATTACAAGGAATACGGCCTAACATATTATGTTAGGCCGTATTCCTTATAATTTCATGTTGTGGAAAGTAACTGGGCCTACTCATCTTTGTTAAAATGCAATACTCACTAACTACCCTTCAATAACTACTTCAATTATTACTGCGTTTTGTTCTTTTATAAATATATTTAAAGTCAATTTATGGACAAAAAATAAAACTTTTGAAGTAGCCGGGTGTCAGCGTTATTATCACAACTTGATGTTATTAAGTTGCTAGTTTAGAGCTGACAAAAGTCTTTGATTCTGCACTTTTAGTCTCATCCAAGAATTATTATAGATCTATATCTTCACACTGCCAATTTGTTCCCACTCAATAGTCTCACTAAGTTTGTTACAAATTCATGTTTGTCTTCGTTCAGCAGAAATAAAATTGTCAACTTTTTCGCTTTTTTCGCTTATTTAATTTTAGCCAGAAAGTTTATGTGCTATATGTAGTGTAGCAGTTCATAATATATTGAAGAAAGCCACAAAAAGTTACTTCCGAACTTTTTCTGCTGTTGGAAATGAAAATGTTTTACCGGACTCATAAAATACATAGCTATTTGTAGTAAGTATCTATTTGAAGTTCGTAGATATTTTGACGCCTGATATAAATGAGCCTGACGAAATAGGGGTTGTTCCTAAACAATAATAATGAAGGGAAGTAGATTAAAGTCGAGACAAGGTATATTAGGTGATCCTTATGAAAAGAAAAACGGAAGATAGAGATGAGTGGAAAAGTTATATACCATGGTGCTGCCAGTAGGCAGTGCACTAAGAGAAAGAGAGAGAGAGAGAGAAAGATAGTAGATTATAGAACTTCTCTAAATTATATAGAATGAAATGGAAAGCACAAATGTAAAATAGAAAGATACTTTCAAAAGAAAAGTTTCTTTTATGTGAATATATTTGTGTGTATGATCATGTGAACGTATCTGACAATGTGTATTGACGCACTTCTTAGTAATGATTTTCTTCTTTGTTATTTTGTCTACGAATAATTGGATATGCGTGTGTGAATTGATCGATGTGTCCGGTGTGTCAATAAACACAACTACCGTTCACTTAGTGTACTTAATAAAAAATATAACCGAAAATTTGACATTTGTATCAGAGTTCTATGAAACACAGAGCTATGTACTTAAGATTAAGTTTAGACTGACAATACTTACATGTATATCCTCTAATTATTAGAATTGTTTATCAATGGATTGTGGCAAATCTTGCTACAGTTGAGAACGACAGAAATATGTCATCGAATACTTAGAACTGGACGTTTCATTACCTGAATGAAGTAGAATCTTATCTTAGTAATTTTAAGGCGAGGTAGAAATTTTCAGTTAATGTAGAATTGATGTCAGAAAAATCTGATTATAATCTTCAGGCGAACGCCTACTATGTCTAACCAATGCGCTGATACATTTTATGTATGTATATAGTATTATATATATATATATATATATATATATATATATATATATATATATATATATATATATATATAGGCCATATATATACATATACACAGTTTAGAATACTTCAATACTACAAGTTAAGTCAAGATAGTAAATACAATATTTATATTCTTTTTTCTACTCAATCATAAATGACAATAAATGTGAACAGATGCGCTCTGGCGTAATTTGAAAGGATACCTACATAAGTCAGAAACCTCATCATCTACCCATGCATCCATCCGACAAATCTCTAACCGGATTGACAATAAAATTTATATCAAGTTGAGCATTACATGAAGAAGCCTCTCACGCAATTGTCAGTTAATGAATTCCAGCCGATCGTAATTTCTTCCTGGTTTTAATTATTAAAGCAAGCGCTCAATTTAGGAATGCTAGGCTGTCGTTAATCAAGAATTAATAATGTAGCATTGATTCCTTCTATCGGACGTCTTGATCCAGAGTTCATTCAATTTCCTTCTGCCTCTGAAGCCGGTTCCATAAATAAACGAATCTGAAGAGAATCTGATTTGAGAAGGGATTACTCTGCTATTAGCGATTCGATATATCATTTAGTACGGATGGATATTGCAATCAAATATTCGCTTCCTACTCTTTGATAAAGTCTCTCCGCAATTGAGAAAAATTTACGACTCTGAATACATTATGTTAAATGATTGCTATATGAGTTGTGCTGGGTTCTAAATTTACTATATGTTGGCTGGTTTATTAAATGACAATTGGAATTGTTTAAACTGATATTTCCTAATAAGACATTGCTCGCATAGTTATGGTTAAGCACTTAAATTGTTGACTAAATTAATCAGTCGTCCAAAGATTATGACTCAATATTAAGAGATAATTTCGTTGTATGATAGTCCACTTGCTTCAAACTTAAGCGACAACTAACTAAAGAAGAATCAAACAAGCAAGACCTTCTAAACCTCCTTGGGCAAAAACATTGCTGCAGAGTGAACTACTGTAAACGTATGCTGCTTTAGACTTACTACTGCATAAAAATTTTATTGAAAAAGTATTATGTTGGAAATTGAACATCGTTTTCTGTGATTAATTTGCTCCATACAGAAGCCGCGGTTTTTGGTAAATATGTAGAACTCTACGACTATTTGTGCAAATAACTTAAGAACTAATTTTATTATTATTGACTATGTTAAACTGTAAATTTCCAGATATATCATCCGATGATGAGCATTCCGTCTTAATGTTCAGTATATACAGTATTTGCTTAGTTCTTCACAACACACAACATCATGTGCCTGCAAATTGTGTGTGTGTGTGTGTGTGTGTGTGTGTGTGTGTGTGTATATATATATATATATATATATATATATATATATATATATATATATATATATATATATATAGTGTATTTAACATCTAAGGGCACAGATATTGCCAGATGTACTTGTACATGTACCAATATGATGAAATGTATTGTATAGAATTTACTTCGAGATATACTATTTCAATATACTGTATAAGGTCTATGTTGTATCTACATTGTATCTGCTGGATAGAATGTATCTAAGTACCTCTGAATCTATATGCTGTTTCGTATTTTATGCAGCATTGCAGGTGTAAATTTCTAGATCTCTCTATGTATGCATTTATGATTATATTGCATTTGATCTGTTTGAAGATCTACCACACATACGTGTCTGTGATGTATATCGCCATGTCAACCGATGTCATATGTCGACGAGGAAGCTCTAGCGGGGATCGAATCATTGCCATGGAACTAACAGAAGGTATTGCTTGATCCTTTTGCTATCTGGAATTTAGAATCGATGGCGCATTTTTCTGATTAGCTCTATCCATTGTCTAAACGAAAGTAGACTTTGAGTTTTACAGTAGACCACTAGTTTGATAGTAGTTCAATGGTTTAAGAGTAGCCCACTGGTTTAAGAGTAGACCACTGGTTTAAGATTAGACCACGGGTTTTAGAGTAGACCTATGGTTTGATGGTAGACCACGGGGTTTAAGAGTTAACCATTGGTATGATAGTAGACTACTGGTTTGAATTAAACTACTATTTTGACAGTAGACAACGGTTTTAAGCGTAGACCACTGTTTTGATAGTAGACCATTTTCGCCTCTTATAGCCAGTGCTTCCAGGGTACTATAAATCTACAAGTTTAGCTAATTAGATACTCTATAACATTCTAACTTCAGTTTGTTAAATACGAATGTAAACCAACTGGAAATACTAAATATTGGTTATAATATGACAACGTCCTTGACATTGCTTATGGCGAGGAACAGGACGATAAATTCTTAATGATTGATTGATTGAATATAATAAAACCATGAAAACTATTTCTATTTAGTTATAAAGTATTAATTGTTACAATAATTAAATAATATTATTACATTTTAATCTTATCTGATTTCCAGTTCGTTTCGCCATTAAATGATGAAGTCAGAGGCATTGCTTGACAAGAATTCAACATTACTATCGTTGATATGATGAGAATATAATTGTTATGTCTTACTGTAGGGACACAAAATAGAACTGAGAATTCAACTTTAGGCGAATATTGAAAATTGGAAAATCATTTGTGCTAAGCGAAGAATGGCTCTTCCAATGGAAGTAACACAAGATTTATGAGCAATTACAGATATAATTAGTCTCCAAAAGGATTTGTCGGTTGGCCGAACTCACACCATGCAGCTTTTTGAAGATGCAATTATTTTCTTTCCAATTGCTATTGTTGTCTCAAATATCGTTTGAACTAGATTCAAAAATTGGCTATTTCGGCCAGGTTAACAGTATAAGAAATACTGGATCAACCAATCATCATGAGCTCATTTAATAAATGCATATGTCAAGCAATAAATAGCATGATAATTATAAATTTTCAACCACATAAATCAATACATCGGAAACTCTAACATAGCTTATGGTTAAGGATGCAATATATCAAGCCAAGTTAAGTTTGTCTCTTCTCTTACAACCTGTACGAATTTCAATCAAATCTTGAACGCCTCCAGTTTAGTCATTCATTTAACTGGTTTGAAAGGATAATCTATTTACAGTATTTAGCGCATCATTGCAAGGCTAAACTTTTCTTCATATAATATAGTTGCTTGCATAGTATTTGAAGACATCATGGACGATGATAGCACTCAAATTTAGTCGCTGCCAATTACACCAAAGATGCTGAGATTTTGCTATATTTGTATTATCATTTTTAATTTTTATAATGTTAGTATTATTGTCATTCAATTTCAACTTTAAAATTAATGCGTCTATTTTCTCACTCTATCTGCATGTAAATGTACATATTTCTATTAATAAATTTATCTATTGTAAATTATCCTTTAAATCTAAAACACACTATTTAGGAACAATTTAGAACTTAGCTGACACATAATTATATTAGATAACTTTTAAATTAGATTGTCAGTAGATTATTATGATAGCTACTATGAGCTGAAAAGAAACTTTATTTAAAAGCTAAGCTTGACTGCAAATTCTACCCAGAGGGGATGCAATATACAATTAGTTGAAAATAATTTAAAATAGCTGAATCCTCATTTTTCTCATAAATTTATTTACTATTTGTCTCAGATGTGGACGTTCGCCCTGGTTCAAAGTGTAGCTACCCCCCGTGGTTAAGATCAACGACTTGGTCAGATATGTACGGTAAATGGGAATACGCTTTTGAATCCGATGACGTAATGCTGCAGCGACAAGACAGGGGTCAAGTAAACATGTCGATTATATCACAGTATAAGTGTCAACAGGTGGCTCAGTCTAAATCAACGGCTAGAAATGACAGCTACGCCATTTTCCTCGTTCAGGCTGTCATTGAATGGTAAGTGTTTGATTTATGTCAGCCAAATGATTTCTTTTCAGAGAAACTGTAGTTATGGTTGTTATTCTAATAGATACAGGAGTTGTGCCACGAAAACTGTAGAATAAGTAAACAGTCTACCGTCAGTGTCGCAAGAGGCGATCGAGCAAAGCTGAGGAATCATCTTACAGCTTCGCTTTCCTAAGCTACAGACTAAATTAGGCTTTATAAAGGCAGACTTGTGACAGGATAAAGTCGTTAGTTAAATTAGTTAGTTAATCAGTTAAGAGAATAACTTAACGATTAAATAGGCAGTAGCGTCTACCTAACATTTCTCATAGCATGGTATTATTTTCATAGACTTTACATTTTGAGTGACTGGACCTCAAACTGTTCTTCCATAGCCTAAACCTAAACCCAATCTATCAGAATCCTACTTTAAGCATACCTTAATTCTAATCCTAGCGCTATCGATCATAACCCTATCCTCTGTATCCTATCTGCCTCTGTTGTTTCCTATCTTCTATTATTTCCTATCTTCTATTGTTTCCTTTCTTCTATTGTTTACTATCTTCTATTGTTTCCTACCTCCCAGTGTTTCCTATCTTCTATTGTATCCTATCATCTATTGCTTCCTATCTTCTACCATTTGTCACTGAATGTACTCGATGAAGGAAGTTGGCTAAAAATACAAAAGATCTATTGCCACAGCTGATGCTGTCTCAGATTGGATCGATTAATCAATTATATGACTCTTATATAACATAGCTTTGTAATAAAGCTACAAAATTCAATTTCGGGAAAAATTTGGTTGAGGTTTACCGAGGCAACAAAACCATTAAGTACGATCTTATCCTGCGTCTTAATTGATTTAAGATGAACTGTAAAATTATAATTGAAAGGTGTACCCAAAACAATAATTAAATACTTAGTGTACTCAATAATTAATTTATTAGTTTGTTTATCGTCTTTTGCGTGGATTTTGCTTGTGGATGTAAGAACTCTATAGATAGTAATGGGTATGAGAGGAGGAGGGATTAAGGGTCCAGGGGCGTTAGAGCAGGTGCATTTAGCACATGTCATGTGAATACTCTATCATCCATGAAGAATGACGTTCTGATTTAGCGCAGTCAACAACTGATCCAGCCCTCTATTTCTCTTCCTGAATAGGCAGGAAACACTTTAGTCGTCTTTAAAATATTGTCCATTCCCTGTCCCAGTGGTCTCTTCCTCTCCTCTACAATAACAACCACAATACGATTAGAGTGCTACTGTTGTCTATGACAACATCGAGCACTGTGGAGTCAAATATAAAAACTGATGAGCAGAGTGAGGGGTCCATAAACGGTGCGAGCCAAAATCCCGGGTGGTCAGTCCAAGGAAGGGTACTATCGGAATGGAGATTTACGTATTGGTCTCAGTTCGTGGACATTAGGTGGATAGGAAAGAGTAAAGAGAACAAACTTGAACCGCCTATGAAACTGTTCGTAAAGTAGGAAATCGGGAGTAGGTGGCTCAATTCTCTTACTAAACAGTAGCTTCGTTTGTATCAGTAGTAAAGAATTTACCTTTTCACTATAGTTTTGTTAAGTAAACTTAAATGTTATTTCCTTGTTTATTATGATTAAACTTTGATTATTATTCATTCTCTCTCCCTCTCTGTCTCTCTCTCTCTTTCTCTCTTAGTGCACTGCCTACTGGAAGGTTCAGGTATATACGCTTCCACTTATTAGTTTTTTTATTACATACAATTTAAATATGTAGATAAAAAATTAAAATTAAACAAAATAAATATTACTTTGTACTTACAACTGATTCTAGTGAATTAAGAGAGTGCGTCAGTTCTTAACACCCACTAATTAAATTGACCTTATTGTGCTGTATTAGCTTTTATCCATTCGGAATTTTTGGAATTAGAATAGACTTAATTTGTTTACATTTTCCATTGTCAACTATTCTATATAACTACGTAAGAAGCTTGTTAAATCAGCTAGTTCTTCGGGAGTGTTTCTCTTCAGACATTGACTTGTTTGTCTTAGGCATCGACCACTTCATCCTCTCTTCAGCTCCGCCCATTTCTCCGTCAGAGATCGTTAAGGGCGTCAAACTTGTGACGCTCTTGACACGTCAGCATGACGAATGTCAATATTGAATATTGTAATGGAGGTCAGACTGGACTGTTGGTCAGTCGGTTACCAGGCGCTCAGTCACTGGTCATCCGTTTTGAATCGTAACGCGAAATGATTTACCATTGCGCCTTTCCATTAACTAATAGCATGGAAAATTGCTTCTTTAGAATACGTAGATTTAGTGCTTTAATTTAACGCAGCAATAACATTAACAGTATCTCTCTTACTTAATAGATAATCTTAATTATGAAGCTTTGATTAACATTACACACTGAGCATTCTCTTCTTGCAGTTTCAAAATATTTGCAGCAAATCGAAATTTTGAGATTTTAATAGATGTCTACTGCTACTTTGATACACTTCGGAACTTTCTCCTGACTTTAAATCTTTGACATTTTCAAATATCACAACACAAACAAATAACGACTCAGAGTTCAACTACAGTCCGTGATAACAGCGAATTCTTTGGAACCAAAATCAGGCCGCCGAGCAAAATTAAAAACGGGTTCATAATCAATTTACTTCTTCAATGAAAAGCAACTTAGACCACGACTGTATCGCCGCTCGAAAGGTTGTGTCGTTGTCGATTTTCAGAGAGTTTATCGAGTGCGCATGTAGGATTTTTTTCATGCATGTGAAAGAGTCCAATCAAAGAATACTACTGTATAACGAAAATCTAGTACTTGATTGTTCTAGAATGTCTCAATTGAGTAGGGGTAACGTCACGAAGTTCTAAATAACAGATCCTGGGGTGAATTGAATTCTCGCGGGTTCGAATCCCAGCCGCGCTGATCTGAGTGTAAAATCTCGGACATTCACTGGACTGGCTATACGGAAAATGGTCTAAATTTCTTAACGATTTAAACATGTGGTATTGAAACTCAGAGATATCAACATAGTTGATCATTTTAATTTAATGCTTGTTTACATTACATAAATCTTAGGAAATAATATTGTACGCCACACATCCGATTGCCTAAATGTGTAAGAAGTGAGCGCTGCAATGAAAAACTGAGTGTGCTTTTTAAAGATATAATTCAGCATTAATCTCTCTTACACAGGAATGAATAGAGATGAATATTTACGCCAGCATGAAATGTTATTCTTCTCACTTCATTCTACAACACATTGCAAAATATCTAATTTCACTGAATAGTTTTCGTTAACAATGAATGCGTGCACCTTAGTGAACTACATGTATTTATCTAAAGTAACTGTCAAATAGAACCGCAGCGAAAATAATCCCGAACAGTAGACAAACGTACAAATTCCCGCAACACAAAGTATCCCAAGACATGCAATCAACAAAATCTTAAATTTCTGGGGAGGTGCCTATTTTATGAAAATTAACTCCAAACAAATTTATGCTTTTAATAAGTTACATTCAACTGATTTAATAGATTTTGATTTTCTTTGTAAATTTGGATTCTCTCTGATGGGACCCCTCACGACCGTAACTTCACCCCTGCCACCCGCTCTTATCCTCAGCTGATGAATGATCCCGGGTAGAGTCCAATCATGCGTGTCTATAGATATGAACAGTTGCATGCCTCGCGCTACTCTACTCTCATAGCCCGTGCCTTCACATCAAACATTCCTTTCCGCGGGATTAATTTCTAATTAGGAATCGACTGCAGGCATTTCTGTTCATTCTCTGTAATACATGTACAGATAGGTTTCATTGAACGTGTAGCGTATAGTTCAAATGTCTCAAGGTCATTTACAACTATATTTTTTAAATTATATCAGATAATTTTAATTGCCCTGGGCTGTAAAGGGCCCTGTGATAAAAAATAAGATAAAAGAGACTTTATTTAATTAAAAGTTTAAAAGAAGCGATTAAAATATTTCATCTACACTCTCTGGGAAGCCGCATTGGACAAAGTGCCACTATCAAATAATTGCATTTATTTTACTTTTTTTATATGGAGACCATTTAACTACTACTTATTCAGTGTAAAGTTTGCGAAAGTGGTGCAAAAGCTGAGAAATTGTGTCGTTATGTAAAATGATGGAATTTTATTTTGCTATTCTTGGTGAACTAAAGAATTGAATGAAATTGTTATACTTTTTCCTAATGGAATTGTAAGTGCTCATGAATGAGCGTAATAGAAGCTTAGTGTGGAAAAGTTGATATAATTTAATAATAGAAATCAGCATTGCAAATTTTTACTTAAAACTTGCATAAGAATGTCTTAGTGTAATCATACTAACAAAATATGCTGCTCCAGATTATTATAAGTCAGTTAACGATGAGTATTTGTCTCATTCTCAGTCTCATTCTCGTCCTCAGTCTCAGACTCGTTCTCAGTCTCAGTCTAAGTCACAGTCAAAGTCAAAGTCTCTGTCAAAGTCTCTGTCACCCTCTGTCGTGCAAGTTGAGATGAAAAGTTTAATTGCATTGTCGTCTAATTAAACCATTAGCTTCTCAGGAAGAATAGCACATAGTCTAATAACTATTCTAATCATGATATTCCTTCAATTATCACTAAAAGGTTTTACTTCAGTTTCGTTCTCGAATAGCTTGTCAGTCACGGGTAGAGCTCTAGGTTTGAACCCTGCACATACTGATCCGCTATCGAAAAACTTTCCAACAAGCCATCGGGCCAGCCCAACACTCATACTGTTAGTAAATTAACGACTACAAAACAGAAACTAAGCCAATAAACTCTGTAACACGTGAGGTATGTCAAATGTGTAATAGGAACAAAACATAAATATACACAATTTATTGATTGATTAAATTGCCTTTTCAATTTATCGTGCAGTGAAGTGAAGCATCTCTGTATGCGGGTGCGCAAGAGATGGAGTTCTATCGCGCTGTTTGAGTTTGGTGAGTAGCTTAAGATTTCAGTGTTAAGTTATAATTATACTGCGCAAATTATTTAGTTAAAAAATCTATACTTTCATCGATATCAACTCAAAGTTCAAAAGGTGGAATAAAGTGAAATTATAATTATAATCGTGACTAAAGAAAAGTTAAGTAAATAGTTGAGCCTTTGTATTTTTATTTTTAATATTACTATCAAAATGTGATACTATACTGTGAAATGTTAAAAGCTATGTGTTTGAGAGTGACAGCTGCATTTTAACTTCGATTTAGTTCAGTAAACCATTCTAACTCGCTAGGTTTAAACTGAACTTGTATTCGGATATACCAGAAATTGGAACGCAGTGTATAAAACGGCCCTTTAGTAATTACTAGGCATCGGACCATACAACTGAACAATTGCTGAAGGTGATATAATTTGCAGACAAATTCTTCCCTTGGGATCCAATCAGCTCAGCGGATTCCACCGAGAATTGTTCTTCTCTGTCTGCTTCATCTATTTGTTATGAAAAGCTTTTGCGCAGTTGGAGGAAAAGTCAAATTAAGATTCCAGTTACTGACAAAAATAGTACAGAACAGTAGCAAATGCCTGAATGCTGATAAGCACCCGCTCTACAAAAATGGCTTGAGTTTTTTTGCTGTAGCTTAGTTTACAATTCAGAAAGTTAACGTTTATTTGAGGTCTGCGATATACGATTTTTTAGTATCTCTATATTTGTAGATATTTTTGCGCGTGTTCTTAATGATGATTATGTATGATATTTCTTCATTCTAAACATGAATTCAGTGCTGATTGTAATGATCAGTTTTTCCCTGCTAGGTGAAGATTAAAAGTTTTAAACTGAAATTAAAATTTATAAACATAATTGAGAATTAAAAAAATTTTGAGTTTGGAAACTATTTAAAATTTCATATTTTTATTAGTAAAAAATGGAGATGATTATTATAAGGCGAATAAAAAGTATATTATTTTATATTTTATATTTAATATTCATGAATTGCGAGCCAAGAATTTGAACCATTTAGCCAGAATAACAAAATATTATCACTACACAAAGGACTCTGTCTTCTTTATCCTTCTGATTAAATTCCTCACTTAATCTTAGTAGTTGTGCCAAAAGCAAAATATCCAAGGGTGGCTCAAGATGATGATATAAATCGGGGAGGGGCTATATATCATCAATTTGAGCCAAATATATTTACGACAAAATATAATATTTGTTTAGGTTTAACTATCTATCGACTTGTGTATCAAGCCGCAAATCTTAAGATTTAATTCTTTTGAAAGCTTTATCAAGAACTAGGCTAATAGTTTAAAATATATTTATAAATAAAGTTTTCCGTGTTATATTTAAGTGTACTATATAAAAAACAAATAAACATTATAAGGCACGATGGCTTAACCTATTGGGTTCTGGTGAGGAAACGTCGATGAAATATATGGGGAGCCATCATATGCTCTAACGTCTGGATTGGCAAACTAATAACCTCCATTTTCCCGGAGTCTATCGTTTGTTGAACGCTTTCGTCCGTAAGGATTAGATCCTGAATCACGCAGCATTGTGTATTGATCAAAGCGGAACGATGAAAGTTCGGACTCGGTTCCCGCTGGAACGGGACTACTTAGGAAACCGGAGCACGACTGCTTGGAGACCGAGCAGACGTAGATACAATGGTCACCAGGGGATACTAGAGATAACAAATTAGCTGTAAAACTTGATGCTTTTAAAAGTAAACTTTGTTGTTTCATTAACGTCAACATGCTTCAAGTAGCATCAGCTAAAACCACATTGCATAACTCTAACTTCCTGGCTTTTATGATGGAACGTGTTACATTACGAATTGATTCAGAGACTGTTTCAATAGACCAACGGAATCTCCGCTGGGCGCATAAAGACGAAAAGCGTGTTATATTTGCATATTTACTTAGTCTATTACATATTTGCATATTTACTTAGTCTATTACATATTTGCATATTTACTTAGTCTATTACATATTTGCATATTTACTTAGTCTATTACATATTTGCATATTTACTTAGTCTATTACATATTTGCATATTTACTTAGTCTATTACATATTTGCATATTTACTTAGTCTATTACATATTTGCATATTTACTTAGTCTATTACATATTTGCATATTTACTTAGTCTATTACATATTTGCATATTTACTTAGTCTATTACATATTTGCATATTTACTTAGTCTATTACATATTTGCATATTTACTTAGTCTATTACATATTTGCATATGGTATTGGCTGTTTGAAATGCTCTCGTAAAACATAAAAAATCAGTCCCCGGCTATCTTTTTTTTCAAAACTGAAAGAATATCTTGAAAATTTGAATTATTGAATAACAACTGTAGCATGTTTTATCTTATTGACGTCCTCCTATATCGATAGCAATTTTGCTTTAGCAATTGATAAGTGCGCTGTACTACGTTGTAAATTGCCTTGATATACTGCGATATTTGATTTGCCTACATTATTCGAAATTAATAATATTCATTTTGTCTATTATATGACATTTATTTGGTTTTAATGTTTAAAAAACATTGCCGATATGGATGAGCTTATTCAAAAGAGTAGGCTCAACCTCATACTGACATTCTATTTCATAATTCGCACATATCTTTATATTTAATGTCTAAATACCGTAAGGGTGACGTCATGGAGTTTTAAATGACAGATCCTGAGGTGAGTTGAACCCTCGTGAGTTCGAATCCCAGCTGCGCTGATCTGAGATTAAAATCTCGGACATTCACTGAACTGGTTTTACGGAAGAAGAAAGAAATTGCCTAACGGTTTAAACATGTAGTATTAAAAGTGATATATATATATATAAACATAGTTGACATATATCACTTATCATTCACTATAATGCGTGTTTACTTTACTTTTTTTAATTCAGTTGTTTTGTTTACTGGTTTATTACTAAACTATTTCTAATAGTCAACTTCGCTGAGGTAACCAGTAAGATGACGCTCGTCGCTAAACTGTCTACCTCTATTTCAGGTCTACTTGATCTGTCAATATAAGTCAGTTACTTCTCTGAACTATGAACTCTTTATGCTGTGCTTCTACTTCTGACTATCCAAATATAAAGCTTCTTTCACTAAATTTCTTTTATAATATTATAATGAGCTTCTGACATAAATTGAAAGTTCTGTCGATATCTTTCAGCCGCAGTTGATGACGAGATGAAGCAGAACTGCTCTGATGAAGCTTTCAGCAAAGTCATAGAACGAAACCTGGTCGTTAGTGAGTAAAATTCTTTGCTCTACTTTGGCAGAATTAAATTCTGTTTTATTTAGAGAATATTTTTGACTGATTCTTCAAACTAACGCGTTACACGGGATCTTTTCTGTAACATATCGACTCCTAACGACTATTTAACAACTGATATCAAGACTACACAACTAAAATCCTTGACGAGATTGCTATTGAAGCTTGCCGGAGAGCTAGCCGTCTAGTACGTTTGTTGCTATTCGTTGAAAAATCCAATTCTTCGTTATTTTCCATGCTAATCTTCTACCTGTTCTCCTAGATCAGTCCTTGTACGGAGGTGGGCGCGGGATGAGGAGCAAGTCCTTGTTCCGGTCTGGTAAGGGCAGTCTCCAGCTGTACAGATACAACGAACTCACGGAGTGAGGAAAGACCCAAGGAACAGGCAGGAGATTAGCCCGCAAAAACTATATACAAAGAAGAGTTGGATCTCTCAATAAATAGCACCGGGAGACTTGGAGGGGCAGCCACCCTGTTCCCTGCAGCTGTCACATCTTTAATTCACCTTAGAACGAGAAAGTGAAGTTGACCTACAAATGCGTAGCATCCTATTTTAAAGACAACCCAATCCGATGAGTAGATTGTGGGGGTCCAAAAACGGTGCAAGCCAAAATCCGGGAAGTCAGTCTGAAGAAGGGTACTAGTGGAATGGAGGTTTACGTGTTGGTCTCAGTTCCTGTGCAACGGAACAATGAACAAAGGACACTCAGTTATCAATCACCTTGACTTCTAGAACTTAGACCAAGTTTAGAAAAATGCTTCGCTATGAAGTAGATGGAGTGCTTTTACATATTTTTACAAAGAAAAGCCTTAAATGTTGTTACAATTATACAATATAATCTTGTTAAAGTTTCAAGTTCTCATATTATTGCGCTACGTTGTCGATTAATTATCAGTCAATTCAAGTTCCATAATCATATGAAAAACATATAAAAATATTTTCTTAGAATGCTTTATCTGCATGTACTTTTATGTTATATATGCGAAATATTTCCATTCATTACTAATATTTTTCTATGATGTGTCTCTTTAGGACACCTGAATGTACGTCATGTCTTGGTATATGCTTATATAATGGTTCATAACATGTATGCCATCGCATATGACATGTAAAATTGCTGCTTTGAAAAACAATTTTAGAATAATCATAAATAATCTGATTTGAAAACAAAAGTATCTTCTATTGCATATCGTCCTGAAATGGAACGCTTCTATTTTTAATTCGCTTGAATTATGTCTTTCCTAGCCTCAATCCTAAAGATTTTAGCATTATATTTATAAAGAGAAACCATGCATTTGAGATCAGCTTTTATTTTTAGTGATAATGTTAGCTTATAGTTTTAATTTTAGCTTTTTATTTTCTTGTTGACCTTATTGACAATGAAAATTTGCAATTGTAGCTCATGATTGTAGCTAATGATGATAGCTAATGATTGTAGCAAATGATTGTAGCTAACGATTGCAGCTAATGACTGTAGCAAATGATTGCAGCTAATTATTGTAGCAAATGATTGTAGTTAATGATTGTAGATAATGATTGCAGCTAATTATTGTAGCTAACGATTGCAGCTAATGACTGTAGCAAATGATTGCAGCTAATTATTGTAGCAAATGATTGCAGCTAATGATTGTAGCAAATGATTGTAGTTAATGATTGTAGCTAATGATTACAACTAATGACTTAAGCTAATGATTGTAGCAAATGATTGTAGCTAATGATTGCAGCTAATGATTGCTGGTAATGACTGTACCTAACGACTGTAGCTAATGATTGTAGCTAATGATTGTGCATCAGATTCGACGCGGAAGAGAGGAAAATGTCCATTCACGGGACGCTACATCTCGGCCACCGACAGTCTGGGCTGTCAGCTGGAGCTGAGGAGCGGTTGTGGCTCAAGGCCGGCCCTCACCTACCTGCACACGTCTTGCTCATATCCTCCTAGTAATCAAAACTTTATTACGCACGTATATTAATAAAAAAATATCAGTAGATGGCACGCAATTGTTATACGGAGTTTAGGCTTGAGCTAGTCTGTTAAATTGATTGTTGTGATTAGAGGTTTTCGCTGGTACTTTAGATTTCTTATACCTGTTGTGTCATTGATCGCATTAGTTTTTTAAGTTTTGATTAAAAGCCGCTATCTATGAATATTACACATCGCGTAGGCTCGGTTTAAGTATCTAAGCCTTTTTCATTCTGAAATTTAGTTCAGCTTCTTAGCCTTTTTTACTCTGTAATTTATTTTCTGTTTCTAAGCCTTTTCCAGTCTGTAATTCATTTCTAGTATGTAATTAATTTCCAATCTCTAATTCATTTCCTGCCTGTAATACCTTTCCGGCATTGATATCAATTACTGATGAAGAGTTATGAAGTTGTATTGCACTGTTTCAGTTGCGCAGCTTGAGTGCCTTCAGTGGTGGAACGTGAAAACTAAATTATATCTGCTGTCGCGTGACGTCACTGTGACGTCACGCAGTGTTTTCCCGCGAAACGATTCTAGATTCTCAACGGCTACCTATAAATGTTACGTAAGTCGACTAGATTGCTTTGTACGACTTTATAATAACTAAATAAAATAATTCCATTCATTCAATCAGCTAATTTTTGTGATAGTCGATTAGATTGCCTTGTACAGACTTTATAATAACTAAAGAAATTGATTCTATTTATAAGCAGCTAATGTCTGTGATAAACGGGATTTTGTAGTCATTTGCATGAATGTGAATGGCACGAAGACACTCAACTCTGTGCTTTTGATTGAATGTCTCAATAGCTCGGTGAGTAGAACGACAGGTAAAGTTTTGAAATATTAAATGACTTTATCCTGAGGTGAATCCTCGTGCATTAATTCCCGGACGAGCTGAGTGGAGTACTGAATCTCGGACATTGTAGGATTTCTGACATGGTTTTTGGATACTATATGAAATTGCGTAACGATTTAAGCAATTAATTAAGCAGGTCGTATTAAAAGTTTTAGATGTCATCATTGATTATCATTTGACTCTAATGTGTTTCCAATCTCAGACATCTTCTTGTAGATCGAATTGTCTTACTTGTACCTACAAATTCAATACTCTTGACAGAGTTTTAACATACTCTGTGCGAACCTTTTATATTTTATATCTTATTATTTTTTACTTTTAATACTTTTAGGGGTATTCAATTGTTGCAATCGATTATATCAGAATTAATTAGAGTCACTTTTCAGCATTTACTGATAGAAAGCATCATTGAAGAACGGCTTAACTTGCATTAGCTTATATAAGTAAACGAAACGACTTTGAATGAAAGTACGATTGTAACATGACTCTATCTATATACTTTATACTCTGTATATCAGAGTATACTTACAAGCACAGGCAAAGGATCAGTATACATCAGCTGTTGGTTCAAATGTCTCAACAGAATGTTAAAGCCAAGTTTAGCGTCAGTTTCCCCTCTGAAAATCAAGTAAAAGGATGAACTTTGTGTTTGAAGCTACGAGCAACCTATTGGTCAAGCTATCGTCTCAACTCAATATGTATTTGCGTAGTAATATCTAATTCCTTTGTAGTGAATTATTTTTTTTAATTTGGCCTTGTCTAATAATTTTATAAAGCATAAAGTATACTGTACTTTGTTACTATGTTCAGAGTTACCTGCCGGATAATGAGAACAAGATCATCAATTTCACAACAGAAACGTTTTGCGACTTCGATATGGAATACTCACAGGATTCGAACGTTGAATCCACATCTTACAGCTTCCTCTACAACATCGGTATGCCAATCTACAAATTTCTTGACTAAATTTGTAAGTATCCCATTTATAAATGTTTGCTTCCTAGCGCTGAAGCGATATCAAATATAATCATCATCATCCTGATGATTATCATGACGAAGATGATTATTAGGTATTAATTTTGATTTGATAATCGAATATTTACTGACATGGCAAATCTTTGCTAATGACTAATAAATCCTTGCTCGGAAATACCCAAATTCTATATTAAGATCTATAGTAACATTTCAAACGGTTACTCTACGGTTTTAGATCGTTATAGCACCGTACTTAAGCAGACTGGTACAGTACTTTACTGCAATGGTATAGCATTCGATTTACTGTCAAATATTATGACCATCAAGATACTACATGTATATCGCAGTACTCTAGAAAATTATCCAGTGACATAAAATGAATCTTAAATAGGAAATGCTGTTGACTCTGGGTCGTAAATCCACTGAATGATTGAATTCTGCGTGTAATATTGACAATGAGAAACTTTGCCCTATTCTAAACCACATCACACATCATAAATTGCAAGATATGGTATTCATTAACTAAACTCAAAAACGTTACGTAACTTGCTTCTGGAACAAGTTCACTCCGAGGTTTACTTGAAGGACATCCTTGGGCTCCCCTTGATATCTACAAGAGATGAATTCTTCATCACATATGACGAGAACCGAATTCGAAAAGTCATGAAAATCAAATACGGTTGAATTATGCTGCTATTATTAACATCGTTACGCAACAAGCTAACGACAGAAAGAATAAATATTGGGGGCGACTGTTGTGTATTCTTAAATTGGAGCTGTGAAATGCGCTATGAAATTGCAAACAATGCAATTAAACACCAAGGAGGCGAAAAGCAACAAAATTACTTTTTATATATTACAAGTAAATTCTAAAACACAATAGATTACAGCAACCTTAACGGTTAATTAACTTTGGTTTATTTTTTACTTTACTAAAGATAATAAAAAGCGTCCTTTCCGCATCCAAGGACACTTTCGGGGACGTCAGTATCCTTTCACTTTAACACTGATGTTGTTTGTTTGTCAGAACCATGTCAGAGACGTCTGTATCAGTTCATTATTACACTGTTGTTGTTGTTATTATCAGAACCATGTCAGGGACGTCATTATAACACTGTTTTTGTTGTTGTCAGAACCATGTCAGAGACGTCTGTATCAGTTCATTATAACACTGCTGTTGTTGTTGTTGTCAGAACCATGTCAGGGACGTCTTTATAACACTGTTGTTGTTGTTGTTGTTGTTGTCAGAACCATGTCAGTGACGTCAGTATCAGTTCATTATAACACTGTTGTTGTTGTTGACAGAACCTTGTTAGGGACGTCAGTTCACTATAACACTGTTGTTGTTGTCAGAACCATGTCAGGGACGTCAGTTCATTATAACACAGTTGTTGCTGTTTGTTTGTCAGAACCTTGTCAGGGATGTCTGTAGCAGTTCATTACAACACTGTTGTTGTTGTTGTCAAAACATTGTCAGGGACGTCATTATAAGTTCACTATAACACCGTTGCTGTTGTTGTTGTCGGAACCATGTCAGGGACGTCATTATAATACTGTTGTTGTTGTTGTCAGAACCTTGCCTTAGCGAGGAAGTGACCACTCCCACTCGCTCCTCACCGGACAATCATCTCAAACTTCCGGTCATCCGGGAGACCGGAAGTGGTATCAACGATGGACCCAGCCTTGACCTCAACGACCTTCAGATGCGCGACGTCATGACGGACCCAAGGCCTAAGAGACCGGAACAGCGCAGAAGTGATGTATTCAAGGCGGCGTCAGGTTCGACGTCGTTATCGTCGTCATCACAGGATGTCACGAGGACTCGAAATAGGATAACATGTCTAGTTCTTGATCTGTTAACGTTCTATCTAATTTTAAAACTGGATCTAACGTAGTTAGATGAACGAAGCTACGCAGACCGTTTGTGATTTTATCACTAATAGAGCGCTTTCATATGAACAGTTTCAAATACACAATATTTAGGTATGATTAGTATAAGTTTATATTTAGATGAGAGATTTATTTCTTCGAAGAGTCAAATTTAGAGAATTATTGTCTCTTCTATAAATTAGCTATTGGCTTCCGCGATCACCTGTCTCATAATCATTGAATAGCCTGGTGGCAGTATATGTTCAATGTGATCCTTAGGCGGCGAATTTGGTATCATCACCTGCGCTGCCATGAAGACTAGGTAGAATAGTAATATTATTAGGTTTGAAAGTCTACCCTTCTCTCGTGTTACATCACGATCGATCAATGGTTCATTTTTCTTCTAGTAGTGTGCCAAATCTGCCCAACGGGTTGCTTTAATCTCAAAGTCTCAAAGGCATTTACCAAATCAGAATATAGGCTTCAGCTTGGGAAAATACGGTTTGCGAGATGGCTCCAAATTACCTGCCAAAGTTCATACTTAGTCGTCGTTTACGCCAAGTACAAGTTACGGTTAGTTTATTCTGTAGTGGATCGGACACAACAGTGTATTAAGATGACTCTAACACGGCAGTAGCACTCTTGACAAATCAGGGATGTCCCCCACTTACATAATTACTGCCTCAGAATCACAAGGGCCTTGATTGGTTAAAAAAATGAATGATATATATATATATATATATATATATATATATATATATACATATATATATATGTAGTTGATAATGTAAAACTTAATTTGACAGTTTGATTTCAATTTGAAAAGTAAATATTTAATTAATATTTCACTTAATACTTTTCATAAATAAATTTAGAGAGTAATAGCTTTACATATAAGAGCAAACAAGGCGTAAACCAGAATCTATTCATAAAAGGGAATTCCAATTGTTATCAGTTAAATATTTTATTTACGAGTTAAGAGCAGGCACACGTATATCCCGAGCAGCACTGGGCAGGAGTCGAGCAGGACAACAATGAGAAATTGTCTCAGAGCCCGTATTTATTACAATCTATATTCAGGCAGATCCAAAGCTATTTTAGACCACTTGATCGATACAGTGTTCATTAATGAATGAGTTAGGCTGATAACACACTATGTGTAGCTAAGTGTGCTGATTAATGAGTGAGTTATGTTGATAGCACACTATGTGTAGCTATGTGTGCTGATTAATGAGTGAATTATGTTGATAGCACACATGTGTAGCTATGTGCGCTGATTAATGAGTGAGTTATGTTGATAGCACACTATGTGTAGCTAAGTGTGCTGATTAATGAATGAGTTATGTTGATAGCACACTATGTATAGCTATGTGTGCTGATTAATGAGGGAGTTAGCTACCATATATCTACCATGGGTCTGCCGTTAGGTGTAACAGCGGATAAAGAAATAGTTAAACAGCAATATATATATATATATATATATATATATATATATATATATATATATATATATATATACATACATGTATATATATGCAGTACATGTATGTCACAATAGTTTTTAATTTTTCTTTATTCGTTATCTAAATAAAAATAAATAGCCTGAAGTCCGCTTATTCATCTAAGGATGCCATCAGTAAAAATGTTTTCATATGACACTAATTGCTAGTAGATGTGTAGGCTGATCTAATTTTGTAAGTCATCTAATCAACGAAGAACAACACAACACACAAATAAAATCCTAATAATCATCACATTTCATTGAGTACGAGTATTAAATAAATGAATTTGTAATTTGAATATATACAATAAACGAAAGTTACACATGCACAGTTAAATAAAAATAAAAATGCGGTATAAATAAAGAAATAAATATAATGTCATAGTCACATATAGGCACATACGGGTCTGTAAATTGATCTTTAGTTGATGCGAGAAATGTTATCACAACATTTCCCAGCCGTCGAGTGAAAATTCTTATCAAAGAGCTCAATAAATCCAATGATTCAGCATACCGACAGAATTTACCTACTTTAAGTAATTAGGAGACGGGCTCTACTCGGCATACTATGCTACAATAGATATATATGGCACACATTTGGATAAGAATTGCGAAGACGTTCAGAAGGAAACGATGACGACAGAAACACCATAGATACGCATGTGGTATAGATACTCATAGGGTATAGATACTCATAGGATATAGATACTCATAGGGTATAGATACGCATGGGGTGTAGATACTCATAGAGTGTAGATATATATGATGTAGATTATATAGAGGAAAATTTCGTTACTTCTACTTGAGAGATCAATATCACGTGATTTATAGTATTACCGATACGTTGTATGCTATATTTTACGTAAAATGAGTGTTTAATAAATTGTGTAATCGACCTATTCACAAAAGATTAACTGATGTTAGGTCTAGGCAAGAAAAAACATTGAAAATGTATGTAATAATATACATGGAGAGTAATATAAAGATTCATTTTTAAAAATTCTTATAAAACCTCAACACAACGAACGTATCACGAGCATATTAAAACTAAATCAACGTGGTAGCCATGCTTCGGCCTCAAATAGTTCATGATCACCTGGTAACTGATGTATGCGTGCAGATGATATATGCACATGTAATACGATTTATTTTGAAATATAACTTGAAAATTTCGTAGAATATGATGAACCTGCACTATTCTAGGTAGTAAAGTTATTCAAACAATGAAATTTTATCAATTCTAAAATAAACTGCTATCAACACATTCAATTATCTTCTCAGTGAACTGCGAAACTTCAAAAATAAATTTGACAGAGCTGCTGAAATACAGAGCAGCTCTACGTGAGCAGTTACTCATTCAGTATTTTAAGAAAAGAGTATTTACATTGCGTTGAAACCCGCAGCATTATCACACAATGCTTGACACAATTCATATGATAATAGTTTCTGATGAAATATGGCAAATAAAACAAAGCCGGTAATTTGACCTACAAATACTTGCATTACTGTGCTGTAAGATGACATCATTTCTCTTAAACAAATTAAATCTACAAACGATTCTATTATTAGACTTACATATAGTGCTTTAGTAATTTCACCGTTAGCGTGGTATGTATAAACAACAATGAAAGCGTATTGTTAAACAGTTCTTCAATATACATGAGGCATTTTAAAGTTCACAAATGAGTAAGAAATAATTTCAATTGGCATTTTGTGAAGTGATCATCACCGTTCTGTTAACTGATAAATATAACCCCACGCAAGAGGGACACAACATATTAGCTTATATATAAAATAATCAAACAATCCGTACATTAAAACGTCTTAGCCAAAGACCGGCATAAAAATAAACTACAGACGATCAAAATCTACATCGAAAATTTTGAAGTAAAGTTTTGAAACTATGCAGGCCCTATACTGCCCTTGGATATATTACTATGTGATTTAAGATGTGTAGGCCTCATATAAGACTTTATACTTAGATTGTAACTTCGCACATTAGCTCCTATTTAAAACGATTTCTAATAGTATAAATAAAAAATATTTAGATTTTGCTCTGCCAACTAATAAGCACAATTCTCGAGTCATCAGTGACCATCAGTTACAGAACGATAACTTCTGATATAATATTTAACACTAAACTATGATATGCATTACAATAAATCACAGACTATAGAATTGGAATGCTACCGAAAAGTGAGGTAAAGAAAATACTACCATATTTGTCACCAGTATCCCATAAGTGAATAAAATAACCCCACTCAGTACAACATTCCCGTGTTGTGCTCGGGAGTGGTTGGGCCACTGCAGAATAGGGCAACCGCAAACAATCTGCCGTGTGTACGTAAGAGGCGACTAAAGGCAGGAGCTGAGGATGGCAAGAGGGGACCCACCTCACCATGAAATATTTTCCCCCAGGATTAAATGGTAATTAATCCACAAAACTTAAGAAGGCAACGGGAAACCACCTCAGAAGCCATATTTTTCCCAAGCTATAGGCTACATAAGGTATGGCTAAGGCATAGACTTTGTGAAGGGATTAACATGTTGATCTGAGGAGTGCTCTTATGGAGCGAGAAAGCAGACTTTGAGTATGAATATGTACCTTGAACCTGCCACTTGGCAGTGCACTGAAGAGAGAAAGAAAGATATCCCATAAGTGAAAAAGTAACCCTACTCATTACAACAGAACTAAGTGAAAGAATAAGGAATTAACGATCTGTTTATCAATGATAATGTAAGTCAATGCTATCTCGTGCTGACTGATGTCCAATATATACTGTCTGTTAAAAAACATTTAATTAAAACTTTTCATTCCCCTCCCGTTTCTCGTGCGGGCTGCTAATACAGAGTGTCCAAGATATAAATTCTATCCTTTAGTCTCTAAATCACAAAGAAATACCCACAGGCAAGAACCTTGAACTTATAAGAAAAGATATGTATATCACGCCAAAAATGTAGCTAGTATAAATAACGAGAAATATTGGCTTCTTGTCCTAAACAATCTATGCCGCTTTAGATGCCTACTGCATTGCATGTGCATATGTGAAAAGGAGAGAAGCATTTAAAATACCGATTATTAAGTGGCACTTTAATTTCTGTAATAATATTTTTGCTTCTCATTTAAGCCGAAAGTATTGGATAAAATTGAATTTAAACAATATTAAATTCAAGTTACGCAACTCTTAAACTGAGTTGAATTTTCTTCTCACTTAAACTGGAATTCTATAATATTTAATTTGAGAATAGATATCCTAATTAAAATAGCGTTATTTAAATAGCGCATTAGTTGAGAATATATCTAAATTACATCGTCGCTGAACTATTTAAAGTATCACGAAGATGTGAATTAGAGGCATCTGATGTTTCCGCGTTAACCGCAGATTTATCACAATCATTTTTAAATGCACAATCATCGTCTGATTCATACGCCGCATGATTTTCGTAAACATCTCTTAACTTATCGTCTGAAGATGTCTCAGTTTTCGGACTACCGGACGGTTTAGCCGAGCCATTTTCTTCTGCGACCTGTTTTGTAGACCCACTACGCTCTAAAGCCCGAGCCGATTCGTCTACATTAGTGTCGTCAATTAAGTGCTGCTTAGATCCAGACAGATTATTATTGTTACAATATTTGTCAATCGCTTCAGAGTAACACGTTGAGCGAGTCCGGGATTCCGACGAAAGATTAGATGAGCAGGAATCTTCTGGGTTGATGTGGGATGTGGAGAGCAGAGAGTCTTCAATTCTTCCATTAGCATCGTATAAACTGTTCGGTATTTCTGCACTATTGATTCTACTAACAACTTCCTCTTTAGAATTACTCTGAGACTCACAACTTTCACCATTAACCTCCTTTAATGCGCAAGATATCACAGATTTATTACCATCAGCACTAAGCGGTTTCTCGATTATATCGTTTCCATTAACACATGACAGAGTTCTATTCGATGTAGATTCCAAATTCGGAACATTTTCATCATCTAAGGCAGAAGTGCCGTTATCACTTCCACCGGTACTAGATGTCATCTGATACCCATCACCAACCGTTACATCTCTCATCTGATCGTCAACAGAGAACTCGTCCACAAGCGTTCTGTCATGATCAGTCGTATCAAGCTCTACGTTCTGACCTGAGCTCAGTCGAGCAGTGACGTCACTGTCTACGTCATCGACGAGAATCTGGAGGGCGGAGTCAGAGGGGGTGTGATGAGTCAGCTGTTTAACGTTCAGCTCGTAGTCGTCGTCGCTGTCAGTGTCGTAGGAGATCGTGCCCGTTGAGCCCAGTCGAGAACAGCGCAGACCCTTCAGGCGAACAAGCTGCGCAGAAACACGATCAATCAGTTAGCTAATTTTAAACTTTCACAATGCTTACTTGTTTATTTCGTTCACTGTGTTTTGTTCGTTAATATTACGCCGAGAAAAAATGAACAGTTTAAAGTTTTAAAAAAGTGCAGACTTATTTAAGAGAAAGTCTACCAACAAAGTCCATTCGAGTAAGAAATAGCCACTATTGATGTAGCACGATCAAGGAAATCTATAGTTTGAACTTCAAACTATTAAATATTGATTTTTAATTCTTGACCTATTAACTATTGATATTTACTTGTTCAATGACATACTATCATTGTTGATCACATATAACTCTCAGCATTGCCTGACAAGTATGACCATAATTATGCACACCACTAAGCTTCGAAATGAAACCTTAAGCAGCATTCACATAAAAAGACATATGTGTTTATTTCAGCATCATCACCAAATCAAAAGACTATAATTTAAAAGACTATAAATTCTTACCTCTTCTCTAAGCTCGGCTATCTTTCGCTCGATGTTCTGATCGTCCCGGGCAGACTTAGAATGAAGCTGCTCAGCTGTAAGCAGCTCCTGATTCTGTTCAATAACAAACAACTCATTATACACTATACTATAAATTATACATTCATTATACAGCATTAGCATAAACTACAATAAGAAACACCAAATTCTCCATATTTTTAAGAATTTAAATAACAGGAAAACTCAGTGTGTAGTGTTTTTTGTTCGCATGGCTACACTCATGACAACCGCACGTTTGACAGGGGTTTCTTGCTAAATTAGTTTCTATTTTTGTAGTTTCTGTTATTTCATCCGTCACTCCATGGTTATTAGTATTAGTTGCCATTGATAGCGCACTGACGGCTTCCGATGCTGATTTAAGATTAACCTTCTAACACTCTGAAGACTATTTTTTTAAAGCTATTAGCACTCGATCCTCCACTTCGGTCACACATCCACGTATTGGCCGTACCAGATATAGCTCAACTTTATTCACTGACAAATAAATATAAATATGAGTTAAGATTATAATCATATGTATAAAAGATAAATACGAATTTAATTTAAACTCCTAATAAAAATAACAATTAATTCTAAATTAATATCAGTATAAATCATCATTACAGTCATCTTCTCTTGAATCCTAGTTTAAGCTCGGAATACAATTTTTGATATGCTTATTTTCCATTGGTTTTAGAAAATAATTTTGTAGCAATTTCTGGAGCCTAGGCGATCACCAATCGAATGCCCTTTCTGAGGCGGGATCAATGGCAATATCAATATAATTAAATAATTACTAATATTAATATCATTATCAGTTATCAATATCGAAATTAATGTTAGTATTAACTTTTACTAATATTAATATTAACAAATGACTATTGAGATTAACAGTAATAGATTCAACATAATCTACCTGTATCTCAAGTTCAGCTATTTTCTGCTGTAGCTCTGCCACTGTCTGCGCATGCTCCGCCTCTTTTATTCTCGCCATTATCTCCTCCTCTCTTCTCTACACACACACAAACAACTGCATGCTAATATCGAGAACTTAGACCATCTTCATCGTCCACAAATTCTAAAAGAAAAAATTATTTTTAGGAATATATGAAAGGATTGTCTAAGCTACATGTACTTTAAATTAATTAAAATAATTTATTAAAAGCGTATCTATGAAAGAATTACCTACGCTATGTTAAATTAATTAAGTTATCAATTGAAGATATCTACAGTATATAAGGATTATCCAGATGAAGGTCTAATTTCAAATATAGCAATTAAAAAGTGCAATCCATTTAGTCTGCTAGCTATCGGTCGGTATGCTATTTTCCATTTGCTTAGATTAGTACTACCTTCTATTTTACCAAGTATTAAATGAAATGAAACATAAAATTGAAGATAAGATATCAGAGAAATTACGAAAATGAAAGTATTTACCCAGTATAGCATAATAAACTGAACTCCACGTAATACAAAATTAAGGAAGAGATACATGATTAAAGATCTACCGTAGACTCGAGGTTTGATGTTTGGCGCTCCATGTCTGCGACAGCGACCTTTAGTTCTTGTTCTCTCTTCTCCAGATCACTCTGCTGCTCCTGTAGTCTGGCATTCTCTCCCTCCAACCTCTTCACTTGTCTCTCAAATATGTGATTCTAATCAATCAATCGATAAGCCCCTTATTCTATCAATTTGTCTCTGAAATATAGGATTCTAAGTAATCAATCAATTGGTGAGTCACTCATTCCCTCAATCTATCAAAATTTTAGTCAATCAACATGATTAGTTATACATTAATAAATGAATGAATGTATTATAATTGTAGGCAAAGTATTAAAAGGAAAATGCATAAAAAATTCAGAAGGATATGCTTAATCCATTGAGAAGTTACCGTTCTATTAGGAGTGTCTAGAAGAAATTAGCAAGACCCGATTTTCTTGTTATATTCTGAACAAAAAGAATACATTTTAAAACTGCATAAGTTACTATTAACTAGAAATCTTGCCCGGTGGAATTATGATTTTATATTAGAATTATATATTATAATTAGCGCAATGGTAGTACTTAAGTTAAGCAACTAAACGAAGTTAAGTAGAATCGAGCTCGATTAGTACCTAGATGGGTGCCTTAGAAGACTGAGGACTGAGTTAAATTATTGAGTCATGAAGTTTTAAATGACAAATACTGAGGTGATTTGAATCCTCGTGGGTTCGAATCTCGGCCGCGCTGATCTGAGAGTAAAATCTCGGACATTCACTGGACTGGTTATACGGAAAATGGTCTAAATTGCCTAATGGATTAAACATGTGGTTTTAATAGTGATAGATATCAACATAGTTAATTATTCACTATAATGCGTGTTTCCTTTCTTTTAACTTTTAAATTCGGGTTAACATCAATAACGCTTTTAAAAGGAAACGATTACAAAAATATACTAACCATGACGTAAAGAAGGAAATAATGAAAATTACAAAAAGCATCCAAGCAAGGAAACTCGGTAGCACGTGTGGTATATAATGTGCGTAACCAAAAGAGCAATAAATAGATTCTCCACCGGTTAGTAATACAAACAATTGCTTACAGAAGTTTCCATTTCCATCAGTCTCTGCTTGAGATTGGTGATTTCAGTGGTTTGGTTGGTCTCTCGTATCCTACAGGCCATCAGCTCCTCGCTCGCTTCCTGCAGCCTCGTCTTGTTCAATTTGCGATTAGCGTCCGGCGTGTTCCAGTCCTCCAGGTATTTCTAGAGCCCAATCAATGCATCAATCGTAATGCATCAATCATAATACATCAATCATAATACATCAATCATAATGCATAAGTCATAATACATCAATGGTAATGCATCAATCATCATCATCATCATGATGCGTCAATCATAATATATCAATTGTAATGCATCAATCATAATGCATCAATCGTAATGCATCAATCATAATGCATCAATCGTAATGCATCAATCATAATGCATCAATCATAATGCATCGACCACAATGCATCAGTCATAATGCATCAATCATAATACATCAATCATAATGCATCAATCGTAATGCATCAATCGTAATGCATCAATCATAATTCATCAATTATAATGCATCAGTCATAATGCATCAATCGTAATGCATCAATCATAATGCATCAGTCATAATGCATCAGTCATATTACATCAGCCATAATGCATCAATCGTAATGCATCGACCACAATGCATCAGCCATAATGTATCAATCGTACTGCATTCATTACAATGCATCAATCAGTTCAGATATATAAAAGCTGTTGTTCTAATAATTAATTAAGTCGGACAAAAGCCTGTCTTGTAAGCGATGTTGTCTGAGACAGAATTAGAGCTTAAATATATTATATCGGTGTGTAATTAGTATATTGTATATTAAAATCAATAAAACATACAAAATATGTGGGGGGTAATAATTAACATTTAGAATTTTACGGTTGAAGTGATTTCATGTTCTCGAGTGAAAATCTAAAAATTACACCCATAAAACAACTAAATCTATACCACGAAGGCTTACTCATTATATGGTAGACTAATAAACTTTGATCTAGCTGACTTGTGCACGCTTCAAATGCAAATGTGACAAACACAGTGGAGCCTGCGGAGGTTAAGTACAAACTGAACTGATAACATCGTTTCGTAACTAATAATTAAATTATAAAGTAAACGTATCATCGATATTATCATCATCACCATATCCCCTTAAATTCCAATTTTACTAGGGTTAAACGTATCGTCGATAACAAAACAAGTAAAACATTACTTGATTCCACACTCTGAATGTTTAGTAACAGAACACCTCCTACCTGCCAATGTCTCTCTAACTCTCCAACTTTTTGTTCCAGTTCTTTGACAAGAAGATTACTCTCAGCTTCCCTCATCTTGCTCGCAATCAGTTGCTCCTGTAAGCCTTGGACCTCATTGTCCGGTTCGTTCGTCGAACACTAGAAGAAAAATGGTAAGAATAACATCATCTGTATAAGCATATATTCACTCAGACTAACACCTTACTAAAAAACAAGTTAATAAAAATGAAGTAATAAACTACAACATTAAATATTACGTTTGACGTCCGTTTCCTGTCTAGAATGAATGCTACAGACATGAAGTGAACCTTACACTTACTGATCAAGAGTAACATGCCTAAAAGTTTATAAATTTATACAAAAGTTTATAAATTATTAATAACACATTACGGCCAATTGATCATTCACTTTGATATCTATGATAAATAATCGTTCACGATGATATCTATCACTTTTATTACCAAATGTTTACATGACAGATTCATTCATATCTTATACGTATGATTTTTTTCTCTCATAGACATACTAATCATAGAATAGAATAGAAAATACGAAAATCTAAGCAACATAGTTTGTACAGTATTTTATTTTGTACTATTAGCATACTCTAAGACAGAAGAAACTATTACATTTTCCAGTTCTTGGATTCTGATGCGCAGTTCTTGCACAGTAGATTTCTCTTTGATCTCTCTCTGATGAGCCTCGTTCAGACTCTGCTGTAACTGAGCTATACGAGCCTCCTTAGCGGCAACTATGGCTCTCACACTACCAGCCTCAGATCCATCGACACCATCCTGTAAATAAATGAGTATCAGCAATACGAGCCTCCTTAGCGACAAATGTGGCTCTCTGGCTGGAGCTAGTGGCGATGTCGGTAAGATACTCGACCGCGGATCTGTATGTGCGGGGTTCAAATCCTGGGCTCGCCCGGCACTAGCATCGCTTTTAAGTGAGGAAACTGACGTTAATCTTAGCTTTTTTAGCTTTACCTCTCATGTTCTCAATACCTCCGCATCAACTTCATCAACATCATTCTCAGAAAGAATATGCAGAATAAAATCATTTATATAAAGAGTTTAGACACAGATAAGTTTAGAGTTCTGTATCGCGAGAGTAAAGTAAGAGACCGGCTATGAACCGCGACCTCCTATTTAATCGAGAAGTTTCTATCAACTAGGCCATCGAATCGGATATTGCAGTGCATGGATAGTATACTACAAATAACAAGTCTTTCTCAATATCATAATAGTCAGATTGATTCGAGGGTCATTAAATGATTTCAGTTACTTGATGGCTAACTAACGACAACGTTCTTTGTAATAAGTGTGCTAGATTATAAAAAGCTGTAAAGCCAATTTTAACGTTAGTTCCATCTCTCGAAAGCGATATCAGTGTCGAGCATGGGCTTTGAACAAACACATACTGATCCACGGCTGAATATCTTACAGATATCGCCTATCTACCGACTAACTGATTGGACAGACTGAATAATTGTTGTTGTTTAGTGAGTGACTGACTGATTGGACTAACAGATTGGACTGACTGATTGGACTGACTGATTGGACTAACAGATTGGACTGACTGATTGGACTGACAGATTGGACTGACTGATTGAACTGACTGATTGGACTGACTGATTGGACTGACTGATTGGACTGACTGATTGGACTGACAGATTGGACTGACTGATTGGACTCACTGATTGGACTCACTGATTGGACTGACTGATTGGACTGACTGATTGGACTCACTGATTGGACTCACTGAATAATTGGTTGATGTTTAGTGACTGATTGATCGACTGAATTTTCAGTTTTCACTAATGACGGAAAGCAACAACAACAGTAGGACTCAACCTCAGTAGATTTACACAGGGAGTTCTCTTGGCTCTGCTGTCGACTGAACGACACCTGGCGGCGCAGAGAGAAGACTTCCTCCGAGGTCTGCGCATGCTTCACCTGGTCGTGAATCAGCCTGTCCGCCAGTGTCGTCGTCTCCTGTAGACACAACAACAATAATTTAAAGCTGGTAAAGCTAATGTTAACGTCAGTTTCCTCACTCGAAAGCGACGTCAGTGACGGGCGAGCGCAGGATTTGAACCCGCACATAATTATCCGCGGTCGAGTATCTTATGTAATCTATAATAGATAACATTATCATAATCTTCCCTTGAATCAGAGTTTAACTAGTGTCAGGGTTAGTCAATACTGTAGCAATTTCTGGCGCCTAGGCGCAATCCAACCTAATGCCCGTTCGGACGTTGATTTAAATTTATAAATAACAATAGCATAAAAATGGTAAAGCCAAGTTTAACGCTAGTTTTCTATTTTACAGGTATGCCAAAGATGGGTGAACGAGGATTTGAACCCTGAACCAAATTATTTGCAGCCGATTGTCTTCACGATATACTACCAGCTCAGCTGTACAAGTAGAAATAATAGTATAAAATAATTAAACGAATATTAAAATATGTAATATATATATATATATATATATATATATATATATATATATATATATATATATATATATATATATATATATAATTCATATAAAACTTACAACAGAAATAGAGCAGATTCACATTGGATACAATAAAATCAAAGTTAAACTATTGCACTTCTAAAGTTCTACGCTAGTAGGTTAATCTAAAGGGACAACTGAATTTCAAATACCTAAAAGAAAAAATAATATGCCAGTAACTTTATTTCTTTACACATTGGTTGTGCAAAATGTAGTCTCATAGCCACTTTACTCTGTAAATGTAGCAGATGCAAATTTGAGAGAAAAAAATCAACCCAATAACGAAAATAAACCATATACTGGCTGGAGACAGCGGCACTCGACCGCGGTTCAATATTTACGGGGTTCAAATCCTGGGCTCGCCCGTCACTGACATTGCCTTCGAGTGAGGAAACTGACGTTAACCTTGGCTTTACCAGCTTTATATATCAGTATGAACAAAATTTTAATACGACTATTAATACACAACGTAATTAAACCTCTCCATGGCAGTTGTTCACGCTTTGTAATGAAAAGGTTTAGACATTTTACTAAAACATAGTCATGAAGGTTATCCTTACATTCTCCAAACTCTCGATTCTCTGGCGCAAAAGTCTATTCTCAGTCTTTAACCTCTGCAAAACAATTCACAAGTCAATCAATTAATGAATCTATTGATCATATCATAAAATCATAATATAAATAAGTTCTTAAAAAATTACACATAAATAAAAAATAAATGTAGAACAATCAATTAGTGGTAATGCTTATAAGACCACAGTAATAAACAAATTCCTGATGAACATCTACAATAATAAAAGAAATTGTAATCCTCCAACTCTGTGGAAGTGAATGTGAAAACTAACGTTATATATATACATGTATATATATATATATACATACATACACACACACACACACATATATATATATATATATATATATATATATATATATATATATATATATATATATATATATATGTATACATATGCATATATATATATCTACATATATATATATACAGTGTATATATATATACAGTGTATATATATATATATATATATATATATATATATATATATATACATGTATATTCTGCATGTTTAGGTATATAAAAGAGTATCATTACCCTCAGATCAGCTTGATCCTGAGTCTCCTTGCTCTTCAGAGTATTGTATTCCTTTTCAAGTCTAAAACACAAAATATTAAAGAACAACATATCAACGCAGTCCTCCGTAGAATTTCTCTCAAGCTTTACGTCTTAAAGAACAGACATAATAAATTTTCAGTCATCATGAAGGAAGAAAATTTACTTCCGTATAACCTGCCATACATCAGTATGCTAGAGAAAGATAGCAATGAAATGACAGCGCGATATAAACAAAACAATCGAAATCTAAATTGAAAAAATAGTAGCTTAAATTTTCAAAATTTAAACTATTATTTATTCAATTTAGATTTCGATTGTTCTGGTTATATCGCACTGTCATTCTATTGTAATATTTCTGTAGCGTACTGATATATGGCAAGTTCAAGGTATACAGTAAGCTCCTACTTAATCTTTCACCGTTCCACGCCCTCAAATGATTACTTGATTACTATATTCATATCGATAGATAAATTAATCATAAAACAAGAATATGCCTTTGTCAAACTTCAAAATAGCCCTAAGATTGAAAGAAATAACAGGAGGCGAACTTTGTTAAGCTTGGGGGTAAACAAATGAAGTTAAGCAATGCTAGGCTCGGTTAGTACTTGGAGAGGCGATGAGCGAGTGTTGACTGTTGAAATCTTTAATTAGCTAAAAACCCGTGGAGTAGGAAGATTGTTCTTAAATCCACGCCAGCTGCACTCAATTTGATAACAAAAACGCTTGATCATAGTAATGAAGTAAGAAGGAGGTAACAAAACAACAACAAAAGGAAGTAAGCAAGGAAACTCTGTAGCAAGTGCAGTATGTCAAGTGTATAATATACAAACAAACAAATGACGCTTCTTGACGAACTTATCAATGAACAAAAAATGACTTCTAGTGTGCATCCAAAGCAATCCTTAGTTATTGCTTAGTCGGCTCTTACAATACGCGCAGTAAACGGTTCGTTTACTTTGCAGCAAATATCGCAACATTTAACGTTCCCTCAATGTTACACTATAGTTACACTAGTCTAAAAGTGTAAATTTACACTAAAGTGTAAATTTATACAATATATCAGTGAGCGCGATCGCTGAAAATCTGATTTTGAGATGACATTTTACGGACAGCCGACAGTCGATATAATTACAAAACAAATGACACTATCCGCAGTTCGCTCTGATCATAGCTTCACGCTATACGCGTGTGAAGACTTTTTGCTGATAATTTAGCCAGATGTTACAACTCTGATATCACTGATCATTGTCTACTGAATTACACGATAAATCCTACTGCTGGCAGATTGCATCAACCTTTTCATTCGATCTTAGAAGATTTTCATTAACTATTTAATTTTATGTATAATGGAAAAGCTTTCTATTAGTATCCCGACCGTACTTTAACTGAGATTCAAGCTAAGATGACTATGATAATGATGATTTAATTATATATACATGTAGGCAGTAGAATTAAACATTGACTTAAGATAGATACAGATAAGATTCAGATCAAATTAATAATTGTTCTTACAGAAATGTAATTTTCTACGTAATTGACTACACCAACCAAAATACGCAGAAACGAAATTGCAAACATGCTACGCTTGAAAGATGTTTTGTAAAATCAACAAAACTCAAATTTTAATTCAGATTACTTGAAAATGATCGTTAGCGAATCCTTTAAGGAAATTAATCTAACCCAAACTCAAAGTCAGAAAGATAGCTGTCCGAGATTTCTTCCTGCATCTATACGAGTTACTCAGCAGTCATTCTCATTAAGTAATCCACAAGAAGACCTCTACAGTTTACAATTGCCTAGGTTTAATTTCAGGTAACTCTTGAAAACGCACTTCTTTAACGACAGTTAAGACTAAAGTCTCTACTGGCAATCCAATTGCTAATAATCCATACAGATGAATCTGCTAAATATACGCCTTTTAAATATAATTTTAATAGTAAATACAGTTCAACTTAACTAATATCATTTCCAGATCTACATTATCTAATCAGCTGATAAATCAGTGGTATGAACTGAATATAAAGTGTCCCTTATGGAAAATGGTATAAAGTGGATTTAAATAGACCACGAAGAGTTAAAAAGCTTATAAGTCTAGCCCTAAGGTAGCTATAGGCAAGCAAGGCTTAAGTTAGGTTATAAGTCGGTTGGGCCTAAATGAGAAAATGATTGGCCTAAGGCATAATAGGCTAGATATACCTAAGTAACTCTCTATAGGTTATATTCCATTTTCACAAGGAAAGTACTCATAGTATATACTGTACACCATATGTCAACAACGTTCAGTCAAAGATATTTAGAACTGCAACAACAACATAAGACCTTCTATGCTATTATAAATCTCGACAAATGTCATATATCTGGCATGACATCAAAGGTATGCTTCACAATACAAGATGACTTCTTCGACAGGTTGATGACAACAACACCAGCGCCACCTCTTAGATAAATGTTTTTACAGTTGTCGTTGTTGTTACAATTCCAACGTAACACAAGTCAGAATTGTGGTTCTAATTCACATTAGTCAAAGTCCGGGCGGCAATAGACCAAGTTAGGTCCAATAAGATATTGAAATGATTATTAATAATTAATTAATTAATCTACACAACGTAACTAAAATAAATTAAAAATAAAACATTAAAGAGGCTCTCAGCATAATATTTAATATGACAATTCATGCACATCCTCACCGCAAAATATTTGTTTAGATTTTACTCTATTTTGGATATATAGTACAAATGATTTAAACCTTAACAATTAGATAGTCTAACATAAATGTTAGGCGGAATAAATCCAAAATTAAAATCCTTTAGGCCTATGTAATATATTATCATTGAAAACCATCCTTATACAATCAAATTTATCTATGAAGCACTCCTAACTAATTGCTGAAGAATGAGATAGACTTTAGGCTGGTAATTATTTGTAATGTAATCTTAAATATTTGCAATTATTTGTAATTCGGATGAATACTTTATTAGATTTCCGTCCATCTTTTAATTATTTTCGAAAAGTGTCAAGCTGAACACCGCATAGTCAAACCAGCTAGCATAGAATATACGAAAATATAACGTCTATTTAGTCTTCGAAAGATGGAACAGAAAAAATACCGATCTAGTATCAAACCAGCGTATACTTGTGTGTATTTGAAAACTGACAATTTAGCATTATCTTGAAAACTATCATTTAGTATAACCTTTTTTACTTCTGTTTATAATTATTTAAGTTCTGTATAAATGATTCTCTATCATCCCAGTAAAGCACTGCCAGTCTGTTACATTATATTTGCATATTCAATTAGTCACACTTGCGCATTGGACTAAATCAAATGTTTTATTTGCAAGACTTCCTAAGTTCCTATCGCACCGTTTAGTTAGTATTATTTTATACATAAACATCGCATGTACTCAAAATCAATCAATTAATCAATCAAACAGTCACCAATACAAGCGTTCTTTAAAGCACTGGTCAACTAACAAGATGGTAAAGACTATTCACGGTATTACGATATAAAAAGATAAAACTCTTAAAAACAAAACTGTATAAATACGCAAACATTACAAGTCTTTCATATGATCGGCTCATTTTTTTTGATTGTCCACACAGGTGTTTATAATGTTGTTCACATATCTTGCTTTTTCAATTCTATAATATCTCACTAGTGAACACAATGTGGCTAAGCATAAACCTTATTTGTCACGGTTGTCTCTACGTTATTCAGCAATTCCATTCCTATTGATAATTATTACTCTGTGTATTTTAGCCCCTGCAATTCTTCCCACTACTCTCGCTTCGATATGTTTAATAGAAAACTTTTCACGCACAGAATAGTTGAATTATTCATTACCGCGTAGCCTAAAGGCGTACAGCGGTTCACAACAAGCCGCTAAAGCTGAAATCTAATGAAATGAAAACTTTTTATTACAGATACAACGCTATATACATCATCTGCAAACACGCACATGTCATAACGACAGAATGCTAGAACAGCCGCAGCCCTCTGGAGCCAAACTAGTCTGCCTAAAAGTAGTATTCTATACTTTATACTGAAGGCAAGAAAAGGCTGATTCTAGTTTAATGTATTTAAAAAGTAATGTATTACAATAAATAGCAAGTATACAAAAAATCTCGTAGAATTCTGATACCAGAGCACCGCGATCGATTTAGCCTACTTTAGTTTTAAAAGAAATTAATGGGCATAAAGTGGAAATCCAAAAAGTGGAAATCCAAAGTAACACTTTCCCTGGCAGGTCCATGGCATATGACGCCTTCACCCTTCTCTGTCTTCCGTTTTCCTCTTCATGTCCACAGAAGTGTGGATCTTTAAACAATCTAACATTTCTAATCTCGGTCTAATTTTCAACGTTTTCTAGTTTCCTTATATCATCCTTCCCTAAGGTTTCACATCCATATAATAGCGCGATCCATAATAGTAATAAAAAAGCTAAAGTTAGCGTCAGTTTCCTCACTCGAAAGATTGTCAGTGACGGGCGAGCCCAGGATTTGAACCCCACGCATACTGATCCGCAGTCGAATATCTTACCGACATCGCCATTTAATTTTTTAATATATAGCATAATCAACCGCTAATAGCATTCTAAAATAAATACATATGAGATCATTAATTAAAAATAGAAAATTTCGTCATAATAAAAATTATTGGGAGGTTCTTCGCCATTTGAAAAGTGAATAAACTCTAAAGATTTGTATCATTGATGTAACTGATTCCAACTTAGACGCAGTAGTAGAACTGCGTTCAATGGAGCATCGCCCAAAGTATCGCCAGATTACGTTAAGAACTTCCCAGCGAACAGCAATGATGAAGCTACCCACTACCAATAGAATAGCTAAGAAAAAGGAAAAATATGAAAAGTAAATAGATGTTCGTTCCTATAAAACAATGGGCTTTACAGCTTGTGGTTTTTGATAGCTTTGTTAGGAAACGAAACAACGATAACTTGAAATGTCCATAAATATCCTCGAAATAAGAAGAATTAAGTTATAGAAACAGCAATGTTTCATCGCGACAATGTTTTAGTAGTTTGCTCAGAAGGTTATCAATTATTACAAATCTTCAGTATTTATATTAACTACAATATACCTAAAGGCTACAGCACATAAAACCAATACGTGAGATGGAACCTGTATGCTACGAGAGAATGGCACCTAAATTGTACATGTATATTTTGTCTGCTTTTATTACGATTAACGTAAGAACTATGCACACATGTATAAATGGATCTTTCTTTTCCATTGTTAGGTTTCTCTATATAATACTCGATTTACACATACCACTATCCTGAAAAGGAATATTCTGTTCCAAGTTATTATTATTATTATTCAGCAAATTATTTAATGCATCTTATACTAATATATATATATATATATATATATATATATATATATATTATCGATACATATATATATATATACATATATATATATATATATACATATATATATATACATATATATATATATATATATATATATATATATTATATGGTATATCATTTTGGATGATTTAAAGATCCACTCATAGGTAGACATGAAGAGGAAAGCGGAAGACAGAGAAGAGAGGAATCGTTATATACCATGGTATACCATTATGGTATACCATCGTAAGTGATCTAAGATATATATATATATATATATATATATATATATATATATATATATATATATATATATATATATATATATATATCTTCTCTGTCTTCCGCTTTCCTCTTCATGTCTACCTATGAGTGGATCTTTAAATCATCCAAAATGATATACCATTATTCATGGGGGATTCCGCTTATGACGAGGTGGGCCCCTATGCCTTCCTCAGCTATATATATATATATATATATATATATATATATATATATAATATTATATATACAATATTTTTTGAAATTCATATATTATGCTATATTATTTAAGCATTTAATTTTTAATCAACTATTATATCGGATTATATCACATTCAACTATTACAACAGATTAATAAAATAAACTAACATATCTAACTTATCCTAATTCTAACTACACACCACTACTACAATATTAGATTACATTTGCTAGTCTAAAATTGATATTACACAGCAAAGACAAATCAATAGATATAATCGATAAATTATAACTTAGTCTAATTGATATCTATACTCGATGTAAGCCCTACGTGAAGTCTGACTACTAGATGTTAGCAGATCTAGCATGCGACTGTTACAGTACATTGATATCAACTGGGCGCTAGCAGTGCGGCGTAGCGATGTTTTGCTAGCGGTTGTAGCGTAATCTGTTTGTTCTGTCATCCGTGTTCAACCAACCGATCACAAGCACCAGCGTACAATTACACATACAATGACTTACATAGACATACATTTAGAGACATGCTACAATACACGGTGCAGCGACAGGTATCTCTGCAGAGACATAAAAATAGAGAGAGAGAGAGAGAGAGAAAGAGAGGGGGAAAGAGAGTGGAAAGAGAGTGGAGAGAAAATGAAGAGAGAGAGAGAGAGAGAGAGAGATAAAAACGTAAACACGCATTATACTGAAATGATCAACTATGTTGATATCTATCACTTTTAATACTACACGTTTAACCCGTTAGGCAATTTAGACCATTTTATGTATAACCATTCCAGTGAATGTTCGAGATTTTACTCTCAGATCAGCGCGGCTGGGATTCGAACACACGAGGGTTCAATTCACCTCAAGACCTGTCATTTAAAACTTCATGACGTTACCCCTACTCCATTAAGACATTCCATAGATATTACAAGTAGCTGCATCTACAGATACAGCCAAGTCAGCTAAATATATATCGCAGCTTATAAGAAAATGAATGCATATGATATGCATTTCCTTTATTACATGAACTACATTATATTATCAGATACATGTACAAAAATACGCGCAGACAACTTTACAATTCACCAACAACTATTAGTCGTAGAAAACAACTGAGCATGATCGGTTACCTCTACATTTATTTGAGAGTGATCTATTGGAAAGAATGAAGCAGGTCAGGAGAACTAACGAAACGAAACTGTACATGTGCATTTCAATATACACAGATCAGAAGGCAAAAAGAAATCATATCGGAGTCATATTTTTATCAAAACAAAAGCTACATTAAAGTTGGCTCAGTAAACACGCAGCACGATGTAAATATGCCTTAGAGTCAAACTCTTGTAAAATACACAGGCCTACACTCAACATGACGCACGCACGATATATAAGTCATCATAGGACAAGAGTCTCCATAACATACAATCAAGCATTCATAGCATTCATAAGGGGAAAAGAAGAATGATTAATAGTTCTTTAATTGGTTGCTCTTAACTAAGCGGAAACAGGGCAGCAAGACGTCATCGATGAATAACTCAATAGTATACATGGCTATAACTTGACATAGGCATTTGCGCACAGGTAGCAAATGGGCTGCATATTGTGTATAACAAAGAGGAACGACATTCAGTCAACAATAGAATAGTTTAGTATGGAATATACAATATATACATGTATTTGAATATATTATGTTCATAGCTCTCTATCCATATCTACAGCCCATGTAGAAATATGACCGTATCTCCTACTAAATTAATACTGTAGCAGTTAACTTAACAACTAAACTCCATATCTATTGTCGATAAAACTGTAGAATTACGACAATATTATTAGAGTTATACTGTTATCCATGAGAACATCGAGCCTTGTGAAATCAAAACCCACCAGTGAGCAGAATGTCGGATAATATAAATGGTTGAAGGTTTACGCGTTGATCATTGATCATAGTTCATGAACTGTGTCATAATTGACAGCGTTTTGACGTGTATTTTCTGGTCACCCTGACTATACTGTAGGTGTACAAGTATGTACATGGCATATATATATATATATATATATATATATATAATATATATATATCTATATATATATATATATACATATACATATATATATATACTGTATAGGTCTATTCATATTCACATATACATACGGCATATATTCGTACTCTGAGTCTATGGCGCTGCATAACGAGCACTCCTAAGATCAACAAGTTAATCCTTTCATAAAAGGCAAAGCCTTAAGGATAAGGCTGTGCCTTTTGTCTTATAGATCTTGGAAAATAAGGCTCCTAAGTGGTTTGCCGTTGCTTACCTCAGTTCTTGCTTAATCGCCTCTTACGACACGAGCCATTGGTCTATAGTTGTCCGGTATAATTATATTCAGTATATATATACATGTATATACTGTCAATAATAATAATACTCTATACACAGGTATACAGTATCATTATATCAGTGAAGCCTACCGCTGCTATTCAATTGAAGTTCCTAGATTTGAGAATATTTCGAATTATTGATACTATGAGATATTATTGGTAAAGTCCGATATATTCTCTCAAATACGAAGGATTAAAAAGACCGGCACAGTTGAAAACTGATGGAAATTTAAACATTTAGCGAAATTGTCCTTCATATTACCTTTGATTCACGAATTGGACGTTTGACTCAAGAAAAAGACCCATACGAAAAGCATAGACCGTTTAACATAATAATTATAGATGACTAAACTAGATGTTTCATCATAGTTGATCACTTCTTGGCAATGAGTGGTAAACAGTAGTCAGATATAAACTGGCCCCTAATTCGACATCCCTGACATTGCCTTATGGCGAGGAATCGGACGTTAAATTCTTATTGATTGATTGATAAAGATTAATTTATTCATTCATTAATTACAAAATGTCACTACTGCACAACTATATGACTGATATAAGAAAAAAATTTTAAATATCAAATACAACGACAAATTGATCCTTTATAAATTTTTACTCATATCGTTTCATCAACAGACTCGTAAGTTGAGAAATTATCAAGTCACCTGTAATTTAATGCGATCACAAAAGCTTTAAAGTTAAATCCATCCAGTATATTTCCTAACTATTTTCTGCTACACTTAACCAATAGCGTAACTTTTCATTTACCCGTTTTCGACAAAGTCAGAAATTCCTCATAAATATTAATTAAATTACTATAGATAGATAGATATACATGTAAATACATGTGTATGTAACGAGAGAAATAAATGAAATACTGATATTTTACCAAAAAGAAGAAAACACAACCCATTAAAGTCCAATCATTACTCCCCCAGAGCTCACCCAGAAATCGCTCCAGGGTTCAATGCTTCCGATCATTTACGATCATTCTATATAACGTTACCTGAGGTACCTACCATAAGTTACCTACGAAACATTACCTCACGCTACCTGAAGTACCTACGATAAGTTACCTACGAAACATTACCTGACGTTACCTCAAGTACCTACGATACGTTACCTACGAAACATTACCTGACGTTACCTGAAGTACCTACGAGATGTTACCTACGAAACATTACCTGATGTTACCTACACTCTTTTAAGATATTGATAAATTTATTTGAACATAATACGCAATAATTAATGCAGTTCTCAAAACTTCTAAGAAAATGCATCTTACTATCACTTTCAGAATAATAACTTTCCAATCTAATGTCACGTCACACGTTAGACGCAGGAAACTGACATTAAACTAGGCTTCAGCCTATCAGACGTCAAATGAATCTTACTCATTAGTAGGAAAGCCACAGAGCTCTAACGGAATGCTCCGGTTATTAAATCAATGCTAACTCAAATGTTGACTAAATATATAATAAATCTCAAATATCTGATTAAATAGATCACTTACTTCTTCATTTTCCTCGCATTGTAGTTGACTTGGAAAGCTGTTGTGAATAAAGACTCGGGATCTCCTTCAAACCTGGCAGGCAGATCTTTCTGTAGAACCTGGAGAATAACATTACATGCATCTTATTTACACGTATTGGTGTAATATATGGCGAACGATACATACTTCTCTCTCTCTCTCTCTCTCTCTCTCACTCTCTCTCTCTCCCACTCTATGTAGAGTTCTGCACAGAGACTCGTCCAAGGAACATACTCTTACAATATTATTCTTACTTCATATGTACAATATTTCCTCGCATCGCAATGTCACTTAGCATGTTCTAGAAGCAATGTAATGCTGAGACTCCGTCAATATATAGACGATGTCGCTCTGATAGAGAAGTCTCTGACAGTCCCAAAGATAGAGAAGCTAATCATTTAGCTATGATGCAGAGTCTGCAAACCTCAACTTTCACATAATGTTTAAAATAGGCTGGGACTAGGCTAAACTAGACTATGCATGATTAAATTTCAACAGAAAATAGCATATTTTAATTTTGCGAAGATTAAATGTAAAAAATAATATTTATTTATTACGGAAAAGTAGCCTTCCATATATTCATGTCTATATTTAGATGTTTATGCTCAGTCGAAAGAAGCTGCTCAGCCGGGCGTATGATCATTATTTCAATTTCAAAATTACACAATTTCGTTTTCTAATTTTAAAGTAACTGATTGATTACAATAATTAACACAAATAAATAAGATAATAAAGTATTTTGATGTCATCTCAATGAACTTCACCATTATATATAGTAACTGCACTTTTGAACTTTGTTACACAAAAATACTGACTTTGAGTAAATCTGAAGCGTAGCGATAGGATAAAGCATCCAAGACAGCTTTCATAAAGAGCCGAAGCTTTCGTTCAAAAATAATTACTCTAAAGATAAACATCCTAACCATTACGCCAATGTAGCTTATTAGTGAACTGCTTTAACAGTAATACCTTCAGTTGTGTGAAGTACACACTACATATTATATAGTATGATACAGGAATTAAACGGGTTGCTGAAGAATAGACCAACCGTGGACTGCAAGTGTCTAAAAGGCAACAAAGCGCTAAGATCCAAACTAAAGTAAGAAATGGCATTCGGTTGATGAACACCTTAGCTCCAGAACCTTAGTTACACCGGAAACAAGGGAAGATGATGATAACGCTAAGTGAAATTAAATGCAGCGTATGTATTCATTTCGTCCGTTCTTTACAGTTTCATGGAAAGGAACCAGGAATAGACCTACAACTCTTGCCTTTACAACACTGCAAATGTACATATTGTTATTGATGCCGTTATTTAGCCTTAAATTAATTAACATTATGAATATTATTGATGCAGCAAACACAACTTACTCTCATCATTCCTTCCATATCAAGCGACTGTAGCTCCGAGGAGCTCAACTGTAGCATAGCAAAACCAATCCGAAACACTATCTCCAGACCCTAGCAGAACAAAAATCAGCGCAATTAAAGAATTAGAATTAAATCTGCAATTAGAAGAGGAAGATCTAAACCTAGCACAGTTGCTTTATTTTCTAATTTTAAATATTCGCAACTGTAAGTTAAGGACCCGACCCAGGCCAAACTGGGATTCAATGGAAGATGACGATGATGATTTAAGTTATGGAGAATATGAATTGTCAGCAAGTTGCGCGGAAAAAATATATATACCAAAGTTCATATAACGTATGGATTATAGTATTTAATTAGGCTCAAGTTAATATCACTTCCTTACGTAAATCGGTATAGGCCAATTTACATGTACAAGCTAAGCACTTAACGCAGTGATACACAAGACAATAGTTTATCCCGACCCTAGGATTCCAGAGAAGAAGATGATGAAGATGATGATGAATACAAGGCAATTATAATGTAACATATTTCATTTATATTTAATTACATCATATTAGAGAAGTATAACAACTTAATATCCATTCCAACAACCATTCTAAAATAAAATTATTTTTTAAAAATCAACCATATACACTAACAATAATAAAATTGTCAAATAAAGCTCTGCACTCATTATGTCAGTCAACAACCAATCACTGTTAATCGATGTTAAACTGTATTAACAAGTGTAAACAACTGAACCTCCAATAGGAAGATGTCGAATATCCTACAGACTAGAGGCATCGGTAGAGAGGTGGCGTACAGCGTCAGGAACCAGGGAGTGGCAAACATAGATACGTGGAAGTCATGTGTGTGAAAGTGTGTGCACAACTCCGGCAGCTGTTCCTGTTGGTATAACGCAAGAATTACAGTTAAATGTATCACTTAAAAAAATACATTACTTATCAATCAATCGACATCAAACCCCGCACAGTCCCCTCATAACTAATTATCGTTTGCCAAAAGTACAATGTAAAACTGAGGAGAAGTAGTGCAGCCAGATAAATGCTAATTCGACAGCAGAAAAAAGGAGTAAGTCTGAAATTTACACGAACAGTTTGTATTTAAATGGATTTTAAAATGTCATAAATGCTTGTTTTATCAAACACAGGGAAATTGAGAGTTAGAACATTTAGATACAGCATTAAATAATTAATTTTCAATTAATTATTGTTAATAACAACTTATAATAATTCAAAATTCTTTAAACTACTAATAATAGATAAGGGCCAATATTTTAGTCAATTCAAATATTATCCAACATTTGGATAACAATCATTTAATAACTATAAATGTAACAGCTATTTCTACAGAAAAACACATCATTTACATGAGTAAATGGAACTCTTTGAGAGAGGAGGTTGTCAATGCGGTGACGGTGAATAGCTTTCAAAAAAGCTGAATTCTGTAATAATATATGATTGGGGAGTGAAATAATCCCTTGGCTTTCTTCCTTTTTTCCTGCTACCTAATTATGAAGAAGGAAAGGAATAACGAAAGATGGTAGTAGTTCAGGTAAATTCCGATAAACTTCAATAAATTATCCAAAGATCATTTACCTAGGTATGGACCTGAGTCCAAAACCTATTCTCAAATAAACATCAGTATGGATCCGGACTCGACAAGGTGTCCTTTAAACAGATTTTCCCGGCTCTTTACAAAATAATATACAAGAATAAATCTAAACTGAACCTGAATCATGGACTCGAGCTGGAACATGCACAATCCTAACTCCGCCATGGATGGTTTGTACAGATCCCGCAGGCGATTCACCTGCATCATCTTGACCAGAACTGCGAATGCATCTTCCTCGGGCATCTGTGTGAGTAATAAATGATTTCTGAAATTTACTTATTTTAATAATTAACAATTTTGTCATATAAATCAATTAGTTCCTATAAGTCAATTGCTTTATATGGTGATTTAATTCATATAAATCATTTGTACGGACTATATTCGTTGCCTAATTAATTTATTCCATGAATGCTCAATAAATAAGTAAAGTTAAGGTTAACGTCTGTTTCTGTACAAGAGAACTTAACGTCACTTTATCTCTCACAAGTGGTATCAGTGACGGGTGATCTTAGGATTTGAACCAACACATACATATACGATCCGCGGTTGGATATCTTACCGACGTCTCCACTGGCTTCAGCCAAAGTTACGATTAACCATGTCAAGGATCGATTATAACCTGCTAGGAACCTGTAAATCAAACTCGAAGACGGTCACTGGCCATGACACATTATTATTGTTATTATTTTTCTTTTAAATACCATGGGTGTAAAGAACCCCGAGGTTTGATAAAAAAGATTCAAACAATATGTGCTTAATCGCCGTCCGGCTACTCGAGGTCATCTAGCTGCTTTAAAGAATTGCTAAAGCACACTGCATTAAATCTTTATAGAGTCATGAAGACCCTTTGAGAAAGAAAATATGTCTCTCGCTTATCGTCGGTTTTCTCCTGCAATAAGTCTGTCTAAGCCATTAATGAAGTTAACTCCATCGAGATATTATATTATTATTAATCAATAAGAATTTAACGTCCCGTTCCTCGCCATAAGGTAATGTCAGGCACGTATTATTACTAAATATTATTATTATTTTATTATTTTTTATTTACCCCGGTGTAAAGAACCTGGGGTTTGATAAAAACGATTCAAGCAATACGTGCTGAATCGCCGCCCGGCTACTCGAGGTCATCAATCGGCTTAAAAGAATTGTTAAAGCAGACTGCGTTAAATCTTTGCAAAGTCATGGAAAGCCTTTGCCAAAGAAAAGATCTCTCGCTTATCGCCGGTTTGCTCTGCAATAAGTCTGCCTATGCCATTGGTAAAGTCAACTCCTTCGGGATTCATCGGGCCCATGGTTTCAATGGCCACAGGAACAACGTCATATCCTAAGGATAGATCACGGTATTTATCCAACTTCCTAGAGGCGGCATGAACTGCAGCTCCACCGGCTGTGACTGAAGTCGTATTCAGGTAGGAGTTTGCCATAGTGTCAATGACCGTGACGTCCCATACGGCACATTTACCGTTGCACCAGAGTACTAAAGTCAGGTATTATTATTATTATTATTATTATTATTATTATTATTATTAGAATTTATATTACAACTGAACTTAAATTGCTTATTATTTTAATTATAGTTGCGTGCACAGCAGAAAAGTCAAATTGTAATTATTATTATTATTATTATTTTACATATTATTATTAATAATGCACTGATTGTTACCTGCATAAGCAGCAGACCGACAATGAAGCTGCTGCCTTGACAGTACCCCACCTCTGCGTCATATAAAGAGTACGCCTGAAGTCACAACCAAAGTTATATTTATTTATAGATTATATATATCTTTATTATTATTTATTTTATAGCTTTAATACAATTCTTAGTAATTATCATAAATAATTAATAGAAGTCATTTACATATTCCAAACATTTATAAATTATATATTAATTTTCAGGAAATTAAAAAAATATTAAATAGTTTAATCTAGTTATAAGAAGTCTTAAGGCTGCTGTAAAGAGATTAAAATTATAGTTTAATTTCACAGCATATCTAACAAGTTAATTCAACATGCAGATCAAACTAGTAAATGTATATACATGTACATGGCAATAGTAATCTATCATTTAGGCCTACTCGTGCACAGAAATAATAAATCATCGCAACCGACCAACTAATCAACTTTAATCTCAGTAAATTTAAAATTGACAAGTGCGTCAATCAACAAAAACCAAGCGTCCATTTAGAGAAAAATAACACAGCAAATCATTCAATCAATTATAATTAATCTATTTTACACTCAGCCAAACAATCATAAGTAAAATAAATAAATCAAACAAACAGCATTCACCACTAACCTTTGAACATTAGGCCTAAATAGCTCAACTCTTATTTACTTCTAAGAAATATCGAAATCTAGAAATTAATAATCATTGAATTAATATGCACCTAGAAATAACCCCTAAGGCATTATCAAACTCCCTTACCCACCACCATTCCACTCATGATTTTATAACATTTAACTTTTCATTTAAGTTCATTATTTGATTTGCTTTTTGTTTATTTTTATAACTAAATTTTTTCATATTGTTTTTTATTCTCATTTTGTCAGAAATTCAGTCAGTCAACTGATCAATCAATCAATCAATCAAACAATCAATCAATTAATTAAGCAATCAATCAAACAAACAATCAATCAATCAATCAAACACTCAATCAAACTGAATAATCAATCAACGTATCAATCAATCAGTCAATCAGAAACCTTCATGACACTGAACAGACTCTCCTGCCCCTTGCTGTTCTTGTTTCTAAACATCTCGTGGTCTGGGAAGGTTCTCGTGATATCTCTTCTGATCAGCTTCTCGCAGGGTGACGTGACCTTCATGTACTCGATGTACTTCTCGTGTAAATCCTTGGAGTCACTCGCGCCTGAAAGGAGCGGCCAGACAATGCCTCTGAAGTGTTGAGGTACTCCTCTGCGAGCTAACTCCTGCCAATTAATAAACAATCAATTAGATTGTTAGTTACTCGATCAATAGATTCACCTTAAGCCAAGATATTCGATAGCGTATCAGTATTTGTGGGGTTCAAATCCTGGGCTCTCCCGTCATTGACATCGCTTTCGAGAGGAAACTGACGTTAACATTAGCTTTTTTAATAATCTATTAATTAAAAATCTATTGATTAATAATCAAACAATCAGTAACCAATCAATTAATAATCAATCAATTAGTCACTGGATCAACCAGTGAATCAAGCAATAATGATCACAAAAACACATTACACAGACGAGAGAAATACCCAGTAGGAATTCCACTATATCTAATTAAAGCTAGTGGGAAGAGTTCAAGGTAAACAGAGATAATAATGAATTGAACTACGACTAGTAGTCAGCAAAATCGTTTGTAGGTTTTATGGATTTACATATCGCGATCTTGACTTTTATGACTTTTACCCTAACTTTCTATTTGAAACTCCTATTTTCAATTTCCGTTAAGTCTGTCAAATAAACTAAAAAGAGCTTCTGATGAGACATACGAGTAGTCAGATGATGATGATGAGTAACATGGATATTCAGATGATGATGATGAGTCATACGACTAGTCAGATGATGATGATGAGTCATACGACTAGTCAGATGATGATTATGAGTCATACGACTAGTCATACGATGATGATGAGAAACATGAATATTCAGATGATGATGATGAGTCATACGACTAGTTTGATGATGATGATGAGTCATATCAGCAGTCAGATGATGATGATGAGTCATATCAGTAGTCAGATGATGATAATGAGTAACATGGATATTCAGATAATGATGATGAGTCATACGACTAGCTAGATGATGATGATGAGGTATGCGACTAGTCAGATGATGATGATGAGTCATACGACTAGTCAGATGATGATGATGAGTCATATGAGTAGTCAGATGATGATGATGAGATATATCAGTAGTCAGATGTCGTAGTCAGATGAGGTGCGAAATTGAATTGAGATTAAATAAGTAACTGCACAGTAACTTTTTTTCTAGGTACCCATGAAGTGGTCAATTGATTCTTTATGGTCAATTGATCCATCAATTGATCAACAGTAGATATAACTAAGTATGTGTTAGTTATTACGTTATTTCGTGTACTGACAGGAACATTTAATACCAGACCAACTGTAAACTCCGTGTGTCTTAGAAGGCAACTACACGAGAACTGAGAATGCAGTCGGAAACCAACTTAGCCCTATTTTCCCACGAAAAGATTTTATTGTGATTTGTAAAAGGCAGAGGCTTTGTATCGGCATCAACTTGTTGGTCATCGGAGTGTACTCTAACAGTGCGCGAAAACAGATGCCGATTTTTAAAGAAACTGATAAAAATTAATAGGAATTCGTAGAGATTGATATCATAACAAGTATATTTTGCTTTTTGAGATAAGATTATCATCATTTGAACTCTTAACTTTATTAAAGAGGCCCGTGGCTAATAATGCCAAGTCTCCTCACAGTTAGAGCTTGACAGCGCTCGATGTTGTTAACAAAGAAGAATAAAAATTACTGCACTTTTATTAGTTTTATTCCAAAAAATATGAAAAACTTCAGAAATATACAATATCAGGAACGAGGCGAACGACATTATTGAATTATAGCTACTTATCAAATAACTTATCACATAATCACATAGCTTATCAAATAACTTATCACATAGCTTATCAAATAACTTATCACATAACTTATCGCATAGCGTATCAAATAACTTATCACATAACTTATCACATAGCGTATCAAATAACTTATCACATAACTTATCACATAGCCTATCAAATAACTTATCACATAACGTATCACGTAACTAATTACGTAACGGATCACATAAAGTATCACATAACTTACCACATAACGTATCACATAACTGGTCATATAACTTAACACATAACTTAGCAAGTAACGTATCACATAACTTATCACATAACTTACTACATAACGTATCATATAACGTATCACACAACTTACTACATAGCGTATCAAATAACTTATCACATAACGTATCACGTAACTAATTACGTAATGGATCACATAAAGTATCACATAACTTACCACATAACGCATCACATAACTTGTCATATAACTTAACACATAACTTATCAAATAAAGTAATCACATAACTTATCACATAACTTACTACATAACGTATCATATAACTTATCATATAACTTACTACATAACGTATCATATAACGTATCACATAACTTACTACATAACGTATCACATAACTTACTACATAACGTATCATATAACGTATCACATAACTTACATATCTTATCACATAGCGTATCACGTAACGTATCACATACCATGTCACATAACTTATCACATAACGTATCACATAATATATATCATAACGAATCACATAAGCTGATTTTCCCAAAGTTGTCTCATTTCAGTATTGTGCTGCTTCATTAAGTGCATTTTAGTATTTTCGAGCCCAGTATTTAATATTCAGGTCAAGTAATTTCAAGCCAAACCGAGTCGAGTGAATAATTTACCTTTATGTAGGACTGCTTCTTCTTACTCTTTGTATTCCATTCATCCACAACTGTTCTCCATGCAGACCAAGAATCATCTGATATTACTATACATGCATAACAAAACATAAAAATATTAAAAACCGTAATGTTGTAAATGCACCATAAAGACTTTAATTTTAAATATTCTTACACCTATAGTAATGCATACTATTATTCATGTCAAAGACCACTTTCAATATTCCATTGAGTGGGAGAACCTTCTCACAGCCTTTAGCAAGTTGCTTATGCTTGCATTAATAGGAGACAACACGACAAAATAGTTTAAAAAATACAATAACATCACACTCAGGATATCACTTCGACGAGCTTGATAAAATAGTAAAAGAAAGTCAGCAATATCAGTTTTCGCACCAAATTGCACGAATTGCAAGAAACATCCATCTTCTCTTCAGAGCACTAAGGAAGTGGCAGGTTCAAGGTACATATTCATACTCAAAGTCTGCTTTCTCTCTCCATAAGAACACTCCTTAGATAAACAAGGTAATCCCTTCACAAAGTCTATGCCTTATCTATACCTTATGTAGCCTATAGTTTGGGAAAAATGTGGCTTCTGAGGTGGTTTCCCGTTGCCTTCCTCAGTTAGATGGATTAATTACCATTTAATCCGGAGGGAAAATATTTCATGGTGAGGTGGGTCCCCTCTTGCCATCCTCAGCTCCTGCCTTTAGTCGCCTCTTACGTACACGCAGCAGATTGTTTGCGGTAACCCTATTCTGCAGTGGTCCACACCCGAGCACAACAAGGGGAAACATATGCTATATAAATACCACTGTATGCCAAAATAGATTTAACTGAAATGTATTCAGAATTTTAACAAATTTTGTCAATTTATTCATGTATCATAACTAAGTCTAATTAGTATCATAACTCACACATATCATATAATCATATTATCATACAAAAGTACGTTAAAGCTAGAAGTATTTAAGTATTTCAGTGGCGGTGGAGTAGCTAGGATTCAATCTTGCGGGAGGGGGGACTTTAATCTTGGGGGAACACTTTTATCTTAGGGAAACACTCTGGGTTCCCCCACAGTGCATACACTTAATACAATGTGTGCACAAATTGCACACTTTATAGGCTGTGTGCAATGTGTGCACTTATATTTTGGGCATATTAAAAATTTAACACGACATCTTGGGGGGCACATGCCCTAGCGTCCCCCTCCCTTGCTCACCACTGTCTCATTTAAAACGTTTGTTTTCTAACCCTCATCGGGCTGAGACGAAGAGCTGGCTGCCGATAGAGTCGAGACTTCGCTGGAAATCGAACCCTGACGCGAGTGACTAGAATCCAAGAATCGACCCACCGTCGTCACATCAGGTCGAGCAGGCGACCCAGGAGGATTAGGACTAAGAGATCTGAGAGATTTACAGTCTGCCTCCAGCATTCTAAAAAATCATCATCATATTCATCATCATCACTCGTTTATTTCAGACACCAGTCCATAAGATATTGCATGATAAAATGAGAGAAACAAGAGAAAAAGACAAACAATTATGTAGTCCAACATGAAAAGCTAAAAACTAAACAGAAAACAGTGTTCAGCTTGAACAGAAACTTGACATGGAAGAAATAAGAGCATTATGAGACTCTTTGACACGCTTTAACAAACTAAACCGAGAGTTACATAACACTCAGTCAAATACTGGCAGCCCAGTAGATAAAAACAGTTCAGTGACACTACTATACTTTGGGAAGTTAAAAAATGATTTAACGCATATTATATAGCAGTACTTCATACTACTAAGAGCAGCTAATTTAAAAACCTTCCACAAGGCTATATCATAGAAACAAGAACAATAACTTCTAAATAATTTCAATTTAACAGAAATTGAGCATAAGCCAAATTTTCTTTTACGAACATTAGTACGGTAGAATAAATATAAAATAGTCACAGTCTTTTATCTTATCAGCAAAATAACAAAAAACAATAACTGCTTTAATTGCGGATTTTAATTGATAGGCTAATGTAAATGACTAGAATTAGATGAGAACCTGAAATATTCTAAAGTTTCATTTCATTCGAATTTTGGCACAACAACAAATTACCAGGATTTAATTTAGTCGGCTACTATCTCCTTCAGCATCGGGCCCAGGCCAGCTACAGTTCATTCACCAATGATTTAGCCTGATTTAACTAGCAAGCTTGTTCGCTATACTAACAGTCCTCAACACCTAAAACTGGCCACACACGATCAAATTTATCTGAACAGATATCTGTTCAGATAAATTTGACGGAGCCCACACACGGTCAAATTTAACTGACAGATATCTGAACAGATATCTGATCAGATATCTGTTCAGATAAATTTGATTCGTTCACACACAGTCAAATTTATCTGTTCAGATCTGAGATATGAACAGATATTTTGGCCACACACGGTCAAATTTATCTGCAGATAAAACTGATGATCGCCCACACACGGTCAAATTTATCTGTTCAGATATCTGATCAGCTATGCAAATTAGCTGTCAATCATTTCCAGCCTGCAGCGGGCGTAACTGGCGTTGTTATTACTACAGTCAATCAATATATTTTTGAGCTATTTAAACTACTAATTTGAGAGCTACCCATCCCCTGATTGATGGTGGCTGTCCAAATGGTGGAAGTATCATTTCTGGCTGGAGTCAGTGGCGAAGTCGGTAAGATACTCGACTGCGGATCAGTAGGTGCGGAGTTCAAACCCTGGGCTCTCCCGTCACTGACATCGCTTTCAAGGGAGGAAACTGACGTTAACCTTAGCTTTACCAGCTTTAAAGATTTAATAGGTTCATTTTTATTATTTTATTTTTTAATCTCAATTTAAAATTATACCCCTTCCTATTTTGTATGCACAAGTTCAACTATTATCATTAGTTTTATTTACGTTCTCCATAGATCACATGTAGTCTGTGTTTTTCAGTGGATTGCGCGTTTGAATCCACGCCAATTGCATCCAAGGCGAACACTCTAACCGTTACGCCATATTCACCCAATACTTCACTATCAATACAACAGTATAATATAATACTAGTTATAGTCTATACTCCCAAATGGTAAGTATTCGACTCATTAAGTATTCTGCATCATCGTCACTACATAATTTATATTTCAGCATACTCGATTAGGTAAAGTTTATTAAATGTGGGCCTATATATAACATAACATAACATAACACAACGGCACACTGAGTCAGGAAGCACAGATGCTTGTTTAATGCCCATTTCCTCCTTCTTCTCCATGGTTATTAGTAATCGTTTCCTTTTGGTGGCGCATTAATTGCAGCCGGCGCGGATTTAAGAATAAGCTTCCATCACCCTGTGATTTTTTTCTTCCTAAGATGTCAACACTAGGTCTTTCAAGGTGGTCACTCACAAAGTCCTAACCGAGGTCGCTGTAGCTTAACTTCGATAATTGACGCGCAACTAAACCAAGTGCGCTAAATCCCGCCAAACGGTCTGTTTATACAAATCCCGCCAAACGGCCTTGATATTATTAGAGTCTATATTATATTACATTGATATTATAATATATTGATATTATAAAGTTTTCATTATCGCGGGAGATTGTGGAACACTATGTAAATTGCGCATGTATATTGGCATTTGTATTGTTGAGAAATACAATAGAGATTGACTTTAAATAAAATTATTATTCTCTGTTTGTAAAATTTTAATTTGTTTAGCGAAGGTCTTTAATATTAAAATTTAAAAAAATCCGTTTAACGTCCCGTATATCCCAATTCGGGGTCGAAACGAAAGGGTCTAGATAGGAAATGGAACATTAAGGTCTCTTATATATCGATTTGACACCAACACATTTGCAAGACTATGTTTTTATTTTTCACGTCGCAACGCAGTCCCGAACTCGCGACATCTCGTTCTAAAGGTGAGCACTCTATCAGTGCGTCACGAGTCATTCAATTTATATATAAAAAATTAATATTGAAATTTAAAAATGATATTTAATTCGGTAACGCTTATCTCTGTATATCAAAAGCATCTTTGTGATATATAATACTTTTATTTTAATTACTTTCATTTAAAAAATTAATTGCTATTTAGTATGTGGAGAAACTAGGTCATCAGTTCTCTCGTCAGTTTTCAAATCTGACGCGGCCGCACACGATCAAATTTATTTGTTCAGATATCTGAACAGATATCTGAACAGATGAGTTTGATGGCAAAACTGATCGTGTGTGGCCACTGTAACGCCTTTAGTTTTACAGAATAAACATCACCTGTATGCCGCAATGTATAATTAGATATCCCTGGCATATGCTAATACAGCAACAAAATTGGATTCAATTCGTTCTCAAATTAACGATCATACTATCGGAATTATCCAATCAGCTACGAGGCAAAATGTTACAAAAAAGACAATTCCAGTTGGAGCAATGGTTACAGATCAAAGAGTACAACACAATTAACCCTGAAGTCTCAATAGTACATCAGCGACGGGACGGAAATTAAACCTATACCTACTGAATAGCAGCTAGAAACTTAGCCGATGCAGTCAATATCAGCTGTTGATCGAGTGTATCAGGAGTGATTTTTGATATTCTAAAAAATTAAATAATAAATTAATGCAATAAGAAATTCAAGAATAAAATCTGCACGCAAGTACAATTAAGCCGCAATCAAGACAGTATAAGCTTTCATGTTTCAACCAGATTTCTAAGCAGTTGCTGATTCAAACTGGTTCGCTTGCTAAAGATTTATCATATTTTTATAACGTTCTGGTGATAGGATACAAAGTACTCAACAGAGGATGATGTTTTTACAACAGTGTGCAGTGGTGGATGATGCCACAGTACATTGTTCTACAAAATATAAAACACTGCACGACTAATTAATGGCTTCAATTATGTGTATATGAGAACATTTTCATTGTAGCAATACAATTCTACACTCGGCGTGATATTTAATACAAATGTATTCTATACAGAGCAACAGCCTCCATAAAAAAATGTTTATTTTTCATTCGGATATCTTACAAATGTCGCATTAATGGAATCACAGGTATAACTACCGTTAGCCAGCTAATTTCCAGTAAGACTAATAATTGAATTAATTATTACTATTGATTTTTAGACTAATTTAGGGCTAATATTTTGAAAATAGATGAGGTATTTTTGTTAGAGAAAAATTACACTCAGTTAACTAATTTCTATACTAAATTTTCTAGCGAAAATTAACAACTACTTGTAGAGAAGTTTATTCACTTTCTGTTTCAGTTTTACATAAAACACGGCTGGATACCTTTTTGATTTAGTTATCCAAAGAACGACGTCGGTTTACGACATTAAAATGTAATCAGATTTATTATCAATTTATATATTTTTAAGCATGTTTTGAAAAAAAAGGAATTTTCTAATTGGCAATACTAATGATTTCTAATTGGCAATACTAGTGATAGCTACAGCAGCAACACCAACAAAATCAGAGTCCTTTTAACCAATTAACCTCAAGCACTGAGAAGCCAAAGACAAACTGATGAACACAATTTACAGCTCACTTTTAGAAATGCGTACACTGTGTACAGTTCACTTTTAAATCGTGTGCATTAACAGAAAGCGCGAGCACCAAATTCAGACAAAACCAAAACTAGTTATTGACACTGTTTCAAGTACAATTATCAGAAAAAGTGTGAGTTTCAAGTACAATTATCAGAAAAAGTGTGAGTTTCAAGTACAATTATCAGATGACAGCAATCGCTATACACTCATGAAGAATACGAGAACATGTCTGCGACTGAGGTGAAGACCCTGATAAAAAATTTACACAAATCTGTCATCCATGGAATGTCAACATCTACATATTCTATTCTACCTACATATTCTGCTGCATCAATCAATCAATCAATCAATTAGAATTTAACGTCCTGTTCTTCGCCATAAGGCAATGCCAGGGTCACCTCTTGCAGACGTCTCTTTCGTTCTGCACAAACAGAATTTATAAATCATATTAGTCACTCCCCCTCCCCTCTCTCTCTCTCTCACTCTCTCTAGTGTTCTACCAAGATGCAAGTTCCAGATACTATTTTCACTCTCTATAAAGAACACCAAATAACGAGTGAATCCCTTCACAAAAGGCTATGCCTTACCCACACCTAAATAAAGTCTACAGCTTGAGGAAATGCTTATAATGCATCTGAGGTTAATATAAACATTGTATATTCTGTGAGCGTACCTGTTGGCTTCCTCAAGCTTGGCTAGCAGCGTTCTGCTCTCTTCATCAGTTATGGGCGTGAAAGCCGTTCCATCACAGCCATTCATCGGCCCCTGTTCGCTCCCCATCACACTTCCGTTCCTCTCCGGTGATATAGGAGGCTGCGTGCCCTCGTCAAAGCAGTCCTCTCCAGTGGACGTATGCCTTGAACCGTTTGTACACACAGAGTCTCCTGAGGTGCTTCTTGTTTTGTGTTCTTCTGAGTTATTCTGGTCGCTCTCAGAATGTCCGTTTAACTCAGATAGATCCAGCTTGAGATCCCCCACGGAGATATGTTTTTTAGTTGGCTGCGCAACCGATTCACAAGGATCATTGGCGCTCTCTATGTCAGCCATATCCATTATTTTCTATATTTATGGTTTATATAACGTAATATTATAGTGTAGCCGACTGGTAATATTTCTAGTGTTGTGCTAGCTTAGTCAAATTGGCAATGTATCTAAAGTATCACAGAGTAGGCAGTGTGATAATCGCGATGTTCGTTACAATCAATCAGCATATCATCTTTAGACTAAAAGATCCTCGGTACGTTCTGATTGTCTATTACAAAGCCTTGCTCTAAGTTATCGTAAAGTTACAGTCTCAGAGATTATCTGGAGAGTTTGAGCGATTCTAAGAATTAAAAAGTACCTGATTTAATTACTCGTAACAAATATCAATATAATCCTATTATCGTAAAATAATCCTTACATTTTCAATGGGCTGAATTAATTTTAAATTATATTACAGTTGACGACGGCAGTGCTCATTGACTTACGGGCTTTATTTTTCTAGACTTTTCTCCTAATTCACGTTATCCTTTATGTTTAACCGTATACTGTTGGTAGTTGAAATCTGATACTTAAAATTCTGAAACAATAAAAAAACATTCATTAATTCAATTACATTCGTAAACTGGCACATTTCATTTACACAAAACCCTTCTAGATGTCTCTCTAGATATCTGATAATCGTCAGGTAAATAAAGATACGCATATATATATATATATATATATATATATATATATATATATATATATATATATATATATATATATATATATATATGCGTAAAATAATGATACGCATATATATATACATATATATAATTTAATTATTTATTTAGTTCGCCACTGGGGCAAACAACACACGTTCACAGCACCGTGCACTACAAAATCCAAGAAACAAAAAAACTAATTAACATAAACAAAACATATATATCTAAACAACACCGCTAAATCTGCATTGCAAATCGTACTGCAAGTGTAGAAGATTGGATAGATAAGCCCTACTTTTATCTCACTATTAGAATATTGTATTAATCATTTGCTACACCTGGAGGGCCTACCATTAATCGTAAATTAGCACAATTGCAATCAAGTGAAGCAGGTAAATTGTCAATAAAATTTACACTTTCGTAAATTGTGATTGAAACGTCGTTATCAACAGGAGATTATGTTAAAGCGCAAAAACAACAGTGATTAGAAGTGGAAGTAGTCAAGAGCAACTCTGACACAGGCCTAACGACAAAACTAAGGCCAATAGCAGCAAGCACAACAACAAGTATACTACACAGTAATCTCGGAGAATACACGGTAGGCCTACATTTACTTACAATAGTAATAATTATAAGACCGAGTGTTAACAACTTTGAATGAAAAAATCCCGGGGTGTTAGAAGGTTATTCTTAAAACGGCACCGGCTGCTAATGATGCGCCATGAAAAGGCACCGATTATTAATAACCATGGAGAAGAAGGAAATTGGTCTTAAAAAAACTTCTGTGCTTCCTGACCCAGTGAGCCGTTATGCTATGTTATGTTATAACGATAATATATTCATTATTTTATCACAATATGACAACAGTAGACATATATAGCTACAATACAATAAAGATAGTAACAGTTACAGGCAGTCACATAACCAATCAATCAATCAATTAGAATTGAACGTCCGGTTCTTCGCCATAAGGCAATGTCAGGGAAAGTATAGCGGGTAAAGAAAACAACATAAATAGATAATTAATTAGGCTACATATTAAAGTCTATGGACTTCATTGTAACATTAGCTGTCGTTAGTATGACACATATGCAGTTAAGTTAACTTGAAAACAAAAATGTACGTTTCACTAATAGTTAATTGAGACATCAAAAGGATTAGTAATAATGTTACTCAAATTGCAATGCATCATAGGTGGGAAATTCTGATGAGAAAAAATTAAGTATTTACAGCATTTCGCAATAATGAAATTCATAGCCGAGTCAAGACAAAAATAGATCTTCGAGAGTGCTTTTTAAGAATTATGTTGCGTGTTGCTGTTGTTAATTTTTGTAGGCGCTACAAGTTGTAGCGTAGCAAGCCTTTAATTAATGGATTTAGAGTAACTGTAGCAAGTAATTATTTAAATACTTAAGTTCACATTACAAAACAGGCAGAGGGTTACAATATAAATCGCTTTACATAGCATAGTATTCTCCAACAATGCAGTCATGACGCACAGATTCAATATTACTACCCGATAAGAGCCTAATAATGGTCCAATAGTTAATTCTATAGGTTTTATAGTCAATATCAGTTAACATACTAGACACCACCAAGCTAATGCATCGTAAAATACATTCCAAATTGTCGTTTAATACCTTGGCTCTCTGCGTACCTTGAACCCATTGAGAGTGACTTTGAATTGAGTAAGCAAAATTTATGCAGTCAATACTTTCATTTAAGTTAAATAACGTTAATAATATACATGAATATTGCTATGAGCAGTGTTACAAATCATTTAAAACTATTGCGAAAATCCCCTCAAAATGGTACATACACTCTCCCACATCTCTATTAATTTTCTATCTTCCCCCCGCCGTCCTAGCAATTGAAACTAAATTTTATCTCATCAATGGTTGGATAACATTCATACTCTGTCATACTGATAAGGCGAAATTAGGGAGTTTCACACATCTTATTGTTTCGGCATAGCTGTAGAAACCTTATGTCATGAGAAAACATGTATGGTTTTCATTATACTTCTATCAGATGTTAGCCACGTTAAAGCCATAACAACGGTAGATTATTCATTAATTGATTATGTGATTAATTGATTTGGGGCTTCGGTAATAATAAACGGACAGATACAAATGGGTATTCAATAGGTTTGAGATCGCTCATCAAACAAAGAGCAGTCAGGCATTCAAGCAACCTGAGGCCACAACAGAATGACGAGCTAGACCTCTGTAAGTCCTTTAAGAATTTAATTAATTGATTAATTAAATGTAATTCTGTAGGAATAAAAGAGATACTGTAATTCTATGGATTCTATTGAATTAATAGACAACAACAATTACACCACCAAAAGTGTAAATGCTACACCACCACCAGTGTACCCGCTAAAATACTAGTGTACCTACTACACCATCTCAGTACCTGTTACAACACCACTGTACCTACTACACCACCAGTGTACCTGCTACACCACCACAGTACCAGCTACACCACCACTTTAACTGCGACACCACCAGTGTACTTGCTACACCACCACTGTACCTGCTACACCACCACTGTACCTGCTACACCACCAGTGTACCTGCTACACCACCACTATACCTGCTACACCACCAGTGTACCTGCTACACCACCACTGTACCTGCTACACCACCACTGTACCTGCGACACCACCACAATACCTGCTACACCACCACTGTACCTGCGACACCAACAGTGTACCTGCTACACCACCACTTTAACTGCGACACCACCAGTGTACCTGCTACACCACCACTGTACCTGCTACACCACCACTTTAACTGCGACACCACCAGTGTACTTGCTACACCACCACTGTACCTGCTACACCACCACTGTACCTGTTACACCACCAGTGTACCTGCTACACCACCACTGTACCTGAATTAGCCGCCTAAATACTAACTACAGTGAAAGTAGCAATTAGATATGATAGATTTAAAATCTGGTAGTTTAGAAAACATTCCGGTAAATCAATGCCGACAATTCAATTGAACAAACGTCGTTTGTATTTTGATATCTGATATCGTATTGTATTGTCGAGCACTCGATTACCACAACATACAGCCTGGTTCACACGGTCAGTTTTCAATTATCATAAATATATAAACATATGGACTGAGCCGGCGGCTTGTTAGCAAGATACTAGACAGCGGATCAGTGGGTACAGGGCTCAAATTCAGTGCTCTCCCCGCCACTGACATGCATCGAGCAGTAAACGGAGATTAAAGATTAACGTTCAATGGAGTATATCATGCTACTTAGGCATCTCTATACTTTACAACAGTTACGGTAAAACTAGCAATACACAATAAAATGCACATAACATATTAAAGCACTACAATGCCTCATACTAATCATTACGATGCGTCTTTTTTAAAGCTATCAGGTTTATCACAATGTCTTATAAAATATGGAAGTTCATTCCACAAATTGGAACCTGCTACAGGAAAAGAAATGCCACTATAAGAAGCTGTTCGGCATTTTGGAACAGCGAGTGTTATGACTCAACAGATCGCAAGTTTTTATTTAACAAACAAGCACTTACTGGTAAACAGTAGTAAGCAAGATATGGCGGGGATGTCGAGATAGCGAAATGGTCAAATTAGTAAAATGCTTAGTACAGTCGCCTCTATGAGATATTCATCAAGATTGTCAGGTGCTTCTAACATTGACGTTAATCGTACATAACCCAAAAAAGTTCAGTAAATTTATAAAATTAGCTTCAGACTAATTTCAACGCCAGTTTTGTTACAATCAACATATCCTGATATTAACATTCGCTCAGTAGCGCATTACGATCAGTACAATGAAAGCAGCGTGCAACAAAACGAAGGTTTTGTTAGCATTTCATTTCATATTAATATATATATATATATATATATATATATATATATATATATATATATATATATATATATATATATATAGATAGATAGATAGATATATATAATATATATATATATAATATTATATATATAGCATGTAAATGTATTGCATATATATATATATATATATATATAATATTATATATATTATATACATATATATATATATATATATATATAGCATGTACATGTATTGCATATATATATATATATAATATAATATTATATATATATATATATATATATAGCATGTACATGTATTGCATATATATATATATATCATATATAATACTATATATATAGTATGTATATATATATATATAGCATGTACATGTACATGCTATATATATATTATATATATAGCATGTACATGTAATGCATATATATATATATATATATATATATATATATATATGCATTACATGTACATGCTATATATATAATATATATATATGTGTGTGTGTGTGTGTGTGTGTGTGCATATATATATATATATATATATATATATATATATATATATATATATATATATCAATCGGCCAAACATTAGGTACTAAAATATTGTCTAAATTAAGAGATAGCATATGTCGTATATTTTATTACTACAGAACCATTAACAGCGCATAAAACAATGCGCGCCACTCAGCAGTCTAAACAGATATTGTTCAGTTAATCAATAGCGGCACGACGCCCTGGGCAACTCATAAAATCAATGCACAGCAGGTCAGTGTACGCCCTTGACCAGGCGATGGGCGTTCCCTCTTCTACCCCACGCTGACACACGACCACCAAATCCCGTAGCTAATCAATGGCGTGAATAGAGAGCTCCAGGGATAAACACAGGTGATCCACTTAGTCATAGGCTCATTGACTCACTTCATAAGCCTAATCAAGTCATAGGCTCATAGAGATTTACTATATTACGCATCGTTAGCATCATCGATATTGACTTTCTCTTTAGTGTTTGAACAGGTGCAGGTCCTACTTAAAATATACTATCGCGCTCAGTGGGAGCGTTCCGTTGATCAACAAATTTATCCAATCACAAACTCTATAAAGCTTTTTCAAGTATTAGTATTGATAAATATGGCTTTTGAAGTGATTCTTCATTGCCTAACGAAGTTATGGCTTAGCCGCATTTTACGACAGGTGCTGTTTACGCTTTTGTCTGGTCCTTTCTGATGACTATATATATATATATATATATATATATATATATATATATATATATATATATATATATATATATATATATATATAGTTAACATATTAATATAGTCAAAACATTTCATATAGTCAAAACATACATGTACAGTGTATAATAAATACATTCCATATAGTTTATACTAAAGCCTAGTATTTCTGTTTCATAAGCATATCATTGATGAAACAAATAGGCCTATTTAAATATGAACCCTGCAACTACTGATCCACGGTAGGACAACTTAGGATGTTGCGTCAACTTTATTAAATTCATTTATTAACATAAATAGTGCGTTGTCACATCCAGGTCCTTAGTAAGGTCGTTAGGGCCCTACTTACAGCAGCTTGATTGATAACAAATATTTAAAAACATCCTAAATATAGTAGACTTAAAATCGACCATAGATATAAACCTATTAGTTTGATCCATTTAAGTAGATCAAACTAATCAAAGACCCTAATGTTATCGAGTCCATAAATTTACCTATTTACTAGAATCTACTACATTTCCCATGAGGTAGAATCATTATAAATGAGGCTCTAACGTCAAGTATCATTCCGTATTTTCTAAAATCAAATTGACATTTCACTAATTTAAATGATATCGCAATTATTTAAAATAATAAGCCTATAAAATATCTACTATTCAATCGACAAACGCAGTTAATGTTTATAAATACGCATCAAACGAACGTCGCACTCATCGACCGATCAATGAAGTCAAACATTGGCAACGGCGCATTAGACAGGTAGATAACAACTGATAGTCTAAATAGCTGGGCAGGTGAGTTACGACATCAACGACACATCGTCACACTAGCGCTTTCCTAAATCACATATCACATCATTTAAGAGCCTACTACGCATGGCAGATTGAATTCTCTCAATCGACGCATGCAACACGTGCATAAAACAAATTTAGGGTTGTGGGGATGTTAATCCTGCTATTTGTAGCAGACAATCAGAGCTTTTTCAAGCTTTCTACTAATTAGACAAATTCTCAGCTGTAAAATTAAACGAATCATCTGTTTCCGTGATGCTTGGGATACATTCAGTGTTGGTCCGGCAGGGATTCGATCCAATGCCACCTGCTTATCAGCCAAGCGCGTCATCATCCAATATCAATACAGGATAAAGGCGTCAGGTAACGTCATGAAGTTTGAAATGACAGATCCTTGTGTGAACTGAACACTCGTGGGATCGAATCCCAGCCGCGCTGATCTGAGAATAAAATCTCGGACATTCACTGGACTGGCTATACGGATAATTGACTAAATTGCCTACAGGTTTAAACAAGTGAAATTAAAATTGATAGATATCAACATAATTGATCATTTTACTATAATGTGTGTTATTATTGCACAACCATTTAAAAAAACGTGCGTGTTATGCGTGTTATTAACCACAACCATAAACTATAGCACTATTGTCATAATACTAGTCCTAAATCTGCTTCTACTTTCTATGACCATTAAGAACTTGCGTTACAAATGGCAGTATTCAAGTCTGCAATCAGAAGCAACAAATTTTATCATCAGCATCTTTACACTCCTCCCCTGTCTCAATTTACTCAAATCCTCCGCAAGCAAAGCCGACACAAACGATGATGGCTCAACGCATGCATTCTTCGTCAACCAGCGAAGCGCACAGGAATACCCACACATACAGGAGTAGCGAGAAATATCCAAGCATACCAAGAGAAGTGCTTCAAAATCTCACGGTTTGGGATTCTCATGCTGCCACGAGAGAGAAAGAAGTGCAATACAATAGAGCCATTCTTGCTCATGAACATGTTGCGCTCAACCTTTCCTTTATAATCTATCCAAACAAATTCTGATCACATTCTGATATACCAAAAACAAAGACTCTCATTTTGATTCCGACCATGGAGTTTATTCAATGGTCGTAATAATAGTTAATACAATCGTTAGTGTATCTGTGAAGCTACAATGACGATATACGGGTATGATTGCAAATGTATATTGTAGATAATTTTGAATCTGAGACGACGTTTTGCGATGTTTGAAGAACCACCTACGAGTAATAATACTTAACGCCAATATTATTTGTAACTTCTCAATTGTATCACATTATCGAACAGAAGTGAAGATGTGTAACAATCACAGTATACAAAAATTTAAAAAGCTAATGTTAACGTCAGTTTTCTCACTCGAAAACGATGTCAGTGACGGAAGAGCCCAGGATTTGAACCCCGCACATACTGATCCGCAGTCAAGTATCTGACCGACATCGCCACTGGCTCCAGCCAAAAAAAAATCATAACACCTTTCATAAAAGTTAATGTTACATATGCATATTTAACATTTAAGCACGCAATGAATAACTTCATTTTTCCAGTTTTTTCCATACAAAAATTATACAACGTATCACAAATAAAATATAAATATATACAAAATCCAACAAAATTGAGCGAAGTATAAATCAGGGTTATAAACTGCTAAATCAATTAACTGACACAGTTACATGTAGTTGCGGCGACATGCAAAATAAATGAAACAAATAAAAGGATAGCAATAATAAAAACAAATAATAGAAGACAAATAGCTAAGTCTAGCATCTTTTTTAACGAAATAGATATTCTTGGAGAAGTCCGGATTAAACAATAGCAAAATCACAACAAAGTTAGACAAAAAACCTTTGGAATTAGATATATCTTGTCTCTAGTTTAAAATGACATATGCCTTGCATCCGATATATCATGATCTGAGTCATTCATTGGGTTAAGTATCGGTAAGTACGTTCCACGAGCTATCCTTGTCGACCTTGTGCCTGGCACGATGGACTCGGTCAGGTCCGGTCCTTTCGGTCAGATCTTCCGACCGGACAACTTCGAATTTGGTCAGTTCAGATACACCATACAGTCAACAAAACAGATGACTAAAAAGCAACAACTTTCATAACAGCTCGCCAAAATATATTCAGTGGGCCTATGTTATATGGCTAGGAACATTATGTTACATTATTTATTGTATATCTAGTTTTATATAGTCCCCTCCGCATCTACCCCGAATTGGAATTAATGGCACGCTAAACGGAAGTCTTTTTGTCTTTTTTATATAGTATGAAAAACTTTCCAGTTAAGACTTACTGTTGAATCAATCATTTAATTTAAAAGCTGCAATAATTTAAACCTTTCAACACATGCGTAACCGTTTCACTTAAGATACACCAAACACTAAGCTATAGCCAAAAAGACGTGCCGAATACACGAGTTAAAGTAATTTTAAAATATAAATATTCAAAAAGCAACAACTAGGAAAAGTAGAGAGAAGTTGAAGAAGTACAGTCACAACAACGTAAACAACCGAAACTGCATGTAAACTGTAGCAATACATAGGTCTATACAACAAGAAGAAAAATAAAAAGAGTACACAGTGTATCTAATACTTAAAGAATAGATAAATAAAAACATAGATATCTACTTACATGAAAGATTACAATAGAAAATAGAAAAAAGAATGATTGGTTTTAAGTGATTTGTTATAAAGCACATCGCATATATACTGGTTAATTCAATATATGAGGATTGCCTCAAACAAGCAGTTGTGCTTTCTGACCTAGTGTCGTTATGTTATGATTTAAGATTTGAGAAAAATATTTTAGGTTTAACGTCACAAAATACAGTCAATAGGGCCTACTTTAGAGCCCCGCTTTCAGAGTTAAACAAATCCAAAACAGAATTTAATAATCGTCGTGAAAGCGGAGAATTAATGACAATTTCATTACTTATCGGATATAATTAATGAAATATTTCCGACGCGATCACACCAAGAACGTCAAGTCAATGTTACTGTACAGCAGTACCAAATCTGTTATTTTAACGTCTGCCAAACCTCCCAGAGCTTATATACGCCTACGCAGGCCAAGAACGCTGCCAGCGAACACCTACATGTACGTAGACTGTAGGCAATAAAAATTACGATAAAATTAAAACCTCGTCCATCGTCTCATCGGTTCTGTTTATCAGAGTGGAGAAAAACGACTTAATCGATTATATAAATTACGGAATATATCTATTACACAAATTACAGAGGCCAGTTCATAGAAACTTTGCATTTTGTAATCTCTAAATTTTCTTTTTGCTTCAATAAATTCCTATTAGGCATTTTCTAGGGTTCGAGTTTGAAATAGAGTTACGGTTATGAGGGTTAGGATCAGAAGTTGTTCGAAGATCTTGAAGATTGTTGATGTTGTCAGATCAGGTTCGGATAAGTGTTAGTTACATTACTGATCGCTGTGGTGCTGTCACACGAACTGTGCACTAAATAACGTATATTGCCTAATATAAAAAATATAATTGCTTAATAATTCCGTCATTTAACATATTCTACATTTCACAACAGCACAAAAATAGCCGTGGACGTGTCGATGTGCTGTATATGATGGTTAATATGATATGATGGCTAATAGAAACCACGAAATAAGATGGTTAATAGAAACCACGAAATATGATGGTTAATAGAAACCACGAAAACTAAGCAATTCAAAAGACTTTGAAGCTTTAGACTAGTATTCTGGATTTCGGATTTTGCACCGCTCTTGAATCCTTTTCTGCTCATCGGTTTCGATTTGGCTTAATAGTGCTCGATGTTGTCATAGACCACTGTAGCACTCAAACTGTTGTTGTTGTTGCTGTTGTTGAGACTGTAAGAACTTAACAAATACCCAGCAACCCGGGTATATGTCTTTCATTCTGCTTACAGCACATAAACAATGAAAGTTGACAACTACAAAATTCACTGTCGTCTTCGTAAAATTCTTGTTCAACTTTTCTTTACTCGTTTCGAGGAGAAATGACACGTCTCGTTAACTTGTTTTTCTTCTTTGAGTTTATTTGTTCTTTACTTTATAAATAAATCTCTGGCATGTCGCAATGGCAAAGCCCTCCCACCGAGTGTCTGAAAATAAATTGAAGTTCAGAATCAGCGCAACACTGATGATGCTATCAGGTGATGTGTCAGAATAAATCTGACTTCAGTATTTAACTCTCTTTTTTGTTCTTATTTGATTAATGGATAGCTTAATTCATTTAGAACTACGACCGAATTTTTTAAGTATCTGGCTGAAATTCCTGTCCGTCGCTGATGAATATTTTGTTATTTTAGAAACAAATGTTCAATACAAAAGCCAATGTACAAAAGCCAATGTACAAAAGCCAATGTACAAAAGCCAATGTACAAAAGCCAAAGTTTTATCAACACACTCATCTCTTTCTGTTCTGCTTACCACGAAGTTAATATTCTTACACATTCCTACGCAATGTAAGCAAGTTTCACCTAGTCATGAGCAGGACACCACACACTACACTTTCATGCCCGTTTATAGGGGCACTACTGCACAAGGGCCTATTATAGGCCCTCATTTTGGTGCAAAGGCAGGTAAGTCTGAGTGTTACCGTCACTCATAAAACATAGTAGGAAGGAAAGCTTATAATTATAAAACGAACGGAAACAATATCGAAACATTTTTCTAACACTAATCAAAAATATAACCACAAAAAAAGTGCCATTGAACACAAAATTCACACACAGATCCACAGTTTATTCGCTGGCACATATAATAACCACATCTAACAGACACGTCATGCATTGTATAATTACGGCGTATAATATATGCATGATTTGTATCACATACATACGTCCATTGTCCACGCAGTCAAGCAAAGTCTGCATTAGCAACAACTTACGGTAAACTTATGCACTGGTTGAATAATAATACAAAGCGAGTCGTGACGGTGAGTGTTAGTCAGCCGGAACTAAGCTTTGTCAGTGAAAAGATTTCACTGCAATTCGTTAATGAGACTCGTCCAGTGTGGCTTCAGGCTGGACCTATTCTAAGTTAGTAACCCAATAATTTAATAGACAGTAACTATTTCGAAAATAAACGCGTTCACAGATAAAGCCAATTTTATCTGATGGCATTTTGAAACTCAATAAACAATTCAGATTTCTGGAGCTAATAATAAGTAGGTAAGAGGAAGAGCAGTAGGAGGTGACGAAACAGGAGCTGGAGGTTTATGAGTAGGAGGAGGAGGAGTGAAAGGTGGAGGAGTATATATATATATATTCTCTCTCTCTTAGTGCACTGACTACGGGCAGGTCCATGGTATATAACGCCTCCACTCTTCTCTGTCTTCTGCTTTCCTCTTCATTTCCACATATGAGTGGGTCTTTAAATCATCTAACATAACAAATCTCGGCCTGCCCCTGCCTCTTTTTCCTTCCATTCTACCTTCTATGACGTCTTTTAATAGACCTTCCCCCCTTAGAATGTATCCTATCAAACTCATCTTCCTATTTCTTAATACATTTGTCAACTGTCTATCTGTGACAACTCTCTCTAGAACTTCCTCATTTTTAGCCTTTTGAGTCCAACTAATCCTCTCCATTCTTCTCCAAATCCACATTTCCAATGCCCCCAGTTTCCTAATATCTTCCTTCCTTAAGATCCATGTTTCACAACCATACAATAGCGTGGTCCAAACCAAAGTTTTCACTATCATTATCTTTGTATCTTTCTTCACACTTTTTGTTAATAGTTCTTTTCTATTACCAAAGGCCGCTTTTGCTTGTGCAATCCTACTGCATATTTCAGTCTCACTTCTGCATATTTCAGTCTCATATATAATATATATAATATATATAATACATGTATATATATATATATATATATATATATATATATATATATATATATATATATATACATATATAATTGTATACACTTATATTATGCAAGAATATACATTACACAGTATATACACATATAAAACTATTTATATGTTTAAAAATTACATATTTATAAATGAATATATAAATATGCAGATACATGTAGATAGAGTAGAAGATTAATACAATGAAAGATGTAACCGTGTGCTAAAATTCATACATCTTGGGATATGGCCACTTTTAACTGAACCTGGATTTGAAATTTTTTTTACCCAAACCTCTCAATCCTAAGGCGGACGTTCTACCAATAAGACCGTCAAGAAGTCTTTTTTATTTTTTAAATGTGGGTTTAACGTCAAGGTCATATGACTGAAGGGTTACTCTCCAAACATCAAACTTGAAATTTATACTCGTCAAATGATATAGCTGTCATTGACATTTTACTATTTAAGAATTATAAATATGACGACGCGATTAAATTTTTATTCGCTAGATGACAGCGCTGTAATAAGCGCTACTTCAGACAGATAGACAGACAGACAGAGCTGGTTCAAAATATGTATAACGACGCTTAACGCCTAACTCTGCGTGCCATTTCAGTAGGACAACGAGGTCACTTCAAAGTCACAGGCTTGATTAGCGTGTCCAGGCAAAAGATTCGAATAGGGCACAACAGGAGTCAGCGAAACGAACAGACATCAGAATGCTCCTCCAGTATCATAATGTCACACACGACAGACCAGATGATGTAGAGAGCATCTCGCGAATATGCAGCATTGATTTCTTTCTGTTTTTCTAATGTTCTGCCAACAGGCAGGTCCAAGCTACATATTCTCAATAACTTTGTACAGTGTGCAGTTCAATAAACGAAATTAAACTATTTCCGACTCAGTTAGTACTTGAAAGGGTGACCACCTTGGAAGAATGAGTGTGTCCTGATAATACTGAATAAAAACCGCAGACTGTTGAAAGGTTACTCTTAATCAGCGCTTACTGCAATGTACAGCATAGAATTAGCAAATTCTAATCCTACCTTTTTTAAATCCTATATTTTTGATTGTATTTTGAATGGAACAAAATCCCTACAGTGATACGTAATTCTCACTCGGTTAAATCGTTTGTATCCAAATTAAAGAGCTACTTTAGTTCATTGTTATAATAAGTTTCATTGTCATAAGCATTTAATTAATCTGTAATAATACAATATCATGGGATTCGTTGAGTGCGTTTCAACATTGATTATTTTGATTAGTTCGTTCGTTGAAATCGTATACTGGGCTATCTTGTTTAATTATTTATATAATTTTTCTTAAGTTTCAATTTTGAACTAATTAAGTGCTACTCTGTGTTTCTGTTTAGTTCTCTGTGTTTCTCTGTAGTGATTCTCTGTTGCTTAGATTTATCGGCAGAAGTAATATTTTCTTTTTAAATTCCTGTTGTTATTATTTCAAACTGTAGTAACTAGAATTTATTTCAATTGTACTTCAGGTTTATTTCGATTGCCTAGTTATTTTGCAATTTGTATGATTGAGGGGTGGTCAACTAGATAGGTTACTTGTGACCTCTTTGACGGCCTTGTTTTTGTATGTCACTGTATATTTTGAGTGTATCGAAAATAAACATAATTCTCACTTCTCAATTTATATAGATCACGATTAACAGCAGTCAACGAAGAATAGATCGAAAAAATACAAAAACAAACGCTAACTTTTGCAAGAAAACTGTAGCTAATGCTTCTGTCAAGGGCGTAACTAAAGGAATATATATATAAATTATGGTTAGTCGCCTCTTTCGACAGATGCAAAGCACGCTAGATTTATAATGTCTCTTAAACGCAACACGCTCATCGATTTATCACACCTTAAGTACTGAAAGATTATAAAGCAAGAACGCACCAATAAGAATTCACGATGTTATAGATCTGGCGTCAGCACTCGCTCATTTAGACAAAGAAAACAACTCCTGCACACCTTTACAAACCACCTGTCTGTTTGATTAGTTGCATCAAAATAGTTTCACGATTACCTGCCCGGAGCGAGTGGGCCTATGGGATAAACCACCTGAGTCAATCTCAGGTATAACCGCAAGTACTGATTCTATCTAAAGATTAATCCCTCCCTCTCTTTCTCTCCTTCATTCTATTTTCTTCTATCCTTCTCTCTTTATATATCTCTCTTTCTCTACCTCTCTCTCTCTCTCTCTCTCTCTCTCTCTCTCTCTCTCTCTCACTCTCTCTCTCTCCCTCTCTTCTCTAACTTTTGCATTTTATACTCTTTCATATTAATCTACCTTTTGGACAATATGTTTATTTAATTACTTAACTCTTTCTAATTACAGTACACAAGCAGGTGTAAGTTTTAATGATCTAAACTCAACTATGCCGCTCATTAACGAGCGCATCATAGATTACAAATTATAAGTATTTAAAATAAACACATCATGCCATTGCTTACTCAGGATTTCATCCCAAACAGGAAAATGATATTCATAGGCAGAAAATTGATTATCAATTATCACAAAATTAAAAATACGATAAATTAAAACCATGATTTGCAGTTGCCTGAATTCAAAATTTAAAAGGCTAAAATTTAAATCCATGCTTTGCATTTAGTGAACACATGACTGAGAGTAACTGAAATGATCCTACCTTCTTTTCAATATTACTAATTAATTAAATTTAGAGTTTTTTTAGCTCAAGAAATAATCTGCAAAACAAAAAACTATGCAAAACCAAAAAGTTTCGAAATCCAGCTTGAAAAAAGTTAACTCAGTTAAAGTTATTGTTTTATATGACTAACATTATAGTGTCATTCGCAATGTTCTGATAAATTGCAAAAAAATTATATATTATATATAAAATATTGCATATAATAATATGACATTGGTCTTCAAATGAGAGCATTGTTAATTGAGCTAAGCACATTGGTCTTCAAATGAGAGCAGTGTTAATTGAGCTAAACACATTGGTCTTCAAATGAGAGCAGTCTTAATTGAGCTAAGCACATTGGTCTTGGAATAAGAACACTGTTAATTGAGCTAAGCACAATGGTCTTCAAATGAGAGCAGTGTTAATAGAGCTAAACATATTGGTCTTCAAATGAGAGCAGTCTTAATTGAGCTAAAGACATTGATCTTCAAATGAGAGCAGTGTTAATAGAGCTAAACACATTTGTCTTCAAATGAGAGCAGTCTTAATTGAGCTAGACACATTGATCTTCGAATAAGAACACTGTTAATTGAGCTACAGAGACGTTTATTTACACATTGCATACTGCGTAGACAATCAAATCCTTTAATTCAACGGTTCACGACAAGCCAATAAACTGAAGATTACACCACAAATAATAGTCTCTCTTTCACTCTCTCCCTTCTCTTTCTCTATCTTCTGCTCAATGGCATATCCCAGGTATAAACTGTTGTGAAAAGAGTAACTTCACTAAAAAGTATTGGATGAGTCGTCGTTATGAGATCAAGTTGATCTCGTAAAAGTGGCCACACACTATCAAATTTATCTGAACAGATATCTGTTCAGATGAGTTTGATGGTTTTCCCATCAGTTTTGAAAACTGACGCTCGTCAGTTTTTTCCCATCAGTTTTTGCCCACACACGATCAAATTTATCTGTTCAGATATCTGAACAGATATCTGTTCAGATAAGTTTGATCAGTTAAATTTGATCCTGTGTGGAGAAACTAGGTCATCAGTTCTATCGTCAGTTTTAAACCAACTCCTGCAAATAGTGTTCCAGCCTTCTACTCTAAGTAAATTACTCTACGCCTCACAATTTTGGTGGGGGTTTACTTCTGTTGACGATAGAAACCGCCTAGAAGCATTTCTAAGACGTGCAAAAAGGGCTGGTTTTTACAACAAAGAGCAAACTTTTGAGAATCTTTGCATGTCAGCTGACAGTAACCTATTTAGCTCAGTCTGTAATAATGCTAACCACTTGTTGGCTCCGCTTATGCCCTCACTAAACCAACACTCATATCAAACCCGAAGAAACGTTGCAAAAAGAAGTTACGCCATACCAACTAAGCGTAGCTCTTTGAATGATAAAAACTTCATAACCCGCTTGATACTAAGTGATGCTGTAAAACCATAGCTAATTTAATCTTGGTTTAAAATGCATTGTTAGTATTTTGTGTGACTGTGATATTATCTTCTCGTATAATGTAGGCTAATCATGTTCTTATGAAACCTATCTGCGGCTGTTAGATTATTTTTAAATAAAAGCAAGATTTATTATATTTTAATATCAAGCTTAGTGGAGGGCCCATCCAATTTAAATACCATTTAATCCCATTCCTTCCGTAGTTAGATTTAATCATTAGAATATCGTATAATGACTGTTATGAAACATTATCTTGGACTATTGTTATCTTGGTATTATGGAACTTTATATTTGCCTTTTGTTCCATGTATGTTTGTACGTTTTCTGCGGTATGTCAGATTTCAAGTAATAAACGACTATATATATATATATATATATATATATATATATATATATATAATATATATATATATATATATATTTTTTTTTTTTTTTTTTTCAAATCTGACGCGGCCACACACGATTAAATTTATCTGTTCAGATATCTGAACAGATGAGTTTGATGGCAAAACTGATCTTGTGTGGCCCCTGTAACTGTGATTTGCACAAGAAATTTCAAGTCAATCTTAATAAGGTCTAATTATCGCAAACATAAGGTTCTTGAGGTGATTTACCGCTGCTATACCTCAGTTCGAATCATCGGATGATAATCATATATTATTTTATCATGTCAGAGTTTCGCTTCGTATTGCAAATAAGCAGAAAAATTATTGCGTTACAAAACATAAAACCTCGCTAAATAATATACAGTCTCGCTAGATAACAGACAACCACTCTAAATAAAATATAACCTCGTTAACTTAACCTCAATAAATAACATATAACCTAGCTAATTACAATCAACCTCTTTATATAATATATATAACCTCATACACAACACCTTATATAACATATATAACGTCATATAACCTCTTTAAGTAACATACAACCTCGCTAAATAACATACAACCCCGCTAAATAATATATAACCTCGCTAAATAACCTACAACCTCGCTAAATAACATATAACCTCGCTAAATAACATACAACCTCGCTAAATAACATATAACCGCGCTAAATAACATACAACATCGTTAAATAACATACAACCTCGCTAAATAACATACAACCTCGCTAAATAACACACAACCTCGCTAAATAACATACAACCTCGCTAAATAACACACAACCTCGCTAAATAACCTACAATATCGCTAAATAACATATAACCTCGCTAAATAACCTACAATCTCGCTAAATAACATATAACCTCGCTAGGTCGTTAAAACCATAAAATAATCTAACCTTACATATTAGAAGTCGTTTAATGTCTAACCGTACATACATGTATGTCCTACGAGTAATTTAATGATGACAGTGAATAGGTAAATATCGTGAAATCCTATCCGTTACTCATAGAATACCTGTTTTATATTTACCGAGATAATAAATAGTTGTGATTAAATCAATTTGTTTTAGAGAATGTCCAGGTGGCTCAGTGCATAAGCGCATTAGGTAACAGCATGAAATGATTGTTCCTGAGGTCCTGGGTTCAATTCCCGGTAGAGTTGATCAGAGAGAAAAATCTCGGACATTTACCTTTCAGGATACTCTAGTAAGCCTAGGCCTAGAAGAGAAGTCTTTCAGGGTTCTGACCTTGACGCTAAACCCACACTGAAAAATTATTTTAGACGACATATATTTTCATTAATAGTATCATCTGGGTTGAAATTGTTAACATTTTCCAAGGTGTCGTTGAGGGGGTGGGAGGTCATCGGGATTTTGTCGTAGGGGAAGTTAAAACTGGGGGTTAAAACCTTAGCAAGGGTGTCACACGTGTGCCAAGAGGATCGAACCCCCAACTTCCCAGGAAATACAACTCTGAGTGTAATAAATATTACACTGTCGCAAATTCGCAATGAACAACATCTTAAAAACTATATTCATAACTCGCAATATACTCTAATAACCGTGAGTGAGGAAAATGACGTTAACATCAGCTTTACCAGCTTTAACTGTCATTGACTTCCATTTTTTCATTTAATATACATAGTAGCAGCAAAATAAAGCAGAATTATTGTAGAACAAACCAGACTCGAACCGACCACCTATTGATCCACTGTTTAGAATAGATAATAAGTTATTGAGCAAAATATGACTTTTAAAAAGTGTACTATAGGCAGATATACAACATTATTATGTGTTGTATTTTTAAACTATTATATTACCTAATATAATCTAATATATTATTTCATATAATATACTTAATACAGACACAATATCAATTATTGCTACTTTGGATATTGGCAACCATACAGTTCCAGTAATTCTGGTTGCCAACTACACGTCAGTAGTCTGTTACATAGAGACGAGAGGATTGCAGTAAACTGCCGTGAAGCATAACAATGCCAGCATTTTGACATGTATAATGAATAACAATGATTGTATCCACGCAATGAATGGGATTATTCTTCAAGAAATAAAAAACTTAACGCATTTTGCTCACACATAAATATATTGGCCTACATAGATACATAGATAGGTGCATAGATACATACCTATAGACAGATACATACCCATAGACAGATACATACCTATAGACAGATACATACCTATAGACAGATACATTTTAGCACGCATGCTCTATAGCCCTCTAATAGCTCGTTGTGGACCATAAATGCATGCTCTATATTTATTGTTTGAATCATAGATAATCAGGAAGTAAAAACCTAGAAAGAAAGAAGCTACATTATTGAAATCTAGGCAGAAATACTCCTTTTAAAAATATTGGCATATGGTTTGATGGATAATAAAATTCCTTTCTTAAAATACTATAATTGTTTTAGACAATAACGTATTGCACTTCTTAGCATATGAGTTAACATGCTCCTACAGCACACATGCAGTATTCAAATTAAAATTTACTATTTCCTATTGACAAACGTTTTATCCGTCACTGATATCGCTTTCGAGTGAGGAAACTGACGTTAACATTTGCTTTGCCAGCTTATACCAGCATTTATACAAATTGCACATCAGCAATCTAAGCACATATGATATTATAAATACAATTTTTCTATGAAAATAATTATTCATTATGATATTTATTAATCTGCAGAACAAAACATAGTAGCATTGGGTAGTAATCTGCTAAATAAGCTCTCCCGATACAGGCAGCTGGAATTGATCGGTCACAAAATTGCCAGCATGACAAATTCAAAACAAGCAGCTTTCATATCTAACATAAACTCACTGTCTAGCTTTTCTTACTTCAACATTTCAGTCACTTATAACTGCTAAAGTGTTAACCATGCACTAGAGCCTAAACCATTTCTGCGTGATTTATTATCTTCAAATATGATTACTGATTATCTACAACAATATACTGATATTAAAATATTTGTAAGTAGTTGTGAATAACAAAATAAATTTTTGTAAATAAATAGATAAAAGTATAGAAAATATAACTTAACTAGCATAATCATACTGGTTAAGGAAGTCACAAAGACTTGTAACACCAGTCTAAATATAGCCTTCAAAATATATATAAATATTTAGTTCATCTGAGTGATCCAATAAGAAATTGGTCTATTGAAACTGATATTTTCTATTTGCGAATGTGAATATGAATATAGGAAGAATTGTGAATGCATATACACAGAGTTCAACTTTTGCCTTGCCGGGCACTGCCTTACTTAATGTGAAGAAACTGATATATTAGCATCAGATATAGCCGTTTTCTGCACAAATATTTACCAACTGATTCAGCCTAAAGTAGATCATTCAGGCACAAATATCAGTGTCAATAGATTCAGGAAAGAGACAGCTTGTTACTGTGTACAAATATTTTACAAACTATGGAAGAAAGCACCACTATCTATATCTTTAAGTGAACTTAAGGAACAATAGTAACCATATAATATATATATATATATATATATATATATATATATATATATATATATATATATATATTATATATATATTATATATATATATATATATATATATATATATATATATTATATATATATATATATATATAATATATATATATATATATATATATATATAAAGTTTACAAATGGTTTGCTTTTTAAACAACCAACCTAATGCCAGTCATTTACTAATAAAGGAGATGAAGATAAAGATATATTTTTAATGTCATTTAGCAGATAACTCTTTTGCATACTGCATCAAAAGTGACAAATTAAAATTTACAAAATAATTTTAAAATCTTCCATTCCTTAAAATATAAGTAAATATTGTACAAAATATACATATAGATATTGTACTGGCTGGATTCAGTGGCGTTGTCGGTAATTATTTGACCGCGTTTCAGTATGTGCGGGGTTCAAATCCTAGGCTCACCCGTTACTGACATCGCTTATGAGTGACCAAGCTGATGTTAACATTAGCTTTAGCTTTTTTTTAAATAAGTATCATGACTGATATAAGATTTAATGAACCAGAATAATATTCACAATTCAGTAAGATCGAAGTACGTAGCTTAAGGTAAACTTAAATCTTAACCCATTCAAACTTCAATTTGCCCTCCTACAAATTATTTCTAGAGTATAAAAACTGATTGAATCTTTTTCACATTATTTCATAAACCCAGTGCTGGGTAAGATACATTCTTATGTATCAAAGATGCGGACACGGACACTCAATAGATAATGAATCTAGATACAGACACAAGATACTCATCTAAAAATGTAACTATATACAAGATACATTGCAGAAGTATCTAGATACTTGCATGTATCTTTACTGTTCTCTATAAATATACGATGCAGAGTGAATTCCTGCTTATGTGTATGTGGACTAAAGTGAAACTAGAAAACAGTGCAATCAGGAAACTGCTGGCCTTCAGTAACAGTAGCAGCACGAAGCTGCTGTCCATGAGAAAAAATTCCAACGGGACACTTCAATCTGATCTGGAGTTAGACCCCCAGTTACCGCCGGCTAATTATTCGAAAATTGCAGTTAGCCAAACATCCACCAAGAATCTTTTAAAGAATCTTTTTATCTTTTAAAAAAACGCATTTTTTTACATTTTTTATTTTTTATAAAATAAAAAACGTAAAAAAACATAAACCATGGTTTGACATAGACTGCACATAAATATTGAGAAATTGCCGTTAGTTTCGTGCCATAAACATCACTATATAAAAAGTAATTCATTGCATTTTTTATTTTCCTAGTTTTTTTTTAATGCCCTGGGCTGTATAGGCCCTGGGCTAAAATATAAGATAAAAAAGACTTTATTTAATTAAAAGAAAGATGAAAAATATTTAAAATAGTTCCTCTACGCTCTGGGAGGCCGCATTTGCCAATGTGCCACGAATGCATACAGCGTTAAAACGCTGGAGTGCATCAGATAGGCGCTTTTCCTAGTTAGGCAGATGTTCTAATTTTTAAGACATTGTCTATTCTTAATTTCTTACGGATTTAAAGTTTCTTGTATTGATAATTATGAACAACTGACAGTGTGGCTGTAGGTGACCTGAAAGTATTTGTTTATATTTGTATGGCGTCTATGGACATACTTTAGAACTTTAGATCAAGTCTAGTTGTAATAAAATTGTTTAGTGTTATGGAATGAAGGCATGGTAATATATATGCAAGCTACGTGTACGCTACTAACGTTTTTTACGTTTTTTATTTTTTGGGAAAAAACGCGTTTTTTTAATGGTTTTTATTTTTGGTAAGAACGTTTTTTTCATCTATGATTTTTATGGCTAGCCGAATTTGCCATAAATAGCTCAGCCGAAAATCTCAGCCGAATTGTAAATAGCTCTGCCGGAAAAACTTTGTGGCTAACCAAATTATTTAAGAAATTTCAAATAACATTCATGTAAATAAATGAAAAGAATATCCTGTCAATTCAATGGTAATGACACAATACCATTTTTTTACTTGGGAACCGAACAAATCTGCATGACTACTAAAATATTCCAGGTTGTTTGTTGCTTTGTGTGATAGCCGAGTCATTATTTGGTTAATATCTGGATTTGTCATTTGTGCGGTATAGTATTATGTTATGCAATAGGTAACTCGTGCAAGTTAATTGGCATTATAATTTTATGCATAGTTTCTTCTTTTTGCAACGGCTGAGTGGTCTGACCTGCAGTACTGAACAGACATTTCACTGGGGACGACAATGGTAATGTTGTGTTGTACATCACAAAGTCTCTTTTAACCTCTTGATACTTTTCCAACATATTGAGTCATATTTCCTAATCTCCGAAGAAATTGATATATTCTCTATCAATCTCACCAATAGCAACATCAGATAGAGGTGTTTCTCCAAAATCAAAGAAATCAATGGCGAATGCTGGAGAGATGGAAAACGTTACTTGTTAACATAGTACTTAGCCTTTTATTCATTTGCTTCAATGCATCAAGGACAATTTCTAGACAACCTTTTTTTGTTTCCACGAATCATAAATGTATATCACAGAACCCAACATATTAAAAGGATTTGTCAAGACTTTTTTTAGAAAGTATCAAGTATCCGAATTGCGCAAAAGACATTACTTTCTTTTTGTATCTAGCTATAGATACTACTAAATACCCTTCTGAAAATGTATATAGATACAAGATAATACTTTGTTGTATCTAGATATGTTTCTATATAGTAGCAGTGTCTCCCCGTTTTGTGCTTGGGTGTGGTTGGACCACTGCAGAATAGGGCAACCGCAAACAATCTGTTGCATGTACGTACGAGGCAACTAAGGCAGGAGCTGAGGATGGCAAGAGGAGACCCGCCTCACCATGACATATTTTCCCCCAGGATTAAATGACAATTAATCCATATAACTGAGGAAGGAAATTATGGGAAACCACCACAGGAGCCATACTTTTTCCAAGCTATAGGCTACATAAGGTATGGATAAGGCATAGACGTTGTGAAGGGATTACCTTGTTAATCTAAGGAGTGCTCTTATGGAGTGAGAAAGCAGACTTTGAGTACGAATATGTACCTTGAACCTGCCACTTGCCAGTGCACTGAAGAGAGCGAGAGAGAGAGAGAGAGAGAGAGATAGTAGCAGATACTTGTATCTTATAAACTTCCAAAAACTGCATAAACTATCTACTTGAACTTGTCAATATAATTAAAATATAACAACAATTGAAACTACTACAATTAGGCCTATAGAGCCTATATAAAACCAATCTGCCAAGTAGTCTAGTCCACTAGACTGCTATTTATTATCATTGATTTATTATTATTATTTATTGATTTATTATTATTATTTATTGATATATTATTATTATTTATTGATTTACTATTATTATTTATTGATTTATTATTATTATTTATTGATTTATTATTATTATTTATTGATTTTTTATTATTTATTTTTTATTATTGGACTACTACCAAGTAGTTAGTCCAACAGAATTTTAAAAATTAATTCTTTAAAAAAATAATCCTTAAGGATGCCCTTTTTACAAAATTAAAGTAGGACAAAGATCATTCCTAAAACTTAAAACTGGTTCAAAAAGTATAAATATATAACCTTTACAATAGTAATAATAATAAGTAATAATCGATCAACCTTACTTCTGTTTACGGGCACTTTTTTCAAATAAAAAAATTAACGAAATCAATCCGATATAAATTGTGAGAACATTACCTGTTTCTTAGCAATTAGCAATCCTTCGACAGCAACCCTGGAACTACAGTTATCTAGTTATTGATTTATTGATTAACTAATTATTGATCTGCGTTAGGCCTACTAAATATATACTCCGTTTGTTTATATTTGAATGCTTCGTTGACAACACCTGTGGTAATCACCGAGGTACCACTGCTAACGATTTTATTTCAATGGACAACTTTATTTCAAACTTAAAATCTTGACAATTAATAATAATAATAATAATAATAATAATAATAACAATTAGAGTGCTACAGTCATCAATGACAACATCGAGCACTATTGAAACAAAATCAAGCCGGCGAGCAAAAAAAGAAGGTCCAAAAACGGTGCAAATTCCAAAATCCAGAAATTCAGTCCAAAGTGAGAGAAACATATGTTTAATTTGTTCACATATCGCACAGCACGACAGTCAACATATTTCGAATAACATAAAGGTACAAAGTAAAACTCAAGACAGGCACACTAATACACGCAAAATACCAGGCCATCAATGAGGCAGCATAACACCCTATCGAGTTGACCACCCGGATATCAATCACCCCGCTAACAAGCGTCCCACATGTCTAAATCAAACTTTTAATCAAAATAAAAGAGTGAAAGTGTAAATCATAGAAGATTTTAAATTACAACAAAGCAGAAGTTGGATGAGAAAAAAAAAATTTTCTTATTGTGACAAATTTTCTAATAAATACTGTTTAAATTCTCTAGAAAAGCAATTTATTAATTCTAGATAGCAATTTGATGTTGCGTAATATTGGTGGAATTTTATTCCAATCCGTACACGCCTCATTTACATAAGATTTATAGAATGTTACATTGGATTTTTTTAAACAGATAGTTGGAGTCAAGCAGTCTAGTTGAAGAATTATGGTTAGAGTGGTTGAGATCAAACATATTAGCCAATACTGTAGACTTAGGTAGATTACTGCTAATACATTTATGAATCAACTTAGCCATACAATATTTATGCAATAGATGAACTGGCAAAATATCATAAGAAACATAAAGATCTTTAACATTACAGTAACGATGTCTTACCTGCAAGTTTCGCAGAACTCTGTTACAAGCAATATGTAGTGGTTGTAAAACATTCCAAGTGGCATAACCATAAATTTCAATGCAATATCTTACACGAGAATATATCATAGAGAGATACAAGTTCCTGCGACAGGACATTGGTATAAATTCTCTTCGATTAAAGAGTAATCCCTTAGCACTTTTAACACTTTTTTTAAATTTTTTCGATATGATTTTTAAAACTTAAATGTTCGTCAATTTCGACACCAAGGAATTTAATACAATTAACTCTTGCAATTTTATTATGGTCCATAAATAACGTAAGATTGTTATCACGTATATACGCTTCGTCATTGGTAGACGGAAAGAAAACAATATATGCTGATTTAGCTGTATTAATAGTTAAACGATTACTTTGGAACCAGTTACAAATTTTTTTACTTGCCGAATTGGCACATGCAAACAAATCTATCAAGTTATTTCCTTTAATAAAGGCATTTGAATCATCAACAAAAAGTTTGAATGAAAGGTCCGGACACGTATGATGGATATCATTGACATATATTAGGAAAAGCAAAGGCACTAATATAGAGCCCTGTGGAACTCCAACTGAGATTGGTTTAGTGGAAGAAACTGAGTCGCCTATAACTGAATATTGCTGTCTATTTGTAAAAATACGAGGTTAGCGATCTGAGTGGTAAACCTCTTATACCATAATTTTCTAATTTATTTAGGTGGATGTCATGATCGACCGTGTCAAATGCTTTGCTGAGGTCTAGAAAGAGTCCCAGTGTATGATTTTTATTGCTTTTCTGAAAACGTATCATATTTAAACTACTGAAAATTGCGTGTACTGTAGAGTGCCCTTTTCTGAAACCAAATTGATTTTCAGAAAGTGTATTATGTCGTTCAAAAAATTCAATAATTCTGTTATATACTAGTCTTTCAAAAATTTTACTGAGGTTGTCTAGCAAAGAAATTGGTCTAAAATTTTGTACATCGTCACTTTTTCCTGATTTAAAAACTGGGATAACTTTGGCTGTCTTAAATCTAATAGGGAACACACCAGTAATAAAAGTTCGATTAATTATGTGTGTTAATGGTTCAGCAATAAAGTCTGAGGATAGTTGTAAAATTTTATTAGATAAGCCATCAGGACCTGTCGAATTAGTTTTTTAAGGGCCAGGATGGTGTTGAAGACTTCATTGGTGGTGGCAGGTTTAAGAAATAATGAATTTTGACAAGATGATGGCAAATATTGCTTAAAATTAATATTAGTTGAGTTATGGGAGTTAAATTTTGACGCTAATTTTGACCCAATTTCAGAAAAATATTATTAAAAGTTTCAGCTGTTTCCCTTTGATTGTATATTTTTAGTGTCTTTTATCACATAACCAGCTTGGGAGTTACAACGCTTTTTTTAAAGCTGCAAATATTATTAAGAGTTTTCCATATATTCTTGATGGCATTTTTTCGCGAGTCAAGAAGATGTTTATAATATACAATTTGGGTATTTTTGATGATTCTATCAAGATCTTTTTTATAGGCTTTATAGAGTTTCATATCCTCTTCTTTGCTTGATTGCTTAGCTTTAAAAAATAAAGAATTCTTATGTTTAATTTTTTTCTTTAGTTCATTATTTATCCAACTTTTATCTTTAAATTTCTTCCTTGAACAGCGTGTTAGAGACATATTTGCGTTTGAAAGCTCCTCAATGGTGTTAATTAAGAAGTCTAGCATGCCATCTAAATCATTCATTAGCAAAATTTGAGACCAACTAATCTTAGATAAATTATTCTGAATAGACTCAATGTTTTTCGCGTTGAAAATCCTTGTAAGTGGCCGATCGGCATAAGTGAGTAACTTTTCTTTGGAAGTAATTATAATCAGATTAGTATAATGGTCAGATATGTCACTGACAATAGTTAAAGATTTAATTAAACTTTCACCATCACTGGTTATTCCAAAATTAGAAAAGACACGGTCAATCACTGTAGCAAAATTTTTACCACAGTGAGTAGGTAATATTGAATAATAATTGAAATTTAAGTTATCAAGCAGATTAACATAATCATTAACATGCACATTAGAGTTATAATTATTAGGATTAACGTTTATGTCACCAAGTATTAGACTTATTTTTAAAGGTTTGATAATATTCATAAATTTTGCTAATAAGATATTAAACTTGGAAATACACGTAGATGGATGGTGATAAAACAGGTAAATGCGAAAGATATGATTATTAGCTGAAATATTAATAACCAGGTGTTCTGCAAGAGGATTCCGCAGAAGAATGAATAACATTGTAACATAAATGTTTCTTAATTAAAAATCCAACACCACCAACTTTGCCAGATTTTGGGGTATTATGAATGAAATTATAATCCTCGAACATAGAGTCAAAATAATTGATATTAGTTGACCATAGTTCCGACAAAGTTATAATATCAAATTTATTATTATAGGAACATAGTAGCTCCTTAAGTTTACTATGGTTAGCGTTAAGACTTCGTATATTGACATGAAACACAGATAAAATAGATATGTTAGATGTGGATTGGAGATATTTATAAGATTCTGCATAGTTATAATAACCAATCTTAGAATTAATAATTAAATCATTATCAAGTAAAGAATTTGAGTAGGCATTATTATAATCAGAAAGATCCGAGTTAATATTAAGATGAGCCATTTTTAATTTATTAGGACTATAGATGACACTGGAGCAGAGGTGGTAGTTGCTTGAGAGGTTGAGGTGCTAGTTTGGGTGTTAGTTATCTTCGCTTTAAAATTCCACTGCTTGATGATAATTCCACTTGACCATAGAAGGGTCGAGTTGAGAAACTTTTCTAATATATTCTCATTTATACATACTCGAAAGGCGTTGGAGCGTTCATCTCTCGATTTTACCTGGAAGCAGGAGATAGGGTGCATCCACACGCTGCCGCTATAGATGATTCTATGGAAGCCACAGACTCGGAGATATCTACGTTGTAGATACCAAGGACCCTTTTTTAATGTAGGGTTTGGCTGATTTAACATTAACCACAGATGCGTCGCTGTTGTTTGATGGTTGAGTAGACTTGCCGACAATTTTAAACAACTTTTTGGTGGATGGAGGTTGTTTAGGTGGAGGAGAGTTTGATACTCTATCACTCCATAATTGACTGTTTCTTGTTATAATGTTTACATTGCGTTTGGTGTCGTTAGGGTTGGGCGGAGAGAGCTGGGCTTCGGTAACTCTGTGTTTCTTACGAGTAGTAGCTTTAGTCCAGGTGCCCTCCTCTGATTCGCCTTCAGCTGTTTCATAATCCATTGACTTGATTGTTGCAGACAAGCTTGCTCCAGGTAACGTAACTGTTCTGTCGGGTGCGTGGACAGGCGGATCACGAGTCCTTTGGGCAGCTGCATTAGCATAATTAATGCTCAGGTGGTCAACAGCAGAAGTTACACATGCTAGCTTTGCTGTAAGGTCTTGCGTGCTTTGCAGACGAGCTGATTCCTCATTAGCATAATTCAACTTTAAAAGTGAAATATTTTCTTCAATATTGCTCAATTTTGAAATAAGAATGGCAAACTCACTAGATTCCATTCTCGTGAAGGGTATTTCCTTCAAATTGTCTACGGAGTAGCGAGGAAGTAGACTGGATGATCCATTCTCATCAATGAACGAGAGCAAAGTAAAGAAAGTTAAAGTAAAGAGCAAAGTAAAGGGAGTTAAAGAAAAGGTGGTTTAGGTCGCTGCTCATGGACACTGGATGGAAAAGAGAGATGGAAAAGATAGGTCTTCAACTGCTTATGGAACTGCTCATAGGAAAGCAAAGGCTGATGTGATTCAAATGAAGATTTCCGAAGATTGGATGGAAAAGAATTCAAGATCTGAGGTGCAGCATGCTGGAAAGAACGATTAGATAGCTTAGAGCGTGAAGGTAATCTAGGCCAGCATACAACCAATTGCCGACCGACTAAAAGATCTCAAGAACAAAGCTCTCATGAGATTTGAACAAACCTCTAAAGGCCTAGAAAACTTAGCCATCCTCAAAGACATAATAGGATAATAGGAGTCTAAACAATGAAGAAAAAATAGAAACTACGCCAGTACATTTTGGAAATACCTCAAGCCTTTAGCTTCCGTCTGAGCCGCTCCGGTTTTGATTAATTCATACCCACTGTAAAGGCGTCTTGAAGAGAAGATCCAAGATCTTCTGACCTTGACGTTAAACTTACTCATCCGGCTGCATCACTTTAATCAAGTGAGACATACAAGTTTGTCCAGGGATGGTGATGGACTTATAGGTTAACGAAGCTGTTTTGTAAATGATACGCTCTTTAATCCTTAGCCAGTGCAAAGACTTCAAAATAGGCGTAACATGAAACTACAAAAATTGCTCGCGCAAGAGAATTCTGAACAAACTGCAACCGATCAATCTCACAGCCAGGGAGATTTAAAAACAGGGAATTACAGTAGTCCAACTTCGATTGCACAAAAGTAGACTTATATACTTGATCAAGTGTAGAATTTTAGATCTGACTTTATCCTATTTAGATAAAATACTTTGAAACTTACTGTGTAATGTAAGGAGTTAATTTTAAATAGTCTCCCAGAAAAAGCTTCTCTTCAAACACCTTTACTATCTGTGGAAGCTACCTTAACTAAGCATAGCTATTTATAGTTAACTCGTACTGTCTTTAAAAAAAGTAAACACGCATTATAGTGAATAATCAACTACGTTGATATCTATCACTTTTAAAACCACATGTTTAATCCGTTAGACAATTTAGACCATTTTCCGTATAACCAGTCCAGTGAATGTCCGAGGTTTTACTCTCAGGCGCGGCCGGGATTCGAACCCGCGAGGATTCAATTCACCGCAGGATCTGTCATTTAAAATTTCATGACGTTACCCCTACGCTATTTAAACATTCTTTGTCCAGTGATAGTGATGGACTTATAAGTTAACGAGGCCGTCTTTGTAAAAGATAAGCTCTAGAATCTTTAGTTAGTCCAAAGATTAAAAAAATAGGTGGAACGTGTGAGTAGGCCTACTTGGAACCTCAAATTGCATTCCTTCACGTAGCAAGCTGTCTATGCTATCCTTCCAACATGCTGCCCCACGGATCTGGAATTCTCTTCCTTCCACTCTGAACATCCCCTCATCTATTCCAGATCAGCCTTTCGTACTTTACGAACAGTTTCATGGGCGGTGAAAGCTTTTTTCTTTTATTTTTCCTATCCACCAAGTATCCATGACCTGAGACCAACACGTAAACCTCTATTCCGCTAGTAACCTCCTTGGACTGATTACCCGGATTTTTGGCTCGTATCGTTTATGGACCCCTCCCTCTGCTCATCGGTTTAAGTTGGTTCCACAGTGTTCGATGTTGTCATGGATAGCAGTAGCACTCTAATCGTAGTGTTGTTATTGTTGTTCAAAAGTCTTAGTTCAGGGTATTCTACTCATTTACGTTCAAGCAGTGCCTAAGTTAAAATGTGGAAACGAAGTAAACCGCTGTTCTACTAAATCTCATTTCTATGAAGTACATGTACAATGACATTCTATGAGGCCATATGAGATATACTAGGCCCTCAGTGGTAGCTATTATGAAAGGGGCCCGAAAATTTTTATCAATTCCACTAACTCGATTGATCTCCTAGAACCGCTGTTTTCAACTCATCAATCCACTACAATGTGTTCCCATATAATAATATATATAATATAATAATGTAGACCCTTGCATAGGACCCTCAGTGACTTCATAACAATATGTAGATTTTTAAACTCGTGATTTAACGTAGGGTTGCTTAAAAGTTGATCATTCCGCCTGAGACATAACATAACGGCATATTGGGTCAGGAAGCACAGATGCTTGTGTAAGGCCCATGTATTCCTCCTTCCTCTCCATGGTTATTAAAGCTGGTAAAGCTAATGTTAACGTCAGTTTCCTCACTCGAAAGCGACGTCAGTGTGCTAAGTGGGCGAGCCAAGAATTTGAACTCCGCACATAGTCTACTGATCCGCGGTCGAGTGTCTTACCGACATCGACACTGGCTCCAGCCAGACGATTAGTAAGCCAAATCGTTGCCTTTCGATGGCGCATCAATTGCAGCCGGCACTAATTTAGGAATAATCTTCCAACAGGACCAATACCCTATGATTTTTTTCATTCCAATCTCTCAACACTCGGTCTTCCAAGGTGGTCATCCAACCATGCACTAACGAGGCCGACTTAGCTTAACTTCGATTATATATAATTATTGACGCGTAACTAAACCAAGTGCGCTAAATCCCGCTCTGGAGACGTCCCTGACATGAACTTCGATTGCGAAAACAAGCGTGAAATCTTCATTTTATTGTATTGTGCTTACTTTCCAAATTTTCGTTTCATTTTTATGTAAAATGGATGTATAACTAGCTATTTAGATAGGCCGTATATTGTAGTCTGCCTCCTCATTTGATAGTTGCACAACTTTCCACTATCAAATCAGAAAAATATATCAATATACCGGGTTGACCTCCAGCTTAACGATCTAAATTCATTTCTGTTCTTAATTATGAGTTACCGACTGGGCAAGAGTATGGTAGAGCCAGGGAAAAATACATTAATTGACACTATTCCTACTTACTTTTAATTCACATGTTAACTAACTACATGTGAATAATAGTAACAGCCGAGAAACCGTTGAACGTGAAATATTACATTACTGTTACTATTGTTGTAAGAAGTACTAAGCAAAATAGTTTAAGTAAAAGTAAATGATTAGTAAAAGTAAAAAATACTATATCAGCATTTTACTTAAGTAAAAAGTAAAATTACTCGACAAAAAGTAATAGTTTAAAGTAGAAAGTAAAAGTACTATGAATTTTTAAGAAAACAAATTATACCTCAATTGATAGAAAAGTTTTACACGATCTTAAATTAGTTAAATTAGTTAAATTAGTTAAATTAGTTAAATTAGTTAAATTAGTTAAATTAGTTAAATTAGTTAAATTAGTTAAATTAGTTAAATTAGTTAAATTAGTTAAATTAGTTAAATTAGTTAAATTAGTTAAATTAGTTAAATTAGTTAAATTAGTTAAATTAGTTAAATTAGTTAAATTAGTTAAATTAGTTAAATTAGTTAAATTAGTTAAATTAGTTAAATTAGTTAAATTAGTTAAATTAGTTAAATTAGTTAAATTAGTTAAATTAGTTAAATTAGTTAAATTAGTTAAATTAGTTAAATTAGTTAAATTAGTTAAATTAGTTAAATTAGTTAAATTAGTTAAATTAGTTAAATTAGTTAAATTAGTTAAATTAGTTAAATTAGTTAAATTAGTTAAATTAGTTAAATTAGTTAAATTGGTTAAATTGGTTAAATTAGTTAAATTAGTTAAATTAGTTAAATTAGTTAAATTAGTTAAATTAGTTAAATTAGTTAAATTAGTTAAATTAGTTAAATTAGTTAAATTAGTTAAATTAGTTAAATTAGTTAAATTAGTTAAATTAGTTAAATTAGTTACTCGATTTAATTTAGATTAAGAACGGAAACTTTAAATTCGACGTCTGAAGTTTCTGGATTAAAACAATATTCTATCCACATGCGCATGCTTATATTATATTTTAAAATGTTACATTACATTTAATTTTTCGTTCACAATTAAGCTAAATTAAGATGGTTTACTCAGATACTCTCTCCAGTGTCCTATCAAGTACATAGCAGGTCTAATGTATTCATATTCCTACTCACATGCTGCCTTCAAAAGCATGCTCATTAATTAAAGAGCCGCTTCCGACTAACGAGTTATAATCCCAGCTCAGGAGGCTACATGAATTACTCATACCTTAATATAGCTGACAGCCTAAATAGGAATAATGTCGCTTCTAAGATGGTTTCCCGTTATCGTTCTCATATCATAATCAGTAGCCTCTTACGACATATGCAGTTTGCGTTTGGTCTATTCTTCAGTGGCCCGAACACCAGACGGGTTCGGGCCACAACTAATAGCTAACTCAGCTATTGATCGTTTATTATCTTACTCCATGTCAACTGACACAGTGTACAGTTCAGCATCACGGACACAACGCGGGTTTCGAATTAGTGTATTGGGGGAAAAGTTGCTCATTTTCAAAATCCAAACTCAATATTGCAATTTTCAGGGTCATACACACAACAAATTCTCTAAATAATCTATTGAATTATTTAGAGAATTCTCAACGATTTTCGAAATGTTGGCACCAATAATTCGCATGGCATCCTAAATAGGAGAACATTTATAAAGTCGCTATGTTTGAAAAAAAAACTTACCTTAAAGTAGTTTTTAATAAAAGAATATCATAGTAGCCTTTCTGAAAAATTAATCTTATATCTTATAACAGAGACTGTATTATAGAAACTTAAATATCTCAATACATGTAGTAAAAAGCTCATGTTAACGTCAGTTCCCTCACTCGAAAGCGATGTCAGTGACGGGCGAGCCCAGGATATGAACTGCGCACATACTGATCCGCGGTCGAATATCTTACCGACATGGCCACAGGCTCCAGCCATGCAATAGTAGCAAAGATATAGCTTCATTAAATAATAAGAAATGTAAATTATGTAAAGAACGGAATTCTTCCATATTCTCCCACATTTATCTTGCTGTAGTCAGGTGGATAAGAGTCTGGATCATAACCCAGAGCTTCGAGCATCGGTGCCAGGACTCTCATGTCCCTGCGGACATCTTTAGGGATATGATCCGCCCAGGAGTTCAGGGATTCCCGGTTGATTGGCTTTCTCACCTGATCCGTAGAGTATTCCTTCCTAGAATAAAAGAGAATAAGAAATACAGTCGCAGTGGCCATGCATTGGTATGCATACATAGCATCCATTCATCAGTATCCATGCATAAATGTCAATGTATTAGTATCCATGCATCAGCATCCATGCATTGGCATCCATGCATTGGCATCCATGCATTATAATCCAAGCATTAATTAAGCAAATCTGAATTTGAATCAGTAAACCAAGAAAGTATCGGTTGCTTATCTATTTTACACATACTGCTAAACATACTCTTACTGCATACACATACTCTTCATTAATAACTTTGGCTATAAAACAGCAAATAAAATATTTATTAGAAACTGAATCGGTATAGATAGGCAATTGATTAACAAGTACCTAAGTGAAGTTACAAGAACAGTATTTATCTAAAAGCTGAGTTGAAAATATTCAAAAAATTATGCTTTACTCATAAGAGGGGATGATTTGCTATAAAATTGAAGGAAATTGGATAAGTAGAGAGCAAGAAGACCGAGAATTTGAATGATAAATCGTTGATAATGCATTTTTATGTAGATGTGAAGAGTAATACAGAGAAGATAAATATGTAGAAGAATTATATATCACGGTTTATCCAATTCACAATAGGGCCTACGCTGAGAGAAAGGGAGAGAAATCAATTAGCAAATCTACAAATGAATCAATCAGATAATCTGCCAACAATAAAGCAATCAATAAAGAAATTCTCTAATCAATACATCGAATAATTAACTTGCAGAAAATCATTCAACCATTTTAATCATTAAAGTATAAATTAAATTAGGCTGGAATTCTAGAAAACAGAAACTTTTCGTAGCAAAATGTTGTATTATCAAAGTCATTTCATTGACAATATACTGCATATTTGTATTTATAATTTTATATATTACATGTATGTACTGTATATTACATGTTTATATTTTCTGCCATAACTGTATTAGACTACTGTATTAGTAAATTGAAACGAACAAACACAGCTGGGAGTTAAATTATCATTTGCGAACAATCACTCGAATGATAGACCTAAAGACTTTTCAAGTGAAGTCTTGATCAAATAACAATTTTGAATTAGTGTTTTAAGCAAAGTTTTGATCGTAATTCAAATTAATTAATGTTCCGGGAAACTATTTCATTATGTTGCTTATTTCAGAACTAGTGGGTAATTCCACGAAGAACCCTTTGCCAGATTTATCAGCTTGTACTTTACACACTGATCACGATTCGTCTAACAATGAAACTTCCGACGAGGTCCGAGCCGTTGCGGATTCGGGATATCGAGTTACTCAAGCCTGTTCGGCAGAGGTGTGAATTTTGTGAGGTGTTGGTAACGCTTCAATGATTTATTCTCTGTGATACAACTTCTGAAATACTCCGTTTGCAAATGATTCTTAAATCTAGTAGTCCAGTGATTATATTAGTAGCATTGCATAACAAAAAAACAATAATTGGATTGGAGTGCTACTGTTATCCATGACAAAATCGAGTAATTTGGAACCAAATCAAAACCGATGAGCAGAATGTGGCTCGTCAACAAATCGTTCGAGTTCTCTTACTTTGAGCCTACGCAAGGACTTGAAGATTGTAGCAATAAAAAAGCTAAAAAAGCCAATGTTAACGTCAGTTTCCTCACTCGAAAGCGATGTCAGTGACGGACGAGACCAGGATTTGAACCCCTCAAATACTGATTCACGGTCGAGTATCTTACCGACATCGCCACTGGCTCCTGCCAGTAACTAATATCCAGTAATATGAGAATATGTTGAGCTACAAAAGATTGCACGTGCAAGAGAATTTTGAATGAACTGCAACCTATCAATCTTACACTGGGAAAATTTAGAAACAGGGAGTTGCAGTAGTCCAGTTTAGACTGCAAGAGAGCAGCACGAATCGTAGAGGCTGTCTCAAGAGAAAGATAAGATCCTATTCTACATAAATTAGAATTAGTTATTCAATATATTTGGCTATACATGTATATTTATAAGGGATGGTAAATAATACATTTGTGAAATAATTAAGTTATTAAAGATACGCGAATGGTTTGCGGCAAGTCACAGAGAAAACGTTTCAGCTGTATAGGCTTATATACTCTACTCTTCATCACGCAAATTAAATATAAAATAACTATAATCAAACGACCAGAAACAAACTTATACTTAACTTGCCCAGTAGCTTTAAGATTTTTAACTTGCTATCGGCCATTGTTGCTTATGTTAGGCGTTCGATTATTGCTTTCGGTTATGTCAAGTAAGCAAAACTATATTTTCGGTTAATCGTTTAAAATTGTAACCTTACAATTCCTTTAATTTTTAACTATTAACTTAATCGTTAACTTTCACTGCCCTATATACACGTACATATATTATACAAATATTAGTATGTATAAGCTCATTTGTTATGTATTATCTAAGGCCACGGCATGGTTGTGTTAGTTATCAAGCCAGACTTGTCAGCAGATTTAACTATAGAAGCCAAGGTGCCTTAAGTTTTCAAGTTGCAAACCGTGTATGACTATTTTGTATGATATGCTCTTTTTATTCTACGATGTTTGGATAAGAAATTGCCTGTCTTAGTAATTTTAAAAGCTTTCTCTTTCTTATCTAATTAGCGTTTTGACTATGTGATAAATTTATGCTGATAGATCTGATAGGCATCCCAATCTTTTGGTCCGATTGAAAGCCTAATCATTGGGCCCGATATGCAGCCTATCCTTAAATATGATATGATTAGCAACCTAATAATTAGGACTGATAGGCAGTCTAATAATTTGATCTGCAGTGTAATTGATTGTTAATCGATGGTAGCTGCCAGCTAATCTTTTTATTTTTAAGTTAAATATTAACTAATACAAAGTACAGGATGAGATTGTATGCTGACATGATCGATGATATGCTCAGTTCTGTGCTAATCAGTAGACATTTAAATCTAAAAAATGAATACTTCAACAGGATTGACAGTTGAGTAAGGAAAAGCCAGCAATGCATCCTGTAGTTCACTTGAGTGTAATAGAATTATGGACTATGCAGTTAATATGATACTCTGGTAATGATGAATTTGACAGAGGTCACATGGTATCGGTTGCGCCCCAATGTTCAGTCGACAAGAGGCTCGGTGAATATTACGTCTTTCAGTTCAGAGATAGATCACACCCCTCCTAGTGTCCAATGACACCCCCTAGCTCTCCTCCTGTCCACTGACACCCCCTAGCTCCCCTCCTGTCTAGTGACACCCCTAGCTCTCCTCCTAGTCGTCCACTGACACCCCTAGCTCCCCTCCTAGTCGTCCACTGATACTATCTAGCCCCCCTCCTAGTCGTCCACTGACACCCCGTAGCTCCCCTCCTGTCCACTGACACCCCCTAGCTCTCTTTCTAGTCGTCTAATGACACCCGCTAGCTCCCCTCCTAGTCGTTCAATGACACCCCTAGCTTCCCTCCTAGTCGTCCACTGACACCCCCTAGACTAGCCCTCCTAGTCGTACACTGACACCCCCTAGCTTCCCTCCTAGTCGTCCACTGACACTCCCTAGCTCTCTTCTCTGTCAGATTCCTCCCCTATCTCTGTGGGTGTTTAGTGATCTTTACGCTAGGTGGGCACAAAGTTACCCTAATCTCAACCCTAATCTCAACCCTAATCTCAACCCTAATCTCAACCCTAATCTCAACCCTAATCTCAACCCGGAGAAGTCTTGTCCTAACCTGGAGGAAAACAATACAATCCAGTCACCTGAGCCCCCCTGTGAAATCATTACAGCTTCAGAAACAACAGACCCTCAGACTAACATAGACTTAACCCTAATTCATCCTGAACAAACCAATAGCGACCCTGTACAATCTAGTAGTAGTAGGCCTACTTAACCTTGAAGCATATTGCTTTGGATAGAAGGACACCACACTCAAAGCGCTTACTCTATGAAATTTTCGACAGTTTCTTGGACACTCGCCTTAGATTTTCTTGCCGTATACATGCAATATAAATATAATGTTGGAAAATATTGGACATGATGAACTCAGAGGCCCCAATGACCCACAAAATCTGTCAAATTAATGCGCGGAGCATACACTAAAACCAGCTTGACAGGAAGAAATGTACAGCCGAGTCACAAGGAAATGAAATTAGTAAAACACGCTATGAACCCAATGAGACAAATGTGAGGAAGGCCACAGGTTCAACCGTGAATAATAATAATAAAGGTTTAATGTCCGATTCCTCATCCAGGGACGTCTCCAACAGCACACATCACCACAGATCAATTCACCCAGACCAATCTGCCAAAGAAATTTGTTGAGGAGAAGTATGGTCCTAAACGAAAACCAGTCCGGTGATTTAAAAATGGTCAGGATAGATTGATTATGTCTATAACGTGAAAAGGTAAGTCTTAAGCTTGCAAGTGAATGTTGAAAGAGAAGAACAAGAGCAATGATTAGCAGGTAAAGAGTTCCAGATTGTGAAGAAGTACAAAAATGTACCCTCCTCACATAAAATGGTGAAAGCATCATTGTTACTGATCCACAGTTGCACGAGCATCGGATCTGCGCCGCTCTTCTAATACAATTATTTAATCAAGCGGCTCAATGAAGAAATGAGTGGATTAGTCGATCTGTCCACTGATCAAACTCTATTGGACCCGATTGTGCATATTGATTATATGTATACATGTGATTACATACGCTCAAGTGATTACATGTACACAAGTGATTACATGTGCACAAGTGATTACATGTGCACAAGTGATTACATGTGCACAAGTGATTACATGTACACAAGTGATGACATGTACACAAGTGATTACATGTGCACAAGTGATTACATGTGCACAAGTGATTACATGTACCCAAGTGATTACATGTGCACAAGTGATTACATGTATACATGTGATTACATGTGCACAAGTGATTACATGTGCACAAGTGATTACATGTACACAAATGGTTACATGTATACATGCGATTACATGTGCACAAGTGATTGCATTTGCACAATTTGCCAGAATTACCATAATTTATCAGAGCTGCTGCCATCTTTCATTATTCCAATCCTTCTTCAAACTAGGATAGCAAAAACAAGGAAAGAAAGCCATGGTCTTATTTCAATACTCAATCATCCAAAATTACAAAATCCAGCTTGTTTTTAAAACTATTCACCGACACCGCATTCACAACCTCCTCATTCAAAGAGTTCCACCTATCAATCACCCTTTGAGAAAAAGAAAACTTTTCTAAGTCTGTCCTTACACTAGGCTAAAACAACTTATAACTATAGCCTGTTAAACCATTATTGGAGAATTTGAAAAAATCTGCTGCTATTAATTCAGTGAGCCCATGCATTATTTTGGAAACTTTATAAGATCACCTCTAATTCTCCTGGTTTCTAGGGTTGTCAGTTGAACTGCCCTTAGCCTCTCCTCATACCTTAATGCTTTGACAAACAAGTAAGTCTCATCATAGGCCTAATGGCTAACCCTTTATGATCATTACTGTCCAGTACTTCAATAGCATGGACTTTTAAGTCTAACTTATAGCCATATACACATGCGTTCAGGCTTTTTGTACAGCGTTATAGTTAAGTCGTCTCTAATCATTATCATTCATGTAAATGTTTACGTAATTCAGAAATACCAAACTGAAAACCCGTGCGTGTGAGAACCGCGAATCTATATTCAAGAAACCATTTCCGTAGCCCAAAGGCACCGCTAGTGACGGTTCACTCGAAATTATGGAAAGAGGATTGTCGCGTAACAATCAAATATGTTTTCACCTAAGCCATTTAATCAGTAATGTGTATACGATTTTCTAATATCTTCTGCGGTGTCTGGACCAGTACTAACCCGACCAACCGTAAACTGCACGTGTCATAATAGGTGACTTATCAGAAACCTTGAACGACTATGTGAACTTGTGATGGAAGCCAAGTCAGAAGTCATTTTTATTAAGACAAACACTGCATAGAGGTTTGTAAAGGTCATAAAGGGCCATAAAGGTTCGGTAAAGGTCAACAAGGGTTGGCCATCTTGATGAGACTGACTTGTTTGTCAAAGTGAAAGTAGACTTAAAAGCAGGCTATGATAGTGGTATGTAATGTCTATCACTTGACAGAACACAATAGAAAGAGAGAGAGGAGAGTTAGAGAGAGAGAGAGAGAGAGAGAGAGAGAGAGAGAGAGAGAGTAATAGAAAGAGCGAGGGAGAGGGAAAGAATGAAAGAAAGACCTAGAGAAAGCAATACTATACGCATCTCCCAATTGCCTCTTCATTTTCCTTCCGCCAAAATAGAACGACTGCAAAGCATATAATTACTTCTGCAAGAGACAAGTTTGATTTAAAAATCGCGTGGTGAAAAAAATCGAACAACCCTCAGCAGCAATCAGCGATTGAATAAACTTTTTTTTCGTCAACCATCTCAAAATATATCGAAACCTTGACAGTTGTGGTTGAGAATGACGAGGTTGTATGGTTGTACAAATGGTATAGATAATTATTCAATTTCTCATTTATAATCAGATTTATCATCGAAATTGGATGCTTAATTAAATTGTAGTAAGCTTACTTATAGTCAACGGCAAACTTTATTATTTAGCCATATAACGCTTCGATGGAACGCTTGGTTTTTGATGCAGGAGGTCAGAGATTCGAATCACAGTCGTACCGTCTTTGATAGAACCCGTTGTATTGCGAGAAAAGGCTTTAAACTTAACTTTACTTAAACTTTACTTCTTTAGTATACACTATTGTAGAATACACCACTTAACTATCTTTTACTTAATTCGAAAAATTGAGAAAAGGTATTCCATTCCATAGTTATTCAATCGATGAAACCAATCGAAAGTTGTGACAGTTTATTGAATCAGTCTACTAAGGCAGGTTCTACAAAAGAAATCAAGGTACGAATTACTAGCTTCTTAAATCATGCATTTCAAAAGAGAGATTTCTTCCGTATAGGTGGAGAAGATATCTGCTTTTATTGATAGATGCAGCATTCTAAATTAACAGCCAATTTAATATTTTGACTAAAAGCTGTAAATGAAAATGTGCTTTAATTATTTAGAAGGCATTAAAGAGGAGAGAAATATTACATTAGTACTATACAGATTCGTAACAGGGTTGACGTTTTATGCTTTAACTACTCTGGTATCGATCGCTTTTAGTACGACGATAAATTGAATTAACTTTTTTAAATGGCAATAGATAGTGGAACTTAATTGAAGAGGATGTTCAAATTTAGGACAAAGATTTTTAAGACTAAATTAATTAAGAGTTTTAAGATTGTAAATCTCACACACTAGTACTATCACCAGCTTCCTACATCGCCTCGACAGCTTTCAAAAAGCGAACAAGTAACCGCTTGATGTAAACGTTTGCGTGCAAAGCTCTGGACCAAGAAGCGTCTCTCAAACTCCTGAACTTAATATTTGTAGCGAAATTAGACTTTCTCTCTGATTACGCTTGTTGCATTTAGCTCGAACCAGTATAATTTCATCGGCTTCCGTAAACCAGTAAATCAGTATAGATTAAACGTAGCACCAGTCTAGGGATTTTTCCAAAATATAAAAATAAACATAAATATCAATATTGGAGATAAAGTTGAGCTAGTGATCAAAGGAAAACACTCAATCGTTAGCGATTTGTGTAAGAGTATATATCATTGGTTGTAAATGCTATAATGTACGTAGTTGGCCTACATTAAAGTAGAAAGGCGCTATATTAAATTTCGGGATATGTCAGTTATAGGAGGTTATGAACGGTTTTATTTCGATAAGATTAGCAGAATTGATAGGAAATAAAGATGATTGGTGGCGATAATTGAAGTGAGAGAACGACGTTATCACTGTAGTATATTTTCGAGCTAGATCTTACAATAGGTTTAATTAGAAGAGAGCACAAATTAGGTGGTGGAATAGGAAAATACCAAGGATGGTAGCACAGATTAAATATAACGAAATTTAGGCCACACCTTCAAGCAATAGAATAGGGTGATACAAATCGAGGGTTTAATAAGGCGTCACGTGATTGGCCTTGTAGCTATCCCATGTTAATATTTAGTATAAAAAGCCGTGTTTCTCAATGCAAAATCGCCTGGGTTACTTCGTGGTAACCGTGGTCCAGACGCAGTTGATTGTGATTGGAGACACTTATCACAAAGAAATAATATTCAGACGCAGTTGAATGTGATTGAATATTATTACTGACCACTTTAAAACACAACTCGTTGTGTGGAGAAGTAGAGTGGTTGTTATAAAGCTTTAAAACACGACTAAGAGTGTCGAGAAGTGATCGGCGGCCTTACGACTTTAAAACACAGTCGCATTGATTGTGCCGAGAGTGGTAAAGCGGGAAGGGGCCCCATTGTGTAAAGACCTATGTTTTAAAACAGGCAGTGTTACAGAAGGAGGTTGTGCTGGGGAACCCAATAGATAGGGCGACCCAGCGTTATTAGTAGGGGTGTCGTACTTTTGTGACGAGCGGCCAAACTTCTGGGCGGTGACTTGCTAGCCGTTGCCGATCGGAAGGGAGCGCCAATCTGAGCACTATATAAACATGACACCATTTTCTGTGAAATTTGGCAGGGTGGGACATCAAAAAGCACCCCTATAGAGTGATATATATATGCAGTCATATATATATATATATATATATATATATATATATATATATATATATACAGGGTGAGTAAAAAAAAGATAACACCTGCAAAAAGTTTGAATATCTCAGGCTATTGTTAATATTTGTAAATTAAACTTTTACCAATTAATAAGGGACTAATTTCTGGCGGGGTGGCCAATTTTCATCCACTTTGATGCATAGATTGTCCAGTTATGCAAGTTTCAGCAGAGCAACCCCCCATTTTTACCTTAAAATGGCGTTTGCTACAACGGTAAGGGCAGATTGCACTTCATTGACGAGAAGGTAAGGTTGAACTCTCAGTATTACGTCAGTACTTTGCTTCCGGAGCTGTTTGATGATTGCCATGCCCTTCTACCAAATGGTTTCATTTTTCAGCAGAATGGTGCTCCGGCTGATGCATCTCGTCATGCACAGGAAAGGATAAGCGAGAGAAACCCGGATTAAGTCAAGAAGAATGAATGGCCTCCAAACTCACCCGATCATAATCCTCTGGATTACCATATCTGGGGAACCATGCTGCATCTCTATCAGAAACACCAGCCGAAGCCTAAAACAAGACAGAACTGCAGGAGGTGCTTTACGCCATTTTTAGGTAAAAATAGGGGCGTTGCTTTTCTGAAACTTGCATAACTGGCCAGTCTATGTACCAAAATGGATGAAAATTGGCCACCCGTTCAAAAATTAGTCCTTTAGTCATTGGTAAAAGTTATGTTGTAAAATATTAAAAATAGCCTGAGATATTCAAACTTTTTGCAGGTGTTATAATTTTTTTTACTCACCCTGTATATATATATATATATACAGGGTGAGTATACTATATATATATATATATATACATGTATATATATATATATATATATATATATATATATATATATATATATATATATATAGTCATATATACATATACATATATATATATATATATATATATATATATATATGTGTGTGTGTGTGTGTGTGTGTGTGTAGTTATAGCGGGCGTACAATTTAGAGTTTGTGGTACTTTCCCCAAATTAAGCATAACGATAGAAAGATAGAAGTACACAGTTGCCCAATAGGCAAGTCTTGGTCTCGATATTGGATGACCAAGGATTTCAAGAGTTGCAGGCGGGTTTTGTCTCGCTAGTAAGGTGAACAGATTCTCATTAAATACTAAATAGGCTTAAATAGGGAAAAAATAGGGTTATATAGGGAAACACTTACTTATTATTAGCCTTTACAGGTGTGGTCTCAGACCACGCTCCACACTCATTAACAGTAGGGTTAGGTTAGACTTGTATTTTTCGTTGATAAATGCCAATCACCATATTCAATTTCTCAATCATTACTAATCAACTAATCAAATAAATTCTACGCCTTCACATTTTACAACCAATTAGGGGAGATGGCCGAACAAAACACAGATAGAAGGCCAGTGTGCCAGGCCTCCTCTATGTCGAACGCGGGACTTTTCTACGATTCAGGCCGTGACGACCTGGCACGAGCCCTGTATACCCACGAACCCACCAATAAGGCAGAGGCCATGGCCCTAGCACAGGCGGGAGACAAAAACATCCCCACCTTTAGTCGTGACCATCTCGGCGCAGTAGTAGAAAGCGGACATTCACAATTGGCCGAGTTCATAGGCCTTCCAATAACAAGGAACACACAAGCGACTGACCCAAATATCAAAAGGGCATACTACCACAGCACGCCGGAGGTCCTCATTAGCTCAGTGGGTGGATGGGGAGGCCCTAACCAACAACAACATTTAATGTTGGAAGGAGCTGACCAATACCGGCGTCAAAGACCAAGCTATGACCCCAAAGATATGGGAAGTGTGCACACACAAGCCGAGCGTTTCGCTACAATATTGATTATTGAAATGGAAATGCAGCATTAGGGCGTTGTGAAGATTATAATGTGAAGCCAGATTTGGAAATAGTAATTATAGATATTGTAGAATGCGCTGCAATAGATAGAGCTACAAGATACTGTCAGCGAAGATTTGGCTGTAATTCGAACCGATGGCCTACTGCTTCTCTGGCAAGCTTTAAATGGTGGCAAATCGATATTATAAAGAATAACGACGAAATTCGAATAATTAAAGTGCATCTAAATCCCTAGATTCATATGTAATGTTTGATTTTTTACAATTTATTAGAGCGGGTAAAGCTAAGTTTAAAGTCAGTTTCCTCACTCGAAAGTGATGTCAGTGATGGGAGAGCCTAGGATTTGAACCCCGCACGTACTGATCCGTGTTATTTATTAATAAATAACTCGCATGATATTGAAATGATCAACTATGTTTATATAAATAACTTTTAATACCATATGTTAAAACCGTTAGATAATTTAGTCCATTTTTAGAGTAATCAGTATTTTAATCGAAATTATGCTCTTAGATTAGAGCGACCGAGAATCTAACCCACGAGAGTTCAGGGCTACATTAGGATTGATCATTTATATTTTCTTGAAGCCTCTAACCACTACGCTATTAGGACATTCAATTTCATTTATTGCATTGGTGTTCCACAAACTCTTCTATGACTTTTGTAGCATTTGCATATATCGTTTACTGCGCATATACTCTCAATCCAATTATATTTTTAATTTTATTATTGTGGCAATGTTAAATATTCTAACGTTTTAAGAATGTTCTAACCTCTTGTATGCTATCTCAGTCCGTCGTGTACATAAGTACTTTTATTCCCACAAACTCTGCTAATTTTCATATTTTTAGTAGTGATATGCTTTGCACAATTTGTCGGCATATCTTGAAAATTATTTCTCTCGTCTTCAAAGGACAGGACGTTCTCGGTATATAAATTGGCATTTCTGTTCCAATCCCTACTTCGCTCGCTCCATCCCCTGGTACGCCCCACCCCTCTGCTACGCCCCGCCCCTCTGCTACGCCCCGCCCCTCTGCTATGCCCCACCCCTCTGCTACACCCCACTCCTCTGCTGCGCCCCACTCATCTGCTACGCCCCGCCCCTCTGCTATGCCCCACTCCTCTGCTATGCCCCACCCCTCTGCTATACCCTACCCCTCTGCTACGCCCCACCCCTCTGCGACTTTTCATCCTCCGCTTAGTTACATGCACTTGAGTCGTAATTCTGATCATATAACGAGCAATGAGATTTCTGTAGCTGATGATTCACTAACGTCCACCATGATTGAAGCTGCATGATGGCACTAGATCCACTAGAATTCAAATGCAAGTTTAATATTTAAAATTTAGGTTTTTTCTGCTTTAATGAAGTTCGTTATCATGTTATATTGTAATAGGCCTACTGATATTTAATTATTGCGAACTAAATATAACCATTATATTTGTTTATATATAATCTCCTCAATGTGAATAATCCAGCTCCTTTTTCTAAGGCGTCTTTTATTAGAGAATACCTAAGTAGAGGTAAAGAGAGAAACTATGCAACGAAGATTCACTCCCTTTGGTATTTACAATGACTCCCAACATTCTTCAGTCATCCATAACAAACAAGATGAAAGTTTCAGAATTTCAGTATAAATCTATAATATATATATATATATATATATATATATAATATATATATATATATATATATATATATATATATATAATATATATATATATACACATATATATACAGTATATATATATATATATATATATATATACATGTGTATATAATACAGTATATATATATATATACATGTGTATATATATACAGTATATATATATATATATATATATATTATATATATATATATAGATATATATACTAAAGAAATATATATATATTGTGTATAGGCCTATATATAGAGTATATATATATATATATATATATATATATATATATATATATATATATATATATATATATACTGTACGCCTAACCAAACCCCAACCCCAACCCTAACCCTAACCCTAACCCCCAACCCTAACTCTAACCAAAACAAAAACTATCTAAAAACGTACTCTTTTTTAACGTTGTTAGATAATTTTTATTGATGAACTAATATTATCAAGACGATCTGCTCTTTACCGCATCCTTGAATTAAACAAATGCCGACTATATGAGATAGTCTATGTAACACTAAATTCGCCATAAAATTTTTATAATGTTAGTTTAGGAATAAATATAATTTGGAATTTGTTACATTTTGCCTCTTTTTCTCTTGCATAAATAAAATCCAAACTGCATCCCATATTATTATTATCTAAATTTCTCCCAAATCATGAACGGATACTCAAAACCTATAAAAGATCTATCTATAAAAGGCCAAGGAAAGTCAGTAAAGAATTTCTAAACAGTTTGGCATAGAGTTTGTTTCGTTTAGAGCATAAGTTGAGCAATGCCAGGAAATTGAAAAAGGTACTCTTTGATTCAGGGACTCCTTGTTCAGTTATATAAACTATCGTGAATCAGATTCCAGTCTGAGCAATTCGGACAATTTTATCTGACATTAACGTTAAAGGTAAATGAATTATGAACTATGAACTGTCAACAATTTAAACATATGGTATTAAAGTATCTGATTGAGCAAAACTCATTGTTGATCATTACATATAATAAGTCGTTTAAGCGAAGTAAATCTTTGCTAAACAACGTTTCAGCACGAGTATTTCCAATCGCATTCTTTAACACGGAAATGTTTCTACCACGTAGTTTGTATTGGCTCAGCTGAAACCGCGTTTCTCAGAGAGGGTTTACCAAATTTGAATTACATTCACAATAAATGCAATGGATTCGGGAGATTACAGGAATCTGCGCTTGATCGGCGCTTAATAACAGGCCACTTTGGCGCCGCAATCCTCAGGGATTTCTGTCGCTCAACCCAGCCTCTTTGATCATCAGTCAGCTAAATTTAATAAATATAATTCGAGGACAACTTCGCATGCAAGACAGTATTCGTGTTTGCAATATTACAGGCGTAATTACGTAAAAATCGTTTCTAGTACACTGGGAAATGAGTTATAGTTGGATAGTAATTGGTTATTTGATTTGAATCAGACTATTTAGGTAGACTATATTTAAACTAAATATTCGATTGGTATAATTTACATTTCAGGGACTTCAGAAGAACCAGATCTATTAAAGCATCTCTTTATCGGTCGAATTTAATCAAAATCCTTCATTTTAACCCTTATATTCTAGTCTATATCAATCTGTTCTCTTCTCTCTCTCTCTCTCTTTCTTGATTTATGTCTCTATGCTTTAAACTTTTAAATTCGAGATTTCTTTACAATTTGGTCACTTTTATTGAATCTACAAAAACGGATCAATCTAATGAATTGCAATTGTGTTATAGCTAAACAAGTGTGTTTATCTTAAAAAGGAATTTAGTGATCAAGAAAATGGAAATGAAAGCCTAGTGAAATAAACAAAAAAGAAGATGCACAACGTTCCTAAAGTAAAACCTGCATAAGGACTACAAGACAGAGACAGAGACAGACAGAGAGAGAGAGAGAGATATATATAGAGCTACAGAGAGATAGATAGAGAGAGATAGAGAGAGATAGAGCAACAGAGAGAGAGAGAGAGAGAGAGAGAGAGGGGAGAGAAGAGTGCGCAACTGGGCTTCAACTTATTGAAATGATTGTACAGTGGCATCGCCGTGTAAAACCTGACGGAATAAATATTCTTTTGATAACAAATTATAATAGTAATTGTTAGAGTTAAGTGTTACTACCATCCCGTTCGAATAATTTCATTCTAATCGTATGAAATTCAATGAATTAAATGAATTCCACCTGTTGTGTCCGGGTTGTTTGAATAATGGACTAACCAGTGACTGCAGTTGTCGTTGAAGGCGACTAAATTATGAAATAAAATTAATGTCTAAATAGCGTAGGGGTAACGTCATAAAGTTTTAAATGACAAATCCTGAGGTGAATTGAACCCTCGTGGGTTCGAATCCCGGCCGCGCTGATCTGAGAGTAAAATCTCGGACATTCACTGGACTGGCTATACGGAAAATGGAATAAATTGCCTAACGGATTAAACATGTGGTATTAAAAAGTGATAGATATCAACATAATTGATTATTCTCTATAATGCGTGTTTACTTTTTTTACTTTTAAAGCACAAAGCTACGTCAACGAAACAACGTCGGAAAGGACAGTCAGATAGGGCAAAGAAAGTTGGTAAGCGACTATGGTCACAGAAAACATGGTTTCTAAAACGAATAGAAGAGGTTTTGATATGGTATGGGAGAAAGAGGATTGGAGAAGGTCCATTCGTATCCCGTCTTAGTTAAACTGGGATTTAAGGAAAGAAGATAATGAATGGTAAATATTTAAAATTAAAATTAGAAACTGAGTTTATTGACATATCCATTTTTGGATAGTTTTGCTATTGGAGGCATCTATCATGCTGATGCGCCCTACAGACTTGGGGCTCTCAGTTAACTGAATTTAGCTAATTCTCCACTAGAAAAATTCTACTAATGGAGTAGCAGGCTCTCTCACTCTAAACCCTAATCGCATTGTTGACGCTTAATTGTACCTAATTGAAGTTAACAGAGCGCCATGTCGATATCGTTTATGTTGTTGTACTCGCCGGAGAATCGTTCAGAACACTCTATAGAGCAGTCGATTATGTTGCTGTTAAAAAATGCAAGAACTCAGTAGAATCTGGAATTTGTTTTATTCCTGAAGGTCATGCAACGGTTGATTCAATCAAAAGTTTGAAAGCAATTGACAAGAACGAAACGAATGTATAAATTTGGTTGAGAGACTAAAAAGTGCCCAAGCGATTGAAAAACTGATTCATTTTTGGGTGCTTTATCGGTTGATTTTATTTAGCACCGTCATTACGCTGCATCATTTCACTATCTAGAAGCATTGTCATCGAGTAACGTGTTGGGTATTAAATAATATCCAACAGGTTAATAAATGCTTTTTAAATCAATCGTCCAATGTAAATAAATAAATTGATTGATTGTTTTTGATTCATTTATCACTAATTAAGATTCATTTAGGAAAGTTTGATATTGACGAAGGAATCACTTTTATCTGAGTAACTTGCACAGATAGGCTAAAATCTACAAATTGGGTTTGCATAATCTCTGATAAAATGCTTTCACAAATTTCTTTGCTTATTTTTCTCTCAGTATTTGTCATATTAACGTAACTTGGCTTTCCCTTCATACTGTTGTAATTGACTGGCTATATCGTAGGTATTTAAAAAAACTTATAAGTATTTACGTAGATTATCCTTATAAGGGTTTTGAGCCTTAGGTAAACCAAGATTTTGCATTGATTTGGCCTTTGATGTACAAGTTGAGTCGATGTTCTGCTGTGCGGAACAAACTACTAAATAAGTAAATAAATATTTTGTGTGCATATATAGGCTATATATTCGTTTAAAATTACACTAATTACGCTTGTTAAATTGTAATTGTATAATAAATTTGAACTTTTAAATATACCTTGGTTGAAATTTTTTTGATAAAAATCATAACGTTTTCATATAAACTTTTCGACAACTTGTCGTTTTTCTTCCTCTCACAAGACCAACGATTGTACCTTTCCTCGCATACCCTAGTTCACTGATTGATTTTGTACCTGTTCACTGATTGATTTCTTACCTGTTCATTGATTGATTTACTACCCTAGTTCAATGATTGATTTTTTGCCTGATCATTGATTGATGTCTTACACTAGTTCACTGATAGATTTGCTACCTGTCCATTGATTGATTTCTTGCCCTAGTTCACTGATTGATTTCTTACACTAGTTCACTGATTGATTTCTTACACTAGATCACTGATTGATTTGTTACCTGTTCACTGATTAATTCCTTACCTGATCACTGATTGATTCCTTACCTGTTCATTGATTGATTCCTTACCTGTTCACTGATTGATTTCTTACCTGTTCACTGATTGATTCCATACCTGTTCACTGATTGATATCTCACCTGGATAGCATCACGCCTCCTGGTCTACCGATGGTAGTCTCATGTCTGAGGACCGCCTCGTTCCACTCCAGGTCGAGAAACGAGAGAATCTCCCTGAGCTGCGCCTCGGGCTCCAGGATCAACCTCTCGTAGTACACCGGCAGACAGCGCTCGTGCCCCGCCGTCAAGCAGTGGGAATACATGGTCGAGAGGACTCGGTTCCAGTCGACCAGAGCTCCGTTGTAGGACTCGCAATCGAATCCTTTGATCGTGATTTTCCGGGAAATGATGGAGTGGACGACGGCCCTGCCGTCACGAATGACGAGCAGAAATTTGGAATTGGGAAAAATGCGCAGTAGTCGATCGATTGAGCGTAGGGTGAAGGGGTCCTTAGTGCAGAGACGTTGAGCCTGTTGCAATTATTCAAGAGATCAACAAATAATGTAGAAAATCAATAAATAGTTTTAAAACATCGACAATTAGTTCACAAATTGTTAATCGATGTTCTTAAGACAATTACTTTGATAATGTATAGAAATAGAAAAGATGATTAGTTGTAGATGTTTAGTCGGTGTTTATTGTGTCTGAATTTAAGTGTGTTTAGCGTCATGTTCCAAAGATTACTACTTCTCTACGCAACCTAGCCGCATTCGCAAATATTAGCGTTAGATTATTGCAGTTTTCAACGCATGTAGCACACCGTTTGGGATTGAGTATCGTATGAACTATGAAGGTAATACTGTTGCACATGAATACATGTATGTGAATGGAGGCAAATTGATGCAATACTAATATGATGAGAACAAAACAACTTTGTCGAGTAATCTAGAGTACTTATTCAACCATTATTCATTTAAATGATGTTTTCCGAGAATCCTGAAATATCCGGAACATATAAACGAAAAAGCAGTCTACGCATTATATATTATATTATATTATATTATATTATATTATATTATATTATATTCTATTATAGTCTTCGTATATTTTAATCGGGTATGGGGTTCAGGTATATTAGTTTATACTAAAGTGCTGAATTAATATCGGACTGGCTTTCGTTTAGGACCTTACTTCTCCTCAGCATATTTATTTTGCAGATTACTCTGGGTGAATTAATCTGTAGTAATGTGTGCTGTGGGTACGTCCTTGACATCATCCCTGGATGAGGAAACGGACGTTAAACCTTTATTATTATTATTATTATTATCAATAAATTGAAATTGAATAAATGAAATGAAGTACCCAACATTATTTACTAATAATTGTCTAATAAAGCAAATTTCTTATAAAAGTTAATATTAATCATCACTAACTGGCTCTCCATGATTCGCGATGATGCTCAGTATGAAAGCCCCTAAAGCGTCGTCTAGTGTCCTATTGGTTAAATCCGCCTCTCTCAACCACTCCATCTCAGTGTCGGATCTATCCATGCTCCGGTACATCCCTAGAATCCTCGGGATTACTCTGGTCTCAGTCCCACACCGGACGTCCGGATGAGCGTCCAGAAGAACCCGGAGCAGGGTTGTACCGCTCCTTGGGACTCCCCCAATCCAGATCAGAGGTACGTCCTTGCGAAAAGTGACCAAATTTTGCGATGGTTCATTGGTTAGGGAGGATTGTAGATTACGAGTTGCAGAGTTCAAATCTTCGTCGATGACGTGCTTGCAGAGGAATACGACAAAGATGAGAGTGGAAAGAGTGAAGAGATACTGAAACCTCTGAGAGAGTAACCAGCTCCATCTCTTCATTATTATCATAACGTTATGATCTCGTTCCTTTCCATATTTTAAAATATTCAGCATCATATACTGTATATGTAACTAAAGTTTAACAATGTTTTACTCTCCAGTCACTGTTTGCCGCTGTTATTTTCAAAATTTAGAATATTATACGAAATATAGTAAACGTTATACTGACTATTATACTCGCAGATAGATGGTTGCTATATTCCCATACTGTAGTTTCCAAGTGAAAATTTTCGTCAACATTAATTTAAAGTAACAGTATTAATATACTCCCATGAGCAAAAATCAAGGAAAATGCTATACGCTAAACTTAAATTAGACCTATTAACTTTCTGCAGTTAAATATCCCTGAGAGCGAAAACATTAATTTTTGTAATTATTTGAAACGTAATACTTTGCAAATTGCATCTTACAATACTCCCTTTGCATTGTTCTCGTTCGTTCTTTCTTATATTCTTTATAATTTGCATATACTACATCTATAACACATACATGTATTCCTAGACTATAGTCCGCTTATCACTAATCAATCCATCCATTAACACGAAACAATCTTGTACGACTTTCACAAGGTCTCTTCCCTTATTAGAATCATTAATTTCATTAAATTACGCCCTAGCATAATATTTTCTACTTAATCAATGACAACTTTCGCAGCTATTACAAAAAATACTAGTTTTATTTAGTTTTTATTAACAACATTCTATTTTATAATTTAATATCTGCAGACTAATCTCTTTTCACTTCGCTTACACATTGCAACACGTGTCCTTTTTATTCCGATGTGCATACATTGAGTTACTTAGCACTGAGTGCCATAACTTTCAGCATTTTCTCATAACAAATGACTGGCCTGTTTGAGTTCTGCAGCTCAAGCCGCATAACTCTATGAAACCCATCGCGTGCAGCTGTTCCCTCTGATAACTGAAATTGACAAATCATAGATAGGTTTATTTCTTCCAAACTTAAAAATTAGAAATGAAAATACGAACATATACGAGACCTCTACAATCTTTAAACTTGCTTTTCATAAATGTTTACAAAAGATTCTTATGATTGGGGTTGGGGCTGACGCATTGCTATAGCTTTCTTCCCAGAACCACGATGCGAGAGTTCAAATCCTAGGTCAGTCGTCAACGAATGAAGCACGAAGTAATTCGAGATTAATCTTAAATTGACGCCTGCTGCAATGTAGGAAAACATCTAAGAAATCTAGTTTTGCCGGTTTTGGTCTTGGTCTCGAGGGCTCTGGTTGTGGTCTTGGTCCGCGTCTCGATCGATTGGTCTCAGATATTTTCGAGACCACTGCATATTATTTTAATTAATTTAAAGAAATTGTGACTGCATAATTTGCAAGAATTAAGCATGTATGATTAAGTAAAATGACTCCTAATGTCTTTTTCTTGCCTTTCGATTGTAGTACACTACAAATTAGTAATTCAGTCTACAGATTATTACATTGAGTAGATATTTTAAAATTTGAAGCAGCTATGGGAAAATCAATTAAATCTAATGTCAAACGGCAGTATATAGAATATCTCGGCCTATAGTTAGCAAACAGCCAATAATTAATATCTTTAATACCGTACTAATAAGTTTAATAAGTTTCAAAGATGTCGCATATAGGCCTATCAAGTAGGTTATGCTAACATAGCCTACTTGAACCAGGTCTTGGTCTCGGTCTCGAAGGTCCGGTCTTGATCTTGGTCTCGATCTCTAGGGGTCTAGTCTTGGTCTTGATCTCGAGTGGTCCGGTCTTGGTCTTGGTCTCTGAATTTTGGTCTCGACTAAAAGTCTGGAAGCAATTTACTTGAAGCATTAGGCCCTAACTAATTAATTAGCGAACATACATTCAAAACTCTCACGCAGACGTATCGTTATAGAGGTTTAATCCGATGTATAGAAAGGAAGTTTTATTGAACAATCTGCGTTTCACGTATTGCAAGAAGAATTTCTTCGATTAGAGTTCTGATTTCAATTAGTTAGAAATTATAGAAATTAGAGTTCAAAGAATTCTAGTTGGTGTATTATTGCATGGTCTTTAGTTTTTGACTTGAGATTAAATGCAGCACAAATTGCCCATTGATCCTGTCATAATTTCATTTCTTTACTATCGCCAGATAGCAGCACTCGCAAGACCTATTATTTCTAGGCCTGAAGCCCTTACGCTGTCAACATACAGCGCTGAAAATGGAATACAAAAGTCTACCAAATACCTGTTCAATATATATAGATTGTAATCTTACCAATATCTTACAAGTATCGTACAGTCATCAATGACTGTACGATACTTGTAAGATATTTGTGGTGCTTTGCTTTGACGCCTGTTTGTGTAGTGTCTGCAAGAGACGTCCCTGACATTGCCTTATGATGAGGAACCGGACGTTAAATTCTTATTGATTGATTGATTAAAGTTAATTGAAAAAACTAAAAATCCTACTTCTTGATACGACTCAAGTAAAAGCTTATGACTGTGACAAAAAATATTTATTAGAAGATTTAAAGAAGACACCACACGAGACAAATTTCCTATAATTCAAAAACAAATAGTGTACAAATTTTCATATGTTGTTAATAACGAAAACTACAAAACAGCAACTAAGAAAGGAAACTCTGCAAACACTTGCGATATGTCATGTGTGTATCTGAACATTCATGTGATCTTGGTTTCGATTCCCGGTGCAGAATATCATAGTTATTTACCATGGATCTGCCATTAGGCAGTACATTGAAGGAAGAAGGAGACCTTAGATCTGGAATTAAGCAAGGTGAGTTTTGTAAAATTAAAAACCTAAATAAAAAGAAAAAATAGGCTACGAGTGCTGCTCTCTGGCGATAGTAAAGAAGTGAAATTATGACAAGATCAATGTGCAGTTTGCGCTGCATTTAAGTGCATGTCATACCGTATCAGTATGTGTTGGGTTCAAATCCTGGGCTCGCCCGTCTCTGACATCGCTTTCGAGTGAGGAAACTGACATTTACCAGCTTTTTTATTAGGTCATTTATCAGCTTATTTATTTTTTCAAGCGGTGATCACGGACATAAGACTCAACCTTACTCTATCAAGTGGTTGATCTTTGAGAACTCAATTTCCAATGCTCATTATGCTAAATTGCTAATTGTTACTTATCATTGTTGAGAAATAATTACAAACAACATAGTTCATAAAATTACAAATGTTTTGCATCATACATACTTGCATGCTATTTTCTAAAGGCCTACAGGCAGAGAAAGCAATTAATATTAGCTGCATACAAATACATTGCAAGTGTTCAGAAATAAATTCAAATAATTATGAAGCACAACAAGAAACTTTTACAGAATCACAAGCAATATCATACAATGACCAGAGTTCTAAGAGAAACATTTCGCTAGTAAGAATTGTTGTTAGTTAGACAACATGTATTTAGTTTTGCAAAACTTTTTCAGGCTGACAAGCTCACACCTGGAGGGGGGGAGGTGGTCAGGCTGACGCAATACGAGCAGGAACTGGATTTAACTCGTTCATTTGCACGTGTGATGTCGAGGTGTACAGTTGAGCATGAAGTGTGCGACAAAACCGCGTGGTGAGTTTGATAATTTTGCAAATAATATTTATCTATATTGAAATACATGTCTCTCTTAGTGCACTGCCTACTGGCAGGTCCATGGTATATAACGCCTCCACTCTTCTCTGTCTTCCGCCTTCATCTTCATTTTCACATATGAGTAGGTCTTTAACTCATCTAACATACTCAGTGGCGGATCCAGGGGGGACCCGGGCCCCCCCTTAGGCCCGACGATAAAAATTTGTAAATATATATTTTCATTATTTCTATGCAATTTCTAGGTGTAAATATGTTTTAAGGGCGTTGGGGGGAGGGTACAAGAGGGAACTCGAACAGTCCGACTACCTGGAATTTTTTCAAATATGGGCCCCACTAGGGTCCCATATAACGGAAGGGGGGCCCGAAAGATGTTGACCGTTTCACTAGCTCTCAATTTTCACTTTAGCCACTGTATAAGAGGAAAAAGGGTGTAAATAAAAAATGTGAACTCTCTCCCGTAACAGTGGTGCAAACCGCCTTGGCTGGAATCGAGGGCATTAAGCCCCCATCTTCCGTCAAAATTAGGTCACTTTTGCTATTGGTCCAGATCCGCTGAGTTTCTTCAGAGCCTCAGAGGTGAAAAAATTAACCTACTTTTTTCCTAAACAAGTGTAGGATTTTAGGCATTTTAGGTTTTGCTCTCACTTTAGTACGGGTGTGAGGGGGGTGGGGTAAGATACGGGGATACTCTATGAGCCGAGCGCAGTCTTCTTCTTCTTCTTCAGTGCACTGCCAAGTGGCAGGTTCAAGGTACATATTCATACTCAAAGTCAGTTTTCTCGCTCCATAAGAGCACTCCTTAGATCAACAAGTTAATCCCTTCACAAAAGTCTATACCTTACCCATACCTTATGTAGCTGAGCGCAGTATGCTGAAAAATTTTGAGACCCCCCACACAGCATTTCTTCTGGTTGCGTCACGTCCCGAAGAAGGCGGGGCGTAAGCAAAAATGTGTACACTGTCCAAAAGCAATTTTCGGGCCCTCCGCTTAAAAAATCCTGGATCCGCCCCTGAGGATACTTAATCTCGGCCTGTCCCTGCCTCTTTTTCCGTTCATTCTATCTTCTGTGACCTCTATTAATAGACCTTCCCCCTTGGAAATACATCTAAATAGGATTAATTATTTAGATTTTATCTGTTGTTCATCTCTCCTGATATAATTTACATCGTCCAAGCTTTTTCTCTCGACTTTCAGGTAGTGCTAGGCCTATCTATACAAACTATTAATTTTAGCCAATTTTTTATAATTGAGATTTCGATCCATAACATAGTTTTAGATCAATAAGTAAATAAATCTTTTATAAATAAATAAATAAATTTTTTAGATAAATCTGCAAAATAAAATCTTTTTCGAAATTATTTGTATTCGAGATGATAAATTATTAGTATTACAATTAACATTACTAGTAGGTGTATATGAAGCATTTATGTGGATAAGGATATTAGAATTAAGTCTGCCTCTCTCTCTCTCTCTCTCTCTCTCTCTCTCTCTGTCTCTCTCTCTCTCTCTCCTTCTCTCAGTGCACTGCCTACCGACAAGTCCATGACATTCCTAATTATCATCTACCTCTGGTTCTCTTTCCTTCCATTCTACCTTGTAGGACCTCTTAGTAAACTGCCCCCCTCCCCCTAGAATGTGTCCTATCTTCGTATATCTGAATGCATTTGTCAACTGTCTCAACTGATTGTATCTTTATGAGGCATGATTGTATCTTTATGAACCATTTTTGTGTTGATGTAGTGGATTGATTTGATTATAACTCTTCGCTCTACCGACTCATCTTTCTCTTCGCTCTATCGACTCATCTTGCTGCCTTTATGTTATTCCTACACGCTTACTGAAATCCTGTATTGATGTTTTAGTCGCTCCTATTACTTAATCAACCTCTCACTCTCAGAAGGTATCTTCCCGACCGTCTTCGAACAAGCAGTTGTATCTCCTTTGCTAAAAAGCCTTCTCTACCAAAAGCTGATCTCTCCAGTTCCGTCCTATTTCCAATCTTAACTTCACCTCTAACCTTCTTGAAAAGGTAATTTATACCCGTTTATGCACTCAACTTGATTCTTTCCCTTCTCTCTCTCATTATCAATCTGCCTATAGAAAACTCCATTCTACTGAAACCGCTCTTCTTCCTATACAAAATGATCTTAGCTTGGCCATGAGTAGTAAACAGGTTTCTGCCTTGGTTCTTCTAGATCTCTCTGCTGCCTTTGATACAATTGACCATGGCATCCTAATAAATAGGCTTAAATCTTGTTTTGGCATATCTGATTCTGCCTTCTCCCTTCTCACATCATATCTCTCATGTCGCACACAATCTGTTGTTATTGGTCAAAATCGCTCTTCTGAACTACCCCTCCTACGCGGTGTTCCTCAAGGTTCAGTGTTAGGTCCATTGCTCTTCTCTTTATATATCACTCCTCTTAGCTGCCTGCTTGCTCAGTCCTCCATAAATTTTCATTTCTATGCAGACGACACACAACTATATATTTCCTTTTCTAATCATGATTCTGACAAAAACTGGCTCATCTCTCATCCATTCTAGACAAGGTTTATTCCTGGTTTTGTGCTAACCGTCTTGCTGTTAATCCTTCCAAAACTGAATACCTTTTAATTGGCACTCCTTTGCAAAGAAGTAAAATTACCTATAGCTCTGTTAATTTTCAGAATCTTGCTCTTTCACCTTCTCGATCCGCCAAAAACCTTGGAGTCATATTTGATGAAAACCTTGACTTTAAATCCCATATCTCTTCTGTTTGTCGCGCTTCTTTCTTTCAGATTCGTCAGATTAGGCAAATACGTCCATCCCTTACTAGAAATTCAGCCACTATCCTTGCTAATTCTATAGTTCATTCAAAGCTCGACTACTGTAATTCATTATTACATGGGTTGCCTACTTCTTCTCTCAATCATTTGCAGCACCTCCAAAATTCTCTTGCACGTGTTGTTTGTAAGTCCTCTCTACTTCAATTTCGCTCTCTTTCTCTACTTCGCAGTCTTCATTGGCTCCCTGTTAATCAACGCATAAAATATAAAATAGCTCTATTAACTTTCAAAACTCTGCGATTTGGCAAGCCTTCTTACTTATCTGAAATTCTTCTTCCCTATCGTCCCTCGCGTGCACTTCGCTCCACCGATGCCAATCTTCTTCTCAGTTCCAAATATTCTCACGTCATTGGGCAGAGGTTCATTTTCTTACGCAGCACCCACAATCTGAAACTCTTTACCTGCTAATCTTCGCTCTTGTTCTTCTCTTTCAACATTCTCTAGCAACTTTAAAACTTACATTTTCCCACCATAGACATAATCAATCTATCTTGACTATTTTTTGATCACCGGACTGGCTTTCGTTTAGGACCTTACTTCTCAGCACATTTCTTTCGCAGATTGGTCTGGGTGAATTGATCTGTAGTGATGTGTGCTGTTGGGGACGTCCCTGACATCATCCCTGGATGAGGAAACGGGCGTTAAACCTTTATTTATTTATTTTTATAAGATTGAATCTATGAAGAGATTAGTGATGACATTTAACGTACTGATTGTATTCATATAGAGGCCTACATTACTGTTAATTACATAACTGTTAATTTGTGAGTCAAGTTTGCTGTGTTAAAATTGATGCATCGATTTATATATTTTCTTCAAACCCTCCCTGTTGTCATATCCATGCAGGGCCGGTTATACCATGGAACACTTTCAGCATATGCCGAGGTGGCACCGAGATTTCCTTAAACAATTCTTTAGGCTAAAAATGGTTACCACTATCCTGACACAATAAATTTAAAATAATTTGTTAAAAGCCATTCTTTAAAAAAGCTGACTCAATAATAGGCTAGTATAATTTTTGGCAAACAAATAATATTAATCCAATTGAAGACCTACTATGAATTTATTGGTTATCTAAAGATTATCTAGTAGTGCGCAATGTGTATTGTAAGTTGTAACCAAATTACTACATTAAACTTAGATATTGATTATATATAGACCTACATAATTATTTCCGGACTGTGCTATACTTAACATGTTAAGTATTGCTACTTTTTCACAGTAGGCCTACATTTTCATAGTATTATCTTATCCACGGCATTTTGTATCTATTTGGGTCTGGTTGATTTTCATATCTGGTAAAACATATTTCAGGCATTAAGGGGTTAATGGTTAGGGTATGATTTTTGGAGGCCCCTCTTGCACAAGTGATTTAGCCCCCCCCCCCCCTCCCCGGTAGTCTAAATCCGGCACTGGTCATATCTAGCTTATTCTGTCTAAAAGTGCATAATACAAAATACTGGCTTTAAGCACCAATTTAATTAAAATTATGTTGGTAATTTGAATTCACTGTGTTGCCATGGGCCATCTCTATGGAATGCTGTGCCTGCTCCAATTAAAGAATGGGCTAATATTTGTGATTTTAAAAAATGTGTAAAGTTTTTCCATTTCATGAACTTTAGAACTCTCTTTTTAATAGGAATGTCAAGATAATTTACTGAATTTTATTACTGATAAATAGTTTACTCGTTAATTTGTTAACATAAATATTGTAGTTCATAATTAATTAAATTTATTTCTTAATTAGTTAATATATGTAATGTAAATGCCTAGCTGTTGATGTGTCAGGGATCCAAAACCCATTGTTCACTGTTGCAGGTTTTTGTTTAGATCTATTCTTGCTTTATTTTGCAAAGTGTAGTGGTTTGAAATAAATAAATAAATAAATAGATTATTATATTACAGAGATATACTTTTAGATTTTAGTTGATGATTATGGAGTAATTATGTTTTGCTTTAAGGTGAACTATGCAATTGATTAAATAGTGTCGTTAACCTAGAAAATTATGTAGTGTCTGATGCTGTGTATTTTAATCTTCAGCTTGGAATTGTACTTGAATATAGTGTGATGAAGCTTGAATGATATTGATTTTCAATTATTCCGCCGTTAGATGATTAAATTTAGTATTTATCTGTATTGAATTTAATTTAAATGCAGAAGAGATTACATAGATATTGTATATCAGATATTACAAAGATTTTGTGTATTGGATTATGGTATTATACGTATTTGTATTAAAGATTATAATGATTTCAGTGATGTATTGATTTATTGCATAACCGTATTAAACATGTGGGTTTTTGTAGGTGTGCACTACGGAGATCATGCTCAGACTGTGTGGAGTCTATGCTCGATGGATGGCTTGGAGTCTATGCTCGCTGGATGGCTTGGAGTCTATGCTCGCTGGATGGCTTGGAGTCTATGCTCGCTGTTGATGAGATCCTGGAGTTGATGTGATGGTGGAGGACATCTTTGGAGTTATTCTTTTCTGGAGCCGTTGTGATGTGATACAGGTCAGCTTGTTGTTTACTTAAGCTGATTTAATTATATATGTTCTGGAGGGAGTTGATAGAGATAAGCAGTTAATAAATGTATTAATAATTATGAATATAGCGCAGCTTAGAGTGAATTACGAGCTAATCAGAAATTAAGTAGAAATGAGATAGAATTAAGCTTAATTTCAGATATCTTGTCAAATTTCTAACTGTGAAATTAATATTGTTAGATTAGAAATTTTTCCGCTATAAATTTTGAATATATTCAGAATTTTGTATTACTTTCTTGACTATATATTTATTTGATTATTTTTAAAATGTATTTATTAATTAATTATTTGTTCATAGTAAGGCTATGAACTTCTACTAATTAAGAAATAATAAGAAGAGTTGGATAGGACACATTCTAAGGGGAGAAGGTCTATTAATAGAGGTCATAGAATGTAGAATGGAAGGAAAAAGAGGCAGAGGCAGGCCGAGAGTAGGAATATTAGATGATTTAAAGACCCACTCATACGTGGAAATGAAAGGGAAAGCGGAAGACAGAGAAGAGTGGAGGCTTTATATGCCTTGGACCTGCCAGTAGGCAGTGCACTAAGAGAGAGAGAGAGAGTACGGCTATTTAATAATGTATTATTACATTGTTATTTTGTTACCATTGTTATGGTGACGAATAGATGATATCCTGTGATGTCCAGGTCGTTATGAATTATGGCATGACTCGATTGGAATTTTTCAAAATATCTATACTCAACTAGTTTCATTCAAAACCGACAAACTGTTCGATTATATTCTGACTTCCTCTCTGCTAGAGATCTTCACTGGGTGCTTGTGTATGTTAGAGATCTTCACTGGGTGCTTGTATGTGCTAGAGATCTTCACTGGATGCATGTATGTGTTGGAGATCTTCACTGGGTGCTTGTATGTGCTAGAGATCTTCACTGGGTGCTTGTATGTGCTAGAGATCTTCACTGGATGCATGTATGTGTTAGAGATCTTCACTGGGTGCTTGTATGTGCTAGGAATCTTCACTTGGTGCTTGTATGTGCTAGAGATCTTCACTGGATGCATGTATGTGTTAGAGATCTTCACTGGATGCATGTATGTGTTAGAGATCTTCACTGGGTGCTTGTATGTGCTAGGAATCTTCACTTGGTGCTTGTATGTGTTAGAGATCTTCACTGGGTGCTTGTATGTGTTAGAGATCTTCACTGGGAAGATTCATTTATTTATTTATTTATAGTCAATAAATTGTGTAATTAAAGGAATTAATTGTTGTTACCTAATTGCTAAAGCTGTGTATGGGTAGATGGGTATTTGGTAATTAATCGGATTTTAAGCCAGCGTTCTTTAAAATTCACAGCAATAATTTCTAGTAGCTTTACATTACTTTATATAATTATAATTATTACTTTAAATATTGTGAAATTACTATGACATTTTTGTTATAATGTTACCTTGTTTTTCGAACGGTAGGTGTATTCTTAGCAGTGCCTCCAAACATAATTGGACAAGTGTAATTCTCTTATTAACAGTATCATCCATTAATTTTAATTACGTTAATATTGTATTACACTTTTCTCATTTTGTATAGTGTGAGTCACTATTAAGGATAGATCTACCGTTCGCAGCACTTCGTGTAAGTTTTGACTGATCAAGAACTTAAGAACGCAAAGGGTAACTACCTCGGAAGCAGTATTTTCTGAGCTATAGGCTGTTCTAAGGTGTGAATAATGGCCTTTGTTGAAGAATTAACTTGTTGATAGAGGGATTACTCATTATGGAGAGTTAGGACATAATGTGAGCAGGGATGTGTACCTTAGAACTGCTACAGGACAGAACACTAGAGAGAGGAAGAGATAGAGAGAGTTAGAGTTACACTTAATTGAGAACAACGTAGTACACTTGCATGGATTTAGTTTATCAATCCTACATAGATTTCTTTTATCAAAATTCTAAAAAGTTCTTTCGGTGCTTCAGAATTTTTTTTATTCATTTGTCTGTATTTTTAGTTGCATTTTTCAGGAATTTCCTCTTCTAAGTCAGACATGCCTTGGCGACAACCCCTACAGGAGAGTGGTGAGTATAATATACTTACTTTTAGTATTTTAATATTTACACTGTAAATATGTATGGCAGACAAATTTAATACTTACACTGTAAATATGTATGACAGACAAATTATGTACTAGTACATTAATATATACAATATATCTGATGCCATCTTAAAAGTATCATTATGGTACAACTGTTATAATGGCTACTTAAATTTATATCCTCATGTTTAGTTTTAGTTACCGATTTATAATGTAAGCTTTCCTCTATTAATATTCCTTCATTTTCTGCTGATATTATGGCTTAAAACTTCCTTTTAATCTTATAACCCGACTTCAACTGTTGCTAATTGTACTCAACAGTTTCATTCTGTGCTTTCATTTTTAGTTGACAAGCATGTTCCTCTCTTGACTATTTCTTATTGCTCCAATCCCAGAATATATCATATCTCACATGAAACAAAAGTTTTTTTTTATTTGATTCAAACTGGAATCTCTGAATAAGAAAAAAAATTTCCTGAACTTCAAATTCCTGCTATCAAAGCAAATTATGTTAAACAACTTAAGTTAGTTGATAATATGGTCAACTCCGCCAAAAGTTCTTACTTATAAAATCTTTATATTTACTTACTAATATTTCCACTTTCTGTATTAGGTTGAATATACATCTCTTCCCTCTGTCGATTTATATTATTTTGCCTTATTTCTTTTATCACGGGACTGGAATCCTTTTTTCTTTCTCTTAAGTAATTGCTTTCATAAATCGTTAGGTGAATTGATTTGTAGTGAAATATGATTTGTATATTGAAATATCAGATGCTTATGTAAAATTTACTATAAGAGTTGTACATTTTATGTATAGAAATTGCTATATACTAATGTGTTTCTATTATGAAATTGCTTATGTGTTATAAATTGCTCGAAAGACTAAGGAGAAACACGGCAAGGCATGTAAAACTTGTGCAAGACCCTTTACAGTATTCAGATTGTGTCCCGGCGCAGGCATGAGGTTCAAGAAGACGGAGGTCTGTCAGACGTGCGCCAAGATGAAGAACATCTGCCAAACTTGTCTGCTCGATTTTGAATATGATTTGTATTTATATAACTAGAGTTTTGTAAAACTAGTGGTTGTCAGCTGCACCATACTCTCATTTAATTATTTGGTCTATTGGTTAAGTAACCATCCTTGGGATATCATATCATGTGATCATCCTGGGGGCAGGTTCCAGCTAAATATTTCTCGATGATGTTCCTCCACAAAACTCTGTTCTTTGCCATTTCCTCGATGTTAATTCTTTTTCTTCATTCTGTTATCCTATTAATGCGAACTCCAGCAGCCTTCACGTCTTCTTCGAGGCAGTCCTTTCATCTTATTTTAGGTCTTCCCACTGTTCTTTTGCCATCTGCTTTAAAGTTAAATATCTTTCGAGAGTTTCTGTTTGCTTCCTTGCGCATAGCATATCCATCCCATTTCATTCTTCTTTTCTTGATTATTTCACTGACCATTAGTTGATTTGTTCTTTCCTGATGTTCTCATTTTTTATGTGTTCTTTGTAACTGGTTCTTAGTTTTCGCCTTAACAACTTGTTTTGGGTGAAATTTAATTTTTTTCCATTGCCTTTGTTAATTCCCATGATTCACATCCTTCAATTAGTACTGGTATCACGCAGAATTCTTACTTTAATCTTAAGTTTGACATCATGTCTTCTCATGATTTTTGCAACTTGCTAAATGTTGCTCCTGCTAGAGCAATTCTTCTTTTAATTTCTGATGCTGATCCGCCTTCTGCTTTAATTTCGCTTCCGAGATAAACAAACTTGTTTAAAATGTCAATCTCTTTTTCCTGCAGTTTAACTGTTTTGCAAAATTTTTCATTCTTAGTTATTGGCATCAATTTGGTTTTACTTTGATTAATTTTCAATCCAAACTTTTCTACATTATTCTTACTAGGCTCTCTGCAACCAGGCAAGTATCGTCAGCATATTCAACATCTTCTATATTTTGTGGTTTAGATTTCCTTCCCAAATGATTTTCCAGACGTCTCATTATCTAGTCTAATATCATGTTGAACAAGATTGGAGACAGGATGCATACTTGCCTGAGTCCTGTTTCTACCTTGAACCATTAAATTTCTTCTCCATCTAATCAAACGCAAGCTGCTATTGTGCTGTATACGTTTGCAATGATTCAGACTAACTTCGCACATACTCCATATTTCTCAAGTATTTCCCATGTGCCTTTCTCCAAACTGAATCATAAGCGGATAAGTCTGTGCAAAATCAATAAAACACATTGGGATTTCTTCATTGTACTCTAGCTTCCTTTCAATGATTTGTCTGATCAGATATATCTGGTCTGAATACGCTTGTCCTTTCCTGAAAACACATTGATTTTCTCTTAAAACTTCATCCACCCTTTCTGCAATCCTAATTAGTACGACTCTTGTGAACACTTTATCCGGTACACTTAATAGACTTATTCCCCTCGAATTACTGCACTCTCGCATTTCTCCTTTCTTATGGATTGGAATAATGTCTGCTTTCCTCCAATCTTTCGGCGTCTCGTCATCGTTCCACACTGACTCGATGGCTCGATGAAGCCACTTCACCGTGCATACTCCTGTTTTCTGTATGTTTTCTGTAGCGGTTCTGCTGATATCTTACAAATTCCTGATGCTTTAGTTTTTCTTCATTTGTTTGACTGCTTTTTCGTCTTCCTCTGTTGACATCTCTGTTTCTAGATACTCCTCTTCTTGATATAGTGCTTATGTTTGTTCTATTTCTAGTATTGTCTCGTGGGTATCGGTAGGCTCTTCTCTGCTTAACTACTTTTCTAAGTTTTCCTTCCAGCGTTCCAGTATCTTTCTTATATCAGTAATTATTTTTCCATTATTTTCCTTGACGGGTTCTATATATATATATATATATATATATATATATATATATATATATATATATATATATATATATATATATATATCAGTTTGATATTACTATCTTCACTCAACTTCTTCACGTTGGCATATAATCTTTAATATTCCTTTTCTTGTAAGCTTCTTCCAGATCCTTCGCTAGTTATTATAGCATTTCATTTCTATCTTTAGCTGGATTATTCTTTAGTTGTAGCCTCTTTTCTTTTAAGATTTTCTTACTACCTTCCTTAGAGCTAGCATTTCTGCTTTTGCCATCTTAACTTCTTCCTTCATATTTCTCTCTCCATTGAAATCCATTTCTTCTATTCAGATTTCCTGTAACCTAGTTCCTCCGTGGACTTCTCGTTCATAGCTGTTTTAAAACTGTTCCATTCAGTCTTTGTATCCTGACTTTCATCTGTGAGATTACAAAATGCTTCAAATCTATTTCGTATTTTAACTTGAATTCTCTGGTGGATTCCGTCTCCCTTCAGCTATTTTGTGTGACATCGTCCTCTTTTAGTATCTTTTTTATTTTCCAATTTTACTTTGATCTCAGAAACTACCAGATGATGATCCGAATTGATTCCCGCTGATTTATATGCTCTTGTTTTCCTCAATGATGTCAGCCATGCTTCTCGAGTAATAATGTAGTCAATTAGATTCTTCGCATCTGGTGATTCTTCCCATTATTAGATATTAGATATTAGATATTAGATTAGATTCTTCCCATCTGGTGATATCCAGATTAATTTCTTGCACTTTTTCTGGATAAACTGTGTATTAGTTATGCACAGATTATTGCTGCTGCACAAGCTTTTGAACTTTCTGGCAACCAACTATATCATTTTCTCTCCAAATTGATAGGTACCTTGGACCTGCCACTTTGCTCAGGTCCAAGAGGGAATGGAGTCTAGTTTTAAACTTGTCGTTATAGTTATTTGGAGATACGCCTATAAAAATAAAACAATCACTCAGATTGAAGTAGTGCAATACAAGCAGCTGAAACTACATTGTTCTCATTAACTTCAAATGTTATCAGTAAAAATATTCTTTATAACGTAAGTTCAGAAATAATAGACTAAACATCTCCTGTAGATAATGCACACATGCTGACTGAGTATAGAAATGTACATCTATAGTCAATTATTAATTTATATAAACAGATCAAGTATATTACAGTTGATATGATTTGACTAATTAATATAACTATGAAATACTAAAGTTCAGTTGTAAATACAAATCAAATCTGAAATGTCCCGGGGGTCCATGAATAACAAGAATTACATACCCCACATGGGTGGTGGGGAATACTGGAATGGTCAATGTCAGGTAGAGGGGCCCCCATTGTTATCGAGAATTGGCATAGGTTTCATCGCTGGGGTGACGGAATTATATATGTGACTGATTCTGCCGACTTACTGCAGTCTCATCCATTCAGATAAAGATATCATATTCTGCTGGTCTAAAGGGGGAAAGTCTACTAAAACAGGTCATGGGAGGCAGAATGGAAGGAAATGGAGGCAGAGGCAGGCCGAGATTAGAAATGTTAGATTATTTAAAGATCCACTCATATGTTGATATGAGGAGGAAAGCGGAAGACTGAGAAGAGTATAGGCGTTATATTCCATGGACCTGCCAGTAGGCAGTGCACTAAGAAAGATGCTACTTTTAACTCCGCTTTCACACAAAATATGAAACACTTTTTGAAGGAGACCTGCTATTTAGAGAAGCAGCTTATGAATGCGATATAAATAGAAAGAATAGCTGGATAGGATATTCAGTGAGGTTGCAGAAAGCTGTAGGGAAGGAAAAGAAAAAAGACAAGTGAAAATTAGTTTCATTGACTGCAACTTCCAACTCCTGTACTTCTTTCACGCTCCTTAAATAGCATTCTATAACGAATTAGCCCTTCACGAAAAGTTATGCCTTATTCACACCTTAACGTGGCATGTAGCTTGAGAATAATATGACTTCTGAGGTGGTATCCCATAGCTTTCCTCAATTCTTACTCAATTACTTCTTACGATACATGTAGTTTACGGCAGGTCTATTCTTCAGGGACGGAACTCAACATGTCATCTTTAATCTTGAGCTTTATACCTTTCAAAAGTTATATATTAATTTTCATTATTTTTATTGAGTGTTGCAGCCCAGCCCGGCTAGTCGCGAGCAATCATCATGATTATCAGCGTCCTTAATCAGAGATTAACTTGTGTCCGGATATTAATAGGCCTTCTCCACTCCTATCTGTCCCATATCATATCATCTGTCACTCTGCAAATAACATGCACCATGGGACCTCACCAAATCATCTGCGAACACCCTCACCAAATCATCTGCGAATACCCTCACCAAATCATCTGCGAATTGCCTCACCAAATAATCTGTGAATAGCCTCGCCAAATCATCTGCGAATAGCGTCACCGTATCATCTGCGAATAGCGTCACCATATCATCTGCGAATAGCCCCACCAAATCATCTGCGAATAGCCTCACCAAATCATTTGTGAATAGCCTCACCAAATCATTTGCGAATAGCCTCACCAAATCATCTGTAAATAGCCTCACCAAATCCTCTGCGAATAGCCTCACCAAATCATCTGCGAATAGCCTGCACCACGGGGCCTCCTTAATAATTCCCTTAAGCAACTCATGCATAATAAACAATAAATTAATACGGACTTCCAGCTGATCCTTAATGCACCCAAATCTTCACCTTAGAACTCGAATGTCCACTCTCACACTAGTCCTCAGCCTGCTGTACATAGCTTTGATTATATTAACATACCTCCTCTTTACTTTCCTCTTCCCCAAAACCTCCCACACTTACTCTCTCGGCACCCTATCATAGGCCTCTCTAGGTCAATAAATATCATCTGCATCTTCCTTCATTTGTCTCAGCATATAGATATGAGGATCTATATGTTGAGCTAGTCGAGATCACAAAGTTTAACATTATTATCATCATCATCATCATTAGTATTACTATTCTATAGTCATTGTTTTATAATTGTTTTAGATATGAGAAGGTCTCCTCCTCCCATGATGGGACCTCCGGCTGTGAGGCCAGGATATGTTTATCTTGTAGTTCAGTTCAACGAATGATGCATGAGCTTCATCGTCACATTTTATACTTTAACAGGTATGAGGCAAGCATGGTAAGCTGCAAGCAGCCAATATCACACTTCTATTACATAATATCTCTCCCTTAGTGAGCTGCCTATTGGCAGGTCCATGGTATATAACGCCTCCACTCTTCTCTGTCTTCCGCCTTCCTCTTCATTTCCACATATGAGTGGGTCTTAAATTCAATGTAACATACCTAATCTCAGCCTGCCCCGCTTCCTTTTCTTTCCATAATATAGCAATGCAGAACTGCAGATCAGTATCACAGTGGAGCTTTAGTGAAACGCTGTAGAGTGATACTACAGAAAATTTATGTTAATAATTATAACATAACTATTAAATAATTATAACATAACTATTAAATAATTATAACATAACTATTAAATGAAGTACTGATATATTTTTATTGACGTATTCTACTGATGTCTATTTTTATGAGACCAATTTTAAATGAAGAATGAAATTTGGAAGCGGAAAAATGTTTTGTAAAAATAGCTAAAAATTTAGAGAATAATTAAAGATGATACAATTAAAATTATTATGTGTGTTATATCTTAATCTTAGTCTAAAATAATAATTGTAACTATAATGCCAATGATAACTGTTGCAGAAGTAATGATTATAATTTAATAACATTTTTAACATAGGCCCTAAAAATAAAATATCGATTTTATGAGATTTTAAGAGCTCCAAAGAAGCACAAACTGAGAAAATACGAGCTAACATGCAATGACACCGTATCTGTATTCCAGTAACGAACACCCGAGAATATAATTATTTGACGTAATTTAAGAAAGAAATCAAATTTCATTGCTGTTCGTTATTCTTGCTAATGCAACTAATAATTTATTAAATTATAATTAAATTTCTGGAATAATTATTTCTACAACAAGATGTGAAATTAACTTATTGAAAAACCTGAACGCAGCAATTACTGATCTTAGGTTACTGAACTGATCTGATTACTGTTAGCCACTTCGTCACTGAGAGGACCGTCCTCTGCAGAAATTATTATTTGTGAGAGTCTTTATTTTTCAACTCTCTAGTCGTTTTAGAGTGATTAATTAAATAGTAATTATTAACAAAGGTTTAACGGCCGTTCCCTCGTACAAGAATGATGCCAGTGACGTCCCCCTTCACATATCAATTCAATTTTGCCTCATTTGTTGACAAAAATTGTGTGTATAGATGTCTAGTGTTGTTTAAACTGCGAGCAAGTAGGCCCTAATAACTTCATTCCTCTAAACATATTTAATAAAAGACTAATCTTCATGGTGTAAAGAAGTATTGGAGTGTGGATCATAGAGGATGAATTTCTAGGTTAATCACTGATTTTTTGATTGATTGATTGAATGATGCAGACAAGAGATGCCTAGTGATGCTGACGACCCTCTCTCCGTTCAAACTTTAAAGACAGATATTGGGGACACAATGATTCTGTGGCAGAGAAGCTGCTTAGGCTTTGCAAGGCTTCGTTTGATCTACCGCCTACTCCTCCTTCTCAACAAGAGAGAGAGAGAGAGAGAGAGAGAAGGTGCTGGCTAGAGAGACGAGACTGATTTGGGAGAGCAAAAACCATCTACAGTCATCATCATCGTCTGATTCATCCTGTCCTTTGGATCTCATTTCAATTAAACCTATCAAATCCTGCATCGATGCATTTGTGCCTCCCATAACTCACTTAATAAACCTCTGTCTTAGTGAAGGTGTCTTTCCATCCCATTTTAAAAAGCCATTGTAATTCCTCTTTCGAAGAAGGCTTCCTTGACTAAAAATGAGCTCTCCAACTATCGGTCAATTTCAAATCTTAACTTTATTTCCAAAGTCCTCGAAAGGATAATATACTCTCGTCTATGTCTTCATTTAGATTCTTTCTCATCACTGTCACCTTGTCAATATGCCTATCGTAAATTCTACTCAACTGAAACTGCACTAACCAAGATACAAAATGACCTCTGTCTAGCTATGGACGCTCAACACGTGTCTGCCCTAGTTCTTCTCGATCTCTCTGCTGCTTTTGACATCATAAATCACAATATACTCCTTTCTAGACTCAATTCTTGCTTTGGAATCTCTGACAAGGCTCATTGCCTCCTATCCTCATACCTCTCACAGCGTACCCAATCTGTAATTATTGAAAACACTTTATCACCATCCTTCACACTTCCTTGTGGAGTCGCTCAGGGTAATGTGCTTGGTCCCCTCCTTTTCACCTTATATACCACCCCCTTAAGTCATTTGCTAACTGATTCGATGCTGAAATTTCACTTCTATGTGGATGACACCCAGATTTATATCGAGTTCTCTAGTCCTGATTCTTCTGATGCTCTGTCCAAGCTTACTTCTACTCTAGTTCTAGTTCACTCCTAGTTTTGCGCCAATCGTCTTGTTGTCAATCCTTCAAAAATGGAATACCTTCTCATCGGCACCCCACATCGGCCTCATAAAATAACTAGCTCAACCATTACATTTAAAGATATTCCCTTAATACTCACAGATTCTGCGCGTAAACTAGGTGTAATTTTTGATTCAAATCTAAACTTTAAAACTCTTATTTCAGCAGTCTGTCGTTCTTCTTATTTCCATATCCTTCAATTACGTCAAATTCATAAGACCCTTGATATTAATTCGGCCACTGTATTAGCCAATGCGCTTGTCCATTCTAAACTCGATTAGTGTAACTCCCTGCTGAATGATTTCCCAAAGACTTCCCTAATTCGTCTCCAACACATTCAAAATTCTCTTTCTCGAGTCGTCTGTAATGTAAAACTACTCAAATCCCACACCTCTTCTCTTCTTAGAAACTGTACTGGCTACCAGTATCCGAACGTATAAAATTCAAGATAGCTTCCTTAACCTTCAAAAGTTTAAATTATGGTAAACCATCCTATATATGTGATATTTTATCCATCTATCAACCCTCTCGTAGTCTTCATTCCTCTAGTAAAAACCATCTCACTGTACCAAATATTAAATCTGCCATGGGCAGACGCTCCTTCGTGTTTTCTGCTCCGACAATATAGAACTCTCTGCCACAAGATCTTCGATCTTGTAATTGTATTGATACTTTCCTTGGCAAGCTAAAAACCCATCTCTTTCCGCCATAGATCTAAATTTTGACCCGCTTGCCTTGGATCTTGGATTTGCACTGTTTTGATCTCGCTTTCTCTTGTGGTCTCTGTGTACTCATTCGTCATCGTGTGGTGCTTTGGCGCCTGTTTGTGTAGAGTCTGCAAGAGACGTCCCTGACTTTGCCTTATGGCGAGGAACCGGACGTTAAATTCTTATTGATTGATTGATTGATTGATCATCATGCTCCCTTGAATGCCAGTGTAACCAGGGTCGGGATACCAATAGACTCTCCCAAGTCTTACGCCATACCACCAGCCAATCCCCTGATTGAGACTTTTCCATTCGTTTAAATTTTGTAGCAATTTCTGGAGCCTAGGTGGAAACCATCTGCAATATACAGCATTAATATCTCTAAATGAGAGAAGAGAGGAACAAATCTAATTGAAGTATTTAAGAGATTTAGTAAGGAGCCTCATTGTAACATTCGGTTTAGTTTATTAAATAGCTGTAGAACTAGAGATCGCGAGGATAGACTTATTATAGCTAGAAGTAGTTTAGACCTACGTAAAAATGTTTTTAAACAAAGAGATATTAATATTTGGAATGGGCTTCTTGTCGAAGCAGAATCTTTAAATCAATTGTAAAATTGAGTGAAAGATATAGGAAGTTTGTAGAGTAGTGATCAATCCACCTATGTTGTGTCCTGTTTGCAGAGGAATAGAACAACCGCAGCCTGCATGTGTCATAAAAGGCAAAAAGTACTTCAAGCCAACGTCAGAAAGGGCATTCGGTTGGTGAGCACCTAGGCTACATAAATTGCTACAAAATTTTCTAAAGCGAAGGGAAAATTATATGCGATTGACTGATGATAGTTAAAGTGGGAGGGTCTCCCCTAGCTCTCGTTTTTTCTGAGGTGCGTTCTCCTCCTTGGGGCCCATATTTGAAACTAGGAGATGCTGTTGTTGTTATACTTGTTCAATCTCATGAGCCCAGTAAACAGCACTAACATCATACAGCAGGCCTAGTTCGGATCGTGATAGGCGAGTTTTACTTTTAGGAGATCTGTAATTGCAGGGGCCGAGAAATTCTTAGCGTTCACCTACCTCTCAATTCCCACTTTAACCACTGCCTTAAAGTAATAAGTTCCCCAGGTAATTTAAGTATAGTTGTTAAACTTTTAAGACACAAGCATTCATGACTATGTTAACGTTTTTCTTGTGTGACTTTTTCAGTTATAATTTTTTCTCAATATTATTTTATTTATTATTATTATTATTATTTGTTGATGTTATTATGCTTGTTGTTCAATCTCAACGAACCCAGTAAACAGCGCTAACATCACACAGGCCCAGTTAGGATCGTGAGATACGAGTTTTTAATCAGAATCCGATGTTTTGTCGGAATCGACCGGTAAGAGATCACAGCAAGTACCGGGTGGATGCGGATAACTCGATATTCAGCGAGAAACATGAATATAGCGCGAGTCTGGGCGCTCACAACACGGTCTGGAATCAACAGGGCTCGGTATTTGTGGCTTGATAACTCGATAAACCTCGAGGGGTCGATTGAGTTACGTCAGGTTGAGCCGCTTACTGCTTCCGTCTCTGATATTTGGCTATAATGTCGTATAATTAATTTTAAAAAAGCTAATGTTAACGTCAGTTTCCTCATTCGAAAGCGATGTCAGTGACAGGTGAGCTCAGGATTTGAACCCACATACTGATCCGCGGTCGAATATCCATCCGACATTGCCACTGGCTCCAGCCAGTGAATGAATCAATCTCAATCAATCTATAAAATAAGCAATCAATAATAAATTGATCAGTCGATCAATCAATTAAGCAATCCAGACATTAGACGATCACTTAATCAACAATACCAGCAACAATAAAGTTAGAGTACTACTGTTGTCCATGTCAATATTGAGCAGAATGGAAACAAATCCAACCGATGAGTGTGGGGTCAAGCAAACTCGGGCAATTCAGTTCAAAGATTTACTAGCGGAATGGAGGTTTACTACTTGATTTCAGGTAATGAACATAAGGTGGATATTAGAGGTAGAAAAGCTTTTAAAAACTGTTAAACTGTTCTTAAGGAATGGCTGATGACTGGAAGTTTGGGGGTGCGCCAAGAAAGCATGGGAATTTCGGATGGAGCAGTGTGCTAGAAGGCGCTCTTGGACGTCTTGCTGCGAGAAGGGATGCTTGGTCTAGAGTAGTTAACTTAGAGGAGCTAGTAGATGACTGATGAAGGTTGGCTGAGTAACTTGTAATAAATTGAACATGCAGGCCTAACTGTTATCAGATGCGGTAATGGACTTCCATTTCAGAGAAGCTGTCTTGTAAACTCACGTTCCCTAAGCTGAATTGGAAGTGCGAGGACTGGAGGCGCATGAGAGTATTTGGGGCTGTTTGGACTAAACGTGCAAGGTAATTCTGGGTGAATCTGTCAATATTGCAGCTGAAAATATTTGCAAGCAGGGAGTTGCAGTAGACCAGTTTGCATTGCACGCATGACGAGAGCAGCGTCAGTCGCAGAAGCTTTCTCAATAGAAAGATATTATCGTATGCCACGAAGATCTCTGTGGTCTACTTATTTATAAGTTTACCTACAAGTAGATTTGCAAAGATATGTGCTTTATGTGATTGAGCTTATATAAAATAAAAAATATTCCAAAGATAACTTGACCTAAGGCTCAGCATGATTATGACTATGGTATAGAAACAGATTGAAGAGTCTTCTCATATCATATCAATTTAGGATTAGCGAACATGTACATTTTGGCCTACGTGTTCAAGAATTGAGCAACATGCATGATCGCAGGAATTAATGAATTCATAAATAAATTAATGAAAGAGACAGACAGAATGAATGATTACTGATTGAATGACTGACTGACTCACCGATGGACCGATTGATTGATTGATTGATATGCACTGCGAGATTTGAATTCAATACTGGAACCTTGATTTCCTGAATCCCACACAGGAAACCCTTAAAGGCCCTGAACCTCCAGTAATCCAACGAGAGAGCACGAGCCGTTGAACAATATTACATTTTTAGGAATTAGATCCCAACAGCAGCTCTTTGATCATCAAAGAATCTGCGTCATGAAGCTGCAGCTCTGCTTCCGGGGTCTGTCTTTAATCATTTCTATTTACCCGCCGCCTAGAGACTCCAAAAGTCTCTAGTTTTATCTTCGTTCTAAGTAAGTAGAGAAATAGATATAAGACTATAGGTTTAGATGCCTTATACCTGAATTATTGTCAGTTTTATGAAGAGGCTGATAATTTAGCCTAACATTTGACTGGAAACTAATGACATCAGGCGACTTGCTGCTAAATTATTTCAAACTGTTTGTTAAGTATCGTGTTTGTTAAATACTTTTTGTTCAATTTATCATCTCTTTTGCTGACAAAATTTTTTTAACGCACTCAAATATGAAGAACTTTTGACCTAAAACACAATTCATTGATGCGCTAAACTGCAAGCTCGAAACTTTAATTTCGCAGTTTGTTGGTTCAAATCTTATTCATGCTAATCAATGCAGCTTATAACTTCTTACAGACTGGCAGACCTAAAGAGAAACGAACTCTCTCAGTCACTGGGATATCTGCTGTAGAATGCAATTTTCTGTTAACTTTGCAAGTCGGTACAATTATGTTAACTAAGCTCACACTTTTCATCCTAATTTAAAGAGCTTAACGTGCAGCTCTCGGCTGACGCATCAGGACAATCGTGGAGCAATATATAATTATTTATAACCTAAGAGATGACTGTGAGTAACGTTTATTGGTGGTTTTCATTCAGGAATATCATGATATCCAACTCTATGCTCTGCAGTCTTGGGTCCCATAGCAAACGGCAAATTAATATTGTTAAGTATTTTATCTTTAAGAAATTTTTATTTCATTATAAAATAACTCATGTTGCTTACTTATTAAGTACTATGCTACTTATTGTTGCATATTGCTTTTTTATTAAGCATATTGTAACTCATTAACAGCGTATTGTGAGGAAGGAAGATGAAGATGCATTAAAGAGAGTTTGGAAGTAAGAGCTGAATGTTAAGCTAAAGATAGAAAGAGGTAGACCACTACTGATAGTATCTCGACCCTAGTTAAACTTGGATTCAAGGGAAGATGACGATGATGATGATCACGATGATGCTTACTTAATACTTATCAAGCAATAGGCCTAATGTTAGCACGCAAACCTCTTTCTCTTTAATCCCCTTTATCTTTGGACTGAATTTTAGGAACTTAGGACTGATTTTCTGGATTTTGGAATTTGCACCGCTTTTTGGACTTATGTGCTCACCGGATTGGATTTTTATCAGTAGTATCTGATGTTGCCATTGATGACTGTAGCACTTTAATTGTTATTATTATTATATAGGAATATATTTGCCTATTTATTTTAAGAAAACCTATTACAACGTGAGTGGTCATCTCGTTTTAATATTTATTTGTCTTATGATCTATAGTATATAGATCGTATTTTGTCGCATTGAAGGAAAAGCAACCTAATTACATGATTTTTATGCGACGGTTCGTTAGGTAACACAGAGGGGCACAGCTGCGTGCTTAACCCTCGAGCCACTTACGAATCAACTGTAGCAATTTTGCAGTAGTTGTTCAACAATGCTGTTATATATCTATTAGGTTCTTATCATAAACAAATAGAATTCAAAGTAACAAAAAATGAGTATTTACATTAGTGTTTAACCGTAAATAAACCACTTAGAATATGGACAATTAGAAGAAAAGTGTTTTGGACTTGCAGGTTAGACCGCATGCATTAATTAGCGATATTCGTCTTTGACATGATATGCCAACATTGGACGAAGAAACGGTCGTTAAATGCTCAAGCGACATACAGTGTACGTATGAAAATTTAAATTACTGTACGCAAAAAGAACTGAATGTATGTAAAGTTGTGAATCTTAACAGATACAGTTGTCATGAGATCCTTATAAAGAACGTTGCTGCAATATATGTGCATGTAAAGTCTAAAGATTCTGTAAAAGATATCTCTCTCTCTCTTTCTTTGTCTCTCTCTAGTTCTCTGTCTCTCTCTCTATCTATCTCTCTCTCTATCTCTCTCTCTCTCTCTCTCTCTCTCTCTCTCTCTCTCTCTCACACACACACATACTATAAAGTGTTTCGACAAGTGACTGGTCTTAAGTCATGTCATGTCATGTGATCATCCTGGGGTTGGTTCCAGCTAAAGATTTCTTTATGATGTTCTTCCACAAAACTCTATTCTTTGCCATTTCCTCGATGTTCATTTTTTCATCGTTATGTTCTCCCATAACTGCTAACTTCAGCAGCCTTCAAGTCTTCTTCGAGGCAGTCCTTTCATCTTCTTTTAGGTCTTCCAACTGTTCTTTTGCCATCTGCTTTATAGTTAAATATCTTTCAAGGGTTTCTGTTTTCTTCCATGCGCATAACATGTCCAGCCCACTTCATTCTTTTTTCTTGTTTATTTCGCTGACCATTAGTTTTTTGTTCTTGTCCTAATGTTCTAATTTGTTACGTGTTCTTTGTAACTGATTCTTCATAACTTGTTTTCGGTGGAATTCAATTTCTGCTCCATTGCCTTTGTTAGTTCCCATGGACTTAGGTACACATTCATATTCACAATCTGCTGACAGTCTTCTCAATTAAAACTCCAACGATCAATAAGTTAATCATTTGCATAAAGTTTTATCTCGTTGGCATTTTCACGTAGCCTAAAAGAAAATATGGTTTCTAAGATGTACAGATGTCTTTAATTGGCCTTCGTCAGTTCTTGCTTGATTGCCAATTACGACAAACACAGTTTAAGATTGGCCTACACTTCAGCTACACGGACACACTACTAATAAAGTGGTATTTTATTAGCACTAGTATTAATGCTAATAAAATATTTGAAACAAATTTGTAAATATACTGTAATTACCAAACGCGGCATGTACATAAACAGCATACTCATGTATTTATATAGGCGTATACATGTACGTATATATATATATATACATGTATATATATATATATATATATATATATATATATATATATATATAGTGTATAATTTGCATATATATACATATATATAGATTCAGTATATATACATATATATATAATTTATACATGTACATGTATATTGCTTATATACAATATAAAGTACATACATTATGGCCTATATTTATACAATCTTTAAGTATATATGTACATGTAGATAATGTAAGTGTATTACTATTTATTATATATACATATTGTACACTGCTAAACAAATGAGCACTTTTTATAATTTTAATAGTTCATTTTATCTGCTGAAACTTATCTACATCACAGTGCAAATTCATTTAGTAAGGCACTCAACCAATAACAGTTAACTACAAGTAAATATTGAAGGCACAGCAATCCATCATTCATCTTAAACTTTATAAAGATGAGCACCATACAACAGTTAACATACTGTATGTATCCATTAGTAAAACAAGGCCACAGTTAAATGAACACTGGTCGTCGATAAGGTTTTCCTAGTTATTTAAGTTTGCTCAACGTCGGAAAAATACTGTAATTGCTTGTTCACTGCACCGAGTAATTCTACATTTCTACTGCACTCTCATAAAAGAAGGGCCGAGGCATATATTCCTACTTCTATTGTGGCAAATACTCAATGCCTTGCCGCGTAGATCCTATTCAGTGCCATCGCTCTTTGCGGTCAAATAATAATTTTAAATAGAGTTGTACAAAACTTCATTAGCCAAAAACTCATAAATTTAACTTAATAAGTAGAACAATTATCTGTATATCATCCTGATCCATAATCATATCCCACGTGTCCTGATCGCGTCACGTGATGCAGTCCTGCAACACGTGAGAAATAGGCCGGATACTCTCCACCCATAGAATAGGGTCCGGGTCTTGTCTTCCCGGACGCACCTCCTATATAAGAGTCCATGCTGGGATAGTGTGTATAAGGTGGATAGCCGGCAACTGCTGCAGCCAAGGATGCTGCATCCGCAGGACCTGCGGTGTGACCGTACGGATAACCACCCCCGGATACGGATAAGCCCCCAGTGGATCCGGTACATCGTTGATCCGTAGAACAGGCAGGAAGTCCCATGGAGTAGTATCCGCCCGCTGGTTGACTAGAGTAGAGTTTTGAGATCGACTGGTCTGGTGTGCTTGATCCGGTACATGACAGTCCTATTGGACTCGCTGAAGTGGAAAAATATAACACAAAGCTCTAACTATATTGATTGATTGGAAACTCTAACTATATGTATAACATGACTTGTTTACATCACAATCTTTTAAACTCTACGCATTAGAACTCTATATTAAATTAATAATTCTAGTGACATTAATGTAAATTTTTAAAGTTCAAAGACCTTTTCAACGGCAAACGACCAATCAAATATGTAACAAATATTTGATGTATTTCTGTAACTTGACTGAATCGAATGTTTTCGGTTTTAAGTTAAAGTGTTTGATTCGTGTTATAGTCTTTCAATAAACGCGATAAAAAGTTCTGATATCTGTAACTATTTTAGCTTGCCATCATTAACATACTATTATTTACCTCAATTCTTTTAGATTCTTGAAAATTTGCGAATTTAATTTCAAATAATATTGAAATAAATAAATTATAAGGACAAAATAAACAGCAAACACGGGTCAAAAGCGGCTATTTAATCCGTTGTATAAAAAATACTAAATAACGTAGCAATAGACTATATATTGGCTCTAGCCAGGGCGATGTCGGTAAGATATTCGATCGCGGATCCGCATGTGCGGGGTTTAAATCCTGGGCTCTTCCGTCACTGACATCGCTTTCGAGTGAGGAAACTGACGTTAACATTAGCTTTTAGCCTTAGCTTTTTATATTAAATGTAATTTTTTCAAGTTAAATTTAGTTTTATGAATAAATAACTTAAGATTAAATACCAATTGTACAATAATTCGAATAACACTTTAAGCATGCATCAGTTACAGAATCAACAACAGCCTCCACAATCATCTGAAAGCTAAAGGAAGACCGAACAATAGGAGATCAAAGTTTAAACATGATTACCACCTTGATGTTGCGGAGTCTTAGTTTTGGACGGTATCCCGAGTAGCTGCAGTGAACTGGGCCGGTGATGGTTCCTCGGCCTCTGAGCTTGGTTCAACTGAGTTAACACTTCCACCACGCTATACAGATAAAAGAGATATTAATTTAATAAAATATAAATTCAATTTCTTAGGTTTAATTGAGTAAACATTTTCACCACGCTATATCGATAATAGATATTATTTTAATCCATTCATTTGATCGAGTTTCTTTGGTTTAATTGAGTCAACACTTGCAACGTAACTGAGTTAGAACTGTCACAATGCTGCAAAATCAGTAGACGAAATAAATATCCTTCTTGAAGTTGTAGAGTAAAGCTTGTATTAGTTCATGCATAGTTATATAATCAATTTGCAGTTACATAAAAGATGGACATGGGACCTCACCTATCGGCAAGTATATCCGTTGCCATGGCAGGCAAATGAGGTCAACCTTACTATCCTATATATTTATGTAGTGTCTTAATAAATATGCACATTTTTAGCTTATTGGATCTAGTTACAGTAGATTAAAGCCATGCCTATATTGTTTACGTTTCTCTTTATCAAATACAAATCATCTCATTTTTTCAGTTATTTATTACTTGACTACGGTAGGCTGCTTTCAATTAACTCTTGGCTTCTCGGTATTTATCGTCTTCCACAATTTACTAATTTCAAAGTCTCAGTTTCCTCTATAATTTCGCTAATATGCGGGTGATAAAATGCCAGAAAGTCGTCGACATAGGAACTTCGCTGTTGGTCTTCACTCAGCACCCAGTAATGTCTGCCATGAATTTTCCAGAACGAGTTTCTATCTGATCTGACAAATGTCCACATATGAAGTAAAGATACTGATCTCATTGCCTTCGTATGCAGCACTGATTGGCCAAATAGCCTGGACTGACGCCGTATGGTAACGGCTATATAGTTAGCACATTGCGATCGAAATACAGAGGCGTGTGATTCGATTTTAGATGGCGATTTGGTATAAACGCAGAGATTTGCGCCTGTAATTAAATTCATGTCACTACGTTTTGTTAGCAAAAAATATTTCTATGGAATGGTCAAGTTCGAAGTACCATATGTCTCAGAGATATCCGAACAGAACTGCAGGAAAATTGTTATAAGAAATAAGTTATTGCAGTCAGAAAAATAAAAATTATTATTATTGGTAAATTGTTACTTACTGATACTAATAGTTACTAATCGATCCAATATTTTATTACAAATCGTAACTTTCCTAATTAAATCTTTTATATACGTGTATATTCTTAATTTTTATGGTGAAGTGCATTTCTAAATTCGTATGGAAATTTCAATCGGAATGGAAGCTGATGATAACTTTAAAATCTTCTATCGAACATAAGGCATCACCAGAGAGATCTTCTACAGTTTTATTTATTGTCTCTGTTTTTGTCACATAATAACACATGTACAGAGGACGTTAATAAGTTTAATATAGCGTCTTAGTAAATACAATTAATCATAAATTTAATAAAGTTAATGAATTAATACAGCTACTCTTCAGCACATGCTTTTTCAAATCGTTTTGGTGAAACGATTTGTAGTGATATGTGATGATGAGACGTCCCTGATATCATCCTTGTATGAGGAAACGTACATTAAACCCATATAATTATAATAATGATAATAATAATACTTATAATTATTATTATCTTCTTTATATTTTTAAATACCCCTGGACTGTATATGGCTTTGGGCTGAAAATATATAAGATAGAAGAATGACTTTATTTAATTAAAAGAAAGATTTAAAATCAATTATTATTATGATATACTGCATTAGTTTATTATACTCTCAGGTTAACTGATACCAAGCTTCAATTAGTCTGAATTAATTAGTTAATTATTAAATTGATCTTTTCGAAGATAGGTCGAGTGTGTAGAGTAGTCTATAAGTAAGCACTGTGCTACTGACCCTGACGTTAAGAACACTATATCCTAATTAAATTAGAAAATGTTTACTGTCACATAAATTAAAAGAAATTTCAATATCCGGAAAAATTATTTATATTCTGTGTATACAGTTATTTTAATTATTTCTTCTTTTCTCTCTCGTTTTCTCTCAGCTCAAGACTTAACAAACTCAAGCTTTCAGCTAAGGTACGGTCATTCCGTCTGCACCACATTCATCATTACCTAACGCTCGATCGGCCGCATTCTTTAGCTAAAAGAACATCAAACTTTTGTTTACAATGTTTTCAAATAGTATGAGTTTTCCACTCACTGTAATATGATGGGGATTCAAGAGCTCGAGCACCCTGGTTCATCGCCTCAGTTTTTTTTGTTGTTTTACGTTCTCAAAAGTTTCCACTATTTAAACTTTTCGAAGGTTATGAGCAAATAGAGCAGACTGTAATGAATAAGAATGATTTTTTCAAAATTACATTTACTTTTGAGTTAAGTTTGACTAAGGTTGTGATATAAGAGAATGTAAAAATAGCTCAGTGTGAAGAGAGCTTCACGTAACGTCATGAAGCTGTAAATGGCTGTTTTTGTGGCAATGGGTTCCATGCACAGACGAGTTTATCATACAGTGAAATCTCGGACGTTGAGAGGACTGATATCACGGATTATGCATTTTATAATGATTTACACCTATGACACCCAAGTAACTAATGCCATCATGGATGCTCATTTAGCTACTAAATTTATTCCTTTATAATCAAATATAACAATCTGCTGCTTGTACGCAAGAGGCGACTAAGGCAGGAGTTGAGGATGGCAAGAGGGGACCCACCTCACCATGAAATATTTTCCCCCAGGATTAAATGATAATTAATCCACCTAACTGAGGAAGGCTACGGGAAACCACCTCAGAAGCAATACTCTTCCCAAGCTATAGGCTACATAAGGTACATGTATGGATAAGGCATTGTTGATCAAAGGAGTGCTCTTATGGAGCGAGAAAGCAGGCTTTGAGTATGAATATGTACCTTGAACCTGCCACTTGTCAGTACACTAAAGAGAGAAGCAAATATCGATTAAGCTTCTAAAAGACAGGCAAATACTTAATTAAGGTTCTAAATTAAATGTCGTTCTGCACTGCTATTCTTAAGACACATACTTAGGTAAAGTTCGAGATTAGTAAATTCATTTTCTAGTAAGTTTTCTTCTGTATTTACAGAGAATCGAATCGAAGCTGAGCCTCGGTGTTGAACTGCTTCCGTTTTACCCCGAATCGCATAAACTCTCGTGCTCTGTCGATCTTACACCGTCTTCATCTGTTTCCGCGCCCATACTCTCGCTCATAAACATGTATATACACAGCGTGCGTGTATCGATCATCTCTCTACCAGCGCTCAGTCATCGGTCCGGATTTCGTGCATATATCATCCGTGGTGAGAATTGATTTGCCTCCAACACCGGACTTCTCGGGACAGAATCGGCCTGTAAATGACTGATTTATCTGCCGGTCTCGGATAGCGGCATGTTTTGAATTACCGATCCTGGTCGGGCCGAGCTTGTAACTACAGCTCTTATGCCGCTAAATCCATCTAATCATTTCCATATCTATTTGCATCTGCATGCCTTAACAAGTTCCTTGCTCCAATCTACTTGCGCTGGTTCAGTAGAGCGATAGGATCTGTGAAGTGTCTCAATCTTTAGTTTTGTGGTCGATGTTGTCATGGACAATAGCAGCACTCAAATTTGTGTTATTATTTTTTAATATTGGTATTATTGTTATTGCTATTATTACGTTTACAATTATTTTACAGTAATTAGGCATCTTTACATTTTGATTCAGTTTAAAAACCTTGTATTCTGGTAGGCTAAGTTTTATGTAATAATATTTTATTGATTTATCTAAGAACAAACGCATTGGTTTGTCCGATGACAAAGTAGAGCTCACATAATATTAAATTCATTAATTATAAAACAAAATCAAAAGTGGTTACTATTAAAGCGCCATATATTTGATATCCCATTGCAAAGAAAGTTGCCATTGATATTAAGCACAAGTATGAACTAATAGCCTATCCATTACACTACTATATAACGCAAAAAACCTTCGATAACCACATAGCTTGACTATCTTCATTTAAGATAAATAACTACTCTAATAGATAAACACTGCACAAACTGTTTAAATGCTAATTTTAAATATTCATTTTTCAAAATATATAAGTTTTATTTGGATATATGGGATCCTTACGAAAGTGAATGCTTCATATACATCCGCTGAATCTTTCTGACTCAAAATGGGTCTACTGTATTTACTGTGCACTCTAATACGAATATATAAGAAAATAAAAATTTATCACAAAATACGCCTCGTTCACTAAAGGTGGGACATATTTCATAATAATTTCTTATGCCAAACTTTATCTCGTGAAGTTATGCAGCGTAAAACGGTAGCATATGTTGAAAATTACAGTGTTATGTTTACTCTTAACATTAATCGGTCATTCATCTGATCATTTATTTCGATGATTCCACATCCTATCTTTCTGAATACTCAGGTATATTAATGTCATTAGTTTTCCATATGCCCTACCGCCGTTCACCTCAAATTTTATTATTATCTTTATCGGATTGTACCAGCATTTTAGCGTATATCCGTAGAATTCCATCGCGAATACTCTTGAAATAACATTTACATTCAGTTTATGCATTTTCCTGTAAATGCTCGCTCCAGGAATAAAAATTTATTTTTGACTATAACATTTGAATGCTGGACTTATAACCTAATAATACACCTCAGTCTCTGTAATTTATTTCTAACTCTTCATCCTCTTCCTCTCAAGTTTTCTCTCTCTCTCTCTTTCTCTCTATCGCCCTCTCCCTCTCTCTCTCTCTTCCTCTCTCTCTCGCTCTCTCTCTCTCTCTCTCTCTCTCTCTCTCTCTATCTCTAGTTCTCTATTCTTCTGAATTGTTGCAAGTCTCTATCTCAAGTTCTCAATCTAATTTTGTTCTCTTATCTCTCTTCGTTCTTTATTCCCTTGCTACGCACTATTATCTCTACTTTATCTCAGCCTCTATCTCGTATATTTTCATAATCTTCGCTCCCTATTTCCGACACTCGCTCATCCCATTCTTATCCACGAAGCAAGCATAGGACTGGAATACTCACAGTAGCCATGTTTAGAGCTACGTATAGGCTTAATATGTTCATTTTAAATAAAGTAGATGAATGATAATAAAAATTAAATTTAAACATAACATAACAACAATTAGAGTGTTACATTCATCAATGCCAACATCGAGCACTATTTGGCGGTTTAGACTGTAAGATGAAGATAGTGAAAATCTTTGGTTTGGACCAAGCCATTATGTAGATGTGAAAAATAGATCTTAAGGAAGGAAGATATTCGGAAACAAGAGGCATTGGAAGTATCTCTAGCAAAGGAGACGAAGGAAGACCGAGATTAGGTATGCTAGATGATTTAGAGCCACTCATATACATGTGGATATGAAGAGGAAAGCCGAAGACAAAGAGGATTGGAGGCGTTATGTGCCGTGGATCTGCCAGAAGTCAGAGCATTAAGAGGGAGGGAAAGAGAGAGATATATAAAGTCACAATTTAGGCTCGCTACAGTGCATTAGCGCTGCATATTGAAGGTTCGCTAGTGATCTTGAGCCAGCAATAGAGGACTATAGCAGAGAATTAACCATTAACCAACTCATTAGCTCAAATCATGCCACAGACTTTAACTTTAAGTTATAAACCTACTTATAAAGAAAGCTGACTCATCCTGGTCGTATAGCATCCTTGGCCTGACCGGATGATATCCCGTCCGGATCAGGAATGTTCAGGCGCATTATTAGGTGTCGATTGACAAGGGCCGGGCCGAGCGTCGAGTGCGGGGCCTAGGGGTGGGGCAGGGGCTAGTGCGGGGCCTAGGAGTGGGGCAGGGGCTAGGCAGACCATCCGGCGTCTAGATAGCCCGGGAAGGGAGAGTAACGATTTGTATTGGATGAAACGAGTGTGCTATAAAGTTAGTTTACGACAAATGCCACTTGTTGAATATTTCGAAAATGACCGAAATAGTGAAGTCTGATATATATATATATATATATATATATATATACATATATAAATACATATATATATATAAATTACTACATTGTAGTTAAAGAAAAAATTACTATTAACTAGAAACTCATAGTAGCTTTTGTTTAAGTTGCGTCCGGGCTGATAAAGAATGCATCAGCCGTAGACTGCACGTGCCATAAAAGACGACAAAGTACTAAGATCCAAACCAAAGCCAGAAATGGCATTCCTATGGTGGGCGCCTAGGCTCCAGATATTGGTGCAAAATTGTCTAAAACCCGACCAAGCTAAACGAGATTCAAGGTAAGAAGATGCTGATGATCATAGTAGTGTTCAAATTTTTTTAAATCGGCTCTAAAAATTAAAAAATAGGTTTTACAAATTTGTCTAAATTACTCTTCTACACTGTGTTTTTATAACTGATACCCAAATTGTTTTAACAGTAAAGTCGGAAGAAATTAACCGATGTTCTTAAAATTTAAAGCACTTGACCAGCAGCCAATTCTACGAAACATAGAGAAATTTCGTTTGAATGTCTTTAATAGCGTGAAAGTTATAGTTTAGTGAATAAGAGTGGGGTCAGATAAGAAATTTCCAGTACAGGATTACGGGCGTGTTACATGCAGCGTAAAATTATCTCTATAAAAATAATAGTGAACACGTCACAAAATTTCAGCTATGGCTATTTTGAAGAGCAATGACTTCTTTGCAAAATGACGTAAAATACGTGCTGATATGTTCTTAATTCACAAAGTTATTGAACTTTTAATGCATGCATTATATGTCTGGGTACAACTGCTTTAACCGCAGCCACTGCAGCGGAGCCCTCTTCTTCTTTATTCTCTTGATGCAATGCATGCATAAAAGTTCAATAACTATGTCAATTAAGAACCTATCAGCACGTATTTTACGTCGTTTTGAAAAGAAGTGATTGCTCTTCAAAATTGCATTTGCAGAAATTTTATATTGTGTGTTAGCTAGTATTTTTATAGAGATAATCTACGCTAAATGTAACACGCCCGTAATCCTGTATTGGAAATTTCTTATCTGACCCCACTCATATTCACGAAATTATAACTTTCACGTTATTAAAGACATAAAAACGAAATTTCTCTATGTTTCGTAGAATTGGCTGCTGGTCAAGTGCTGTAAATTTCAAGAACATCGGTCAACTTCTTACGACTTTATTGTTAAAACAATTTGGGGTATCAGATATGCTTTTCCCTTCCCATAAAACGAAGCAGTCTGAGCGATAAAAACTTCATTATTCGTATGATTCTAGATGATGCTAGTTAATTTAATGAATACTAAAAGATTCTTCTTTACTCATAGTACAGTACGCCTTATATGGCAATTATGAATAGTGTAAGCCATTGACTTATGTAATGTTGTAATATTCATGTGGTAAATGTTAGCGAGAACAATTTTTAGTTTTATCTCTCTTATATCTAGCCTATTAACTGTTTATGCTAATCTGTAATTTGTTATGCAATGTCTGTTGGAATTTCTGTGCTGTAACTTTCTGCGATTGTCAGATTGAACGAAAATAAACGAATATATTATTATTATTATATAAAAAACAGTGTATAAATTTCATTAGTGTTATTGAGAATTTAAGTTGCCTATTTTTAACACAATTGTTAATGCTATTTTGTCTGAATTCTTCAGAATTTGCAAATTGTACTTTCCTCATATTTGTATGATATGTCTGAATCATTTTTCTCTTCTATCGTTAAGCTTCAAAACGTCTACTTTAATTTAATATTAATAGCACAGAATCATTCCCTGTGGCTTACTCAGCTTGAAATGTCTTTAACATCATTTTCGGAAGAGAATCGGACGTTAAATACTAATGCAAAATACAATTCATCACAACGACAATATATCGTTGGATGTTGGAGGCAGCTGAATAGTAGAAGTAGAGATTATTTTGGTTACAGTTTACGCTATTAATTCATGCTGTACATATCCAATTTGTCATCCATTGCAGATTTATGGCAAATTTCTAAACGACATCAAATAGAGAACATCACAAGATCCACCTACCAGTCGTCCGGATCACAATCCCTGAATCCCTTGGCGAATGGATTGCTCGCTATCTTCAATTGCGTAATCTATAAATCAGTTGAAAATATTGAAAAATTATATTATATATAGACCAATTCATATATTCAGATATTAAGAATATAAAATTATCATAAGCCTACATATGCAGTAAATCACATGTTCAAAGAACACGAAACTTCATAGAGTCATTTAGAAGTAAATAATAGTATAGCTTCCAAAATCTTATCTCTGCGCTGAAATTTTAAGTGTTCATATTTCCAAAACTACCCACGTTACCATATGCACATTAAAAAGTCAGTCAGTTTTATCGGCTCATTCTGCTGATTCATTAATTAGTGCTTTATCGCCTTTTACAACACGTGCAGTCTAGGACTGGTCTATTCTTCAGTAACCCGGACCCAACACAGGTAACGGGTACGTAACTTGAACACTATTTCAATATTACAAAATGATTACCTGTAACTAAATGATACATCATACGAGCATAACTAACCCTGTGATTCTGGTAAGCTGTAACTGCTGTGAATTTTGTTTCCGGAAATATGAACGTTTTGAAGTTTTCCGTTTGAGAGACATCTTCTGATTTAGGATTGACGTAGACTGTGTGAAATCTAGGCTGATACTTGTGCATTGAGTTTAGAATAATCTGCAAAATAAAATAAAAATTAAGATTTTGTGAACGGTAAATAGCTGAACTGAAATAATGATTAATGAAATTAACATGATTTATAAATGATAAAGAGCATAAATTGAAAAATAGGTTTTTTATCCAGGAAAAAATCATTACAAGATGACTAATTGGCTCTTCATATGTTTATTTAGATCTACTGAGCGCTATTTTGTGTTAATCGGCGCTTTATTAATGCACTTTGACTGATTGACGGCTTTCTCAAACTGGATTGTTCTCCTATTAGATGAAAACGAAGCTAAACAGAGCTCTAAATATTACATCATTAAAACGAATCATAATTATAATTTTCAAGGGGGAATTCTATTAAAAGAAGTCATAGAAGGCAGAATGGAAGAAAATAGAGGCAGAGGCAGGCAGAGACTAGGAATGTTAGATGATTAAAAGATCCACTCATATGTGGACATGAAGGGGAAAGCGAAAGACAGAGAAGAGTGGAGGCGTTATATACCACGGACTCGCCAGTAGGCAGTGCACTAAAAGAGAGAGAGTGTGAGAGAAAGAGAGAGAAGAATAGTATGTGAAGAAATGCTTCACCTAAATCATCAACAGACATAAAAGCAAAGATGATATTTTCTATTTTATCTATTTTATTGCTACTGTGTATGCGACAGATAAATATATTACAGTAGTGTATAAGATAGCATTTTAAAACTTGTATCACTTTTTATGATATTAGAAACTTGGTGGTATAGATATCTTAAAATAATGCAGATAACCTTCAAGTCGAAATGTTTTGAATCTCTATGAATAATAGCGTCTAACGAACATAATGTGAAAGATGATAATAAAATCTGTTCAGACAGTTCATATCTACAACGTCTCCACATTCATTACCGTCCAACATTCTTATCTCAGTTTATTTCAATTTTACTATACTTAAGTCATCGCTTCTGATCAGCTTAAAACCAGAGGAGTATATTGCATAGATATGCAGCGATAAGACGGGATTGAGATCAGCTCGGAAAATATGACATATGACCCGAATGATAGACATATTCCAGTTCCGCCATACGGATCGGTTCTCCCTTCCTCACCCCCAGCTTTCAGGGACTATTGGTGGAAACTTTTCCGTAGTGGTAATAGTTCAATGTAGCTTGACTTAGCTTCATTAATCACTCACAGGTCGAGGGTGAGTCTTACTTTGATATCTGATGTCGCTAGTAAGCACGTTCAATTACATTGACGTGAGTATCAATATATTAATATATTTTATTAATATTATTAATATTATTAATATATTAATATTAATATATAAATATCCTGATATAAATATCAATATATAAATATTATATAAATATTATATAAATATTATAATATTATTAGCTTATATATATATATAATTTATAAGCTAAAAAGTATTTTAAAAAAGCTAATGTTAGCGTCAATTTCCACACTCGAAAGCGATGTCAATGACGGGCGAGCCCATCCGCGGTTGAGTATCATACCGACATTGACACTCGCTCCAGCTAGTTGTTATATAGGCCTATATATAGGGGCCTATATATATATATATATATATATATATATAAAATTATATATATATATATATTTATATATAATATATATACACGTAGATATATATAATATATAGCACATACACATGTATATATTTACACTTCTCACTGTATACAATACGGACTGGAAACAATATTCTTTTCTTAAACTAGAGAACAACGACAACAACAATATCTAACATGTCCGTTGTCATCCATGAGGTTGTTGGTCAGCTTGAGCTTATCAAACGAGACGATCTGCTTCATCCACTGGGCGCCCTTAGCGGGAGAGTCCGGGTGGACGTGAATCCTGCCAGGCATGTGCGGGTCAGCCTTCCCGGCCACCACCCAGCTAGAGCTGTGGAAGCTGTACCTGTAGCGCTTGTCATCACACGGAACGAAGTCCATCATCAGCATGTAGTCCGCCATTGGATCGAGTCCGTACAGTCTGACCTGGAAGGTTGGAAACATTCTCCTGAAACGAACGCATAATGTGATTGGTTAAACAAGCGATTTATTACTGGATTAGGCCTATATAAAGTGTAACAGATCTGAAAGATTAGGCGTTAAACAGGTGGCATTAAAATCAAATAAGATTTAGGTTATTAAGCTATGCAAAATCATAAACGTATTATAATTAACTTAGCTATCCAAATGGATACATGTAGCTTTCACTTTGTTAAAATTATGTTATCTTAAATGGATGTCTGACAATATTATTTGCTTCTATACTTTAGTTAATCTGGATTTAAGGGAAGATGATGATGATGATGAGGATGATGATGATGATTATGATGATTATGATAAGCAGTATTAATTAATTATCGACTCGTCTGTCAATTGGGTTGTGCTCTTTTTGTCTCTAGATCAATGAGCATTTTAACAGATCAATCAATGAATTGATTGCTTGATTTAATAATCATTTGGAGAGATCAATTTATTGATTATATAATTTGTGCTTTAACTTTTTGATAGACTTTTTGACTATGCAGAATTTAATTTTATAATTACAAAAGTAGTGAGAAAATGTATTAAGTAAAATTATAAATTAGAGAAGGCAGGAGCTGAGGCGTGCACTAATGCTAGAGGCGCGTGAACAGCGGTTAAGTGGAGAGGAGCTCTTGATGGATGTAAGGTTTTGAAATGAAACAGTCCTATTAGGAACCATTAGTGTCTTAACCATTAAACAATTCTCTATATCACAATCGTAACCGTATACACTATAATATAACATAACATCGCACTGAATGCAGCGCCACTTCACTTCTAATTGCACTCACTCTCACTCGCTTTATGCGCGCGGTCTCTCTCACTCTTTCTTTCTTTTCTCTCTCAATCTATTTCTGTATCTCGCTTTTTTAATATATCACTCTATCTATCTCTCTCTCTCTCTCTCTCTCTCTCTCTCTCTCTTTAAACAAATATTATTGTATTTTATTTAAAAATACTTCTTTTTTATTTTAAGTAATGCAATATTTCATTTCACTGCATCTTAAATGAAAAATATAGCTTGCTGATTACTATAATTAGCTCATCGGTTGTTATTAACTGTGGCGTGAATATCACTTGCTTTTTACTTGGCTTATACTATAGTCGTTTGGTTGGTAATTTGGCAGTACATTTGCCTGGTAGTCTAAATACCTATTGGCTCTAATCCCAGTCTCATTGGTTCTGACTGTCCACAATCACATAGAAATAATTAAAATTTAAAGCTTATGAGTTTTTACAGCTTTACATCGAATCAAACTCTTCTACAGTCTCTCAATTAAAAAAAATTTATAATTGACTTTGGTGAAATAAAGATTATATAATTAAAAAAATTTAATTTAATTAAAAAAATTAATTAATTATTTTATTTTAAAACTTAATTAAAAATTTTAATTAATTTTAATTTTAATTAATCGCTTAATTTAAAAAATTTAATCGACATTAAAATTTAAATCATCAAAAGTTTTGGTTTTAAAATGATTTCGAAAGCCACCTTGCATTTGAAAAATTAAACTTAAAAATATAGTTATGGACGAATTCTATAGCTCAAAACGGTGCCAGTAAAACCATGGTATCAAGATTCGAACCGCACACCCGCTGAATCGCAGTCCACTATTGCCACCGGAGAAACGATATCTTCGAATAGAGTCAAGTAAATCAATCAGCGGTTAAATATTTTATTATCAATTTGTCTCAACCGGATATTGAATTATATCTTAGAATCCTGATGATCCTGACACGCTTCCGATCCCTGAGGCAACGATTCAAGCACTCCCATCATCCGTGACGACCTCGCTAACAGAGAGATCATCGACTGCAGGAGCCCGCAGGGGCTTTCGTTATCTAAACTCCACTCGATCCAATTGATGCTGATTAATTGAGAATATTATTTAATAATTAAATCTCTTGAGATTTGTGATCGTCTTTTAAACTACTATGCACACCAGATAGTTTACGATGATTAATTATTATTAGAGGTTAGACAATTTTTAAACCCATGTTGTGTCCGGAGTGCAGAAGAATAGACAACCTTTGGCTGCACGTGTCATAATAGGCGATATAGCACCAAGATCCAAACCGACGTCAGAAAGTTCATTCGGTTGGTGAGCGCCTAGGTTCCAGTAATTTATATAAAATTGTCCAATCCCGACATAAGTTAAACTGAGATGCAATGAAGATGATGATGGTGATGGTGATGTCAGACAATTTTTAAACACCAGCAAATTCGCTTTAGGTTTATCAAACTCTATTTTTCATTACAAAATATATCCGCGCTGATCAAATATCAGTAAATGATCAAAGAATTGTGATTCGACACACGGTTTCTCATTCAAAGACTATGTCAGTTACGTCTAGAATGAAAGAGAGAGAGAGAGAGAAAGCGAGAGAGAGGAAGAGGAAACTACAAAATCCAATCTCATTTTCTGAACAAGACTGCATTTGTAAAGAAAAATCTGAAGAAATACACCTTATTGAAACCATGGTATCGTATATGGGTTGGCCCTTAGTTATTATCATATACTGCAGGCATATGTTGATATCGTCGACGGATAAAGAAACGGGCGTTAAACTTTTTATTATTCTTTTTTGATAACTTACAGTTAGCATTTTGAACCTAAGAGGGCTAAAGGAAGATGTTTTAAGTTTAAATTAACTCAGATTAAAATTAAGTCAACTTAATCGCGTGCATTTAATATTCAATTTAATTTTGTGAAATTTTATTGCTCGACCCAACATACAGCTCACTGAATGAAAAAGCATAATTTGGTTTAAATATTATCAAATATTTAAGGTATTTTTATGGATTTATTAATGGAAAGTGTACATGTAATAACCATGAATTTATCGAAAATTGTTAAAGAATTGTACGTAACGAACTAGTTATATAATCTACTCACAATGCTCTACAGTATATTCTATAACAATTCAGACTTTTGAGGCATATATAGGTGACATAGCAAATTTATTGTATACACGACTATCTATGCCTCGTAATAAACTTTCTTTAAAACATTGATTGGCATCAGTAAATCCTTGAAAAATTAAACTAAGAATGTAATAAATACTGGATATAACATAAAGTAAATTAAGTTCAGCTCTATTTCGCAAAAGCATGGGAAAATACTAAATTCAAAATCTCTGCAAGTGCAAAGGAAAATAAGCAACAAATATCAGGAAACGTGATGTGAAATGTAACAAATGGAAAGGAAAAGCTGGATACTCCATTAAGCGCTCATATCTAATCCGTCAAACCCTGACATCACATTATGTGGCACGATACACTGCTTGCAGTGCATCGTATTATAATGTCAGTCAGAATTTGTTTATAATAAACCCGCGCAGGGTGCTCGATAAATAATTATCGTTTGTTTGCAAACTGGCCAACAGATCATTGTTCGATAGTGAATGAGTAAAAGTAATTATTCACTAATCTTATAAACAATGTAACGGCATCTGAAGTTTGGTATTAGTTAATCAATGCGTAGCTTATATATTAATATTATTTGATTAGGATGAAGTATTTATTATATATTAATATCACAACTGAGACGTAAAGAAAAACAATAATTCTAGATATGAAAGTCAATGCAAATCTCTCATAACGTTAGGTATTATTGACAATTAAAATAGTTTTCCAACATTAGGAGGCCCGATAAAATAATTCAGTACCAAAAGTAGTATTTTGATATACATGGGAATTTTCTCTGCTTTATTCAGTCTAAAGCTTATGTATAAATGTAAATGTCGCTCAAGCAAAGAGATCCCAAGCTTCCTATCGTATTCTAACGTATCCTAAGCTACCCGAACGTATCTTAAGCTACCCTAACGTATCCTAAGCTACCCTAACGTATCCTAAGCTACCATAACGTATCCTAAGCTACACTAACGTCCCTGACATACTCAGGACTCATATTACTCTGATAATTGGGGGATAGGATTACTGACCACGACTGCCCTGACATAATATAAGGAAATAAACCTGATGTTAAATCTTCAAATATGGAACCTGTTCTAATCCCATTATAATTCTATTTAGCACACAGGTGATACATTCGTCAAGAGTCAGACAAAAGTACAACCGATACCTTTCTAAAGCGGGTGATAATACCAAACCAGGTTTAAACCCTTATATGATACACTAGAGATGTTTTTTCATACCAGTAGTAACAATATACAATCCTCCTCATCATCATCATTTTCCTTTAATCTCAGTTCATCTAGGGTCGGGATAATCAGATATTCTCATAATTATAATAAATAATATAAACGAATATAAATAATCCTATAGTAAATGAACTCACCGGCCAGCCTTTGTGACGATCATTTCAGTTCCCAGAGAATCGAACTCATCCCAGAGTGCCTTCATCTCCAGCTGAGCCCCCACACTGAGCAGCTTTGGGTGAAGAGGTTTCTCCACCCTAGGCTGATGCTGTGGAGACAAAGTATCGCAAGAAATTTGATTTGTCTGATCAGTCGCATCTTTGTCCAGTTTTTCCCTGCCAATTGCCCTGATCTTAAATTTAGAATCCACCTCACTTGAGGAAGTTGAACTGGTTCCTGCTCCGGACTGAGGCGACGATGCCGGACTTCGGTCACTGCCGTTGCTGAAGGATCCGCTGCCTGAGCTGTTAAGGGCGGTGGACGGAGAAGAGGTTGAAACAGCTGTGGATGACGTCAAACCTGGACAATCTCTCGATGTATCCGAGTTTCCCTGATATCTTTGAGATCCGACTAAACTATCGTCCAACCCCAAGCGGTTAGCGGATGTGGGTAAGCCACGGGTTCCTGGGCAGGCAATCCCTCCCATTGATCCCGGGATCTGAGCCGAGAGAGACCCATTGAAGTATCTATCGGTGCTTCCGGCGTTCGATAAACAGGCTGCAATTGAAACGTACAAACAATTTACCGATCATCGTCTGTTCAACATTCAACTTGTCGTAAGTGTAAACACTGCGCGCGCGTGTGTCGCTGCTTTCTTATAAACTGAGAAAGTTTGCGCAAGTTACTTCGCATTGTTTTTCATTGTTGAAAAGCTGTTCCACTGCTCGCATTCTTTTCAATTATACATTTTTATAAAGAAGGCCTTGATTTAAGTATAAATAATATAATAACAATTAGAGTGCAACAGTCATCAATGACAACAACGAGCACTATTGAGACAAAATGAAGCCGGTGTGCAAAAAGAAGGTCCAAAAACGCGGCAAATTTCAAAATCCAGAAAATCAGTTCAAAGTAAAGAGATTAAAGAAAAGGATCGAGGAAATAGATCTAGATAAATAAGTTAAATTAATACAGAAGGTGACTATTTCTATAAAGGCGACCTTTATTTAAGCTTAAATACTTCTAAGTGAATTCATGTTTTATCCATCGATAATTTTAGAAAATTGGATATCTTCTACATGTATTTATATTTTATTAATTGAATATATGAATCACGATCGTGTTGGCTGAAGCACGGTCTACGATCTTGCAACCGTGCAAACAGGTATATACTGTATATTAAGACTTGTTACCATTAAAATATTTTATAGTTAACTTTTTTGACAATTGACCAATCAATTAATTAATTAATTAGCATCGTTAGCTTTAGCTAATTTTCCTCAACATTAATAATTCCAATGCTATATATTCCATCCGGTGAAGCGAATTATTCGTTGCAATTCATACTGATTTTTTCATCCAAATCACATCACATCACATCATCACATCACTGACATCACATCACATCACATCACATCACTGACATCAAATCTGATATCATCAGCGACTTCTTTAAACGATAAGTTGTTACTGTAATTTGTTATTGTTTTAAGTGACCATTTATATTGCTGTGTCATAGCTGATAACCTATATACTAAAGACTAATAGGCAGGTTCCTGTCAAGTTTATTATTTCTATTCATGATTAATCGTATCTTTGCTACACGTGTATATAGCAACAATTGACAGCACGCTGCGGTACTCGATTGATCTTCAATTGACCATATGAGATATTCATTTGTTGTTCATATATGCCTTGAATCAGGCTACTTGATTCCGCAGCGAACACTTACATTGAGCCAAGAATATCCTCTCCCCCAATAAGCATATATCATCACCAATAGTAATATCAAGATCCATCTTAAAAGCACTTATTAAATACCAGTTATGGCTTTAATTTAGTAGACAATTCAAACACAAAGCATGTGTTACATAGCCATCATAAAGGAAGCTATGATAGATTTAATTTCGCGTAATTAAATTATAAACTTATATTATTAATAGCGGGTCGTTTGCACGAAGTTATACGCGTGGACTTAATAAAAACAATAAGATGATTTTCATTAAGCATCTGCATGAAGACTTTGAAGTTAGTCTACAGCTCGTGCGCTTCGTGACTGTTTAATTTGGTTCCGTTGACTTCAGGTTCAAGGGCATACCCCGTAGATGTTGCTAATTCCTACTACTTTTAGTGAAGGTAGAGAAACAGTGAGAAACAGTGAGAGATAGAGAGAGAGAGAGAGAGAGAGTGAATGAGAGGGCGCGCAAGAGAAATGGAAAGTGGTGCGTTACTTTCAAATAGATATAACACTAAGACATTACTTTTTAGAAATTTATGAAATTACCAAGAAATCATTTAATATATACATGTAGAATTAAACATAAAAAGGCAGCTTCAAAGACCGTCCGAAATTTCTTCTAAAGTCTAAATGTATAGCCTAATGATATGAAGTAGAAACGTAAAATAGGTGAGATTGTGTTCTATCATAGAGTCTTTCACTTTTAATCATATGTGGAATATAATTTGTTGAAAGAGAAAAATTACGTCAATGTCTAAAGTCTAGACTACTGCAGCGAATGCGGCTTATAGACGTTTTTATTCGACTATCCATAACCTGGTCACCCTGCACCGTCATGTTCCACACAACCTCTGGTTTTCACTTTCTCCATTGGATCGTCCATAACCGTATTAAGCGCAATAATGCGGCATTCAGCATAACTCAGTCTAACACAAAGTGTTAGACTAAGTCGGTCTTCGTCTGGGCTTTACTCTTTGTGAGCCACACAACTATGTCTGCGGAGCCACGGTCAATGCTCTGGGCACTCACGGCTTGTCGTGCATGCGGAGCGCTGACAGAATCAGCAGAAACCAGTATCTGAATGATCTGGTATGGCGTGCCCTAATTCGTGCAAATATTCCGGCTATCAAAGAGCCCCAGGGATTGAGCCGCTCATATGGGAAACGACCGGACAGTGTATCACAATTTCCTTGGGCTGATGGCAGGTGTATCAACTGGGATGTCACTGTGACGGACACATTCTCAGCAAGCAATCTCAGCCTTTCATGCGCTGCTGCTGGCTCAGCTGCTGAAGCCGCTGCCAATAGGAAGTCATCTAATTATGCCTCAATCTCTAGCAGCTACATCTTCCTTCCAATTGCTTTTGAGATCCTGAGCCCCATCAACTCTGCCACGTCTGACTTCAAAAGCGAATTAGACAGGTAAGCCAGCGCTATTACAGGCGAACAACGCAAAAAACCTTTCTATGGCAGCGCCTGTCCATTGCACTCCAGCGCTCTTATGCAATCTGCGTTCGTGGCATAATGGCAAATGCGGCCTGCCAGAGTGTTGAGGAATTATTTTAAACAGTTCTGTTAATTTTTCTTTTAATTAAATAAAGTCCTTCTTTATATTATATTTTGCCCAGGTCTCTATACAGCACCTGGCAATATAAATAATAAAAATTAAGGTTTAACATTAGTTTCCTCATCCAAAGATGATACCAGGGACGGCCGCACAGTACACATCATAACAGATCAATTCATCCGGACCAATCTGCAAAAATGTACTGAGGAAAAGTAAGGTCCTGAAATGAAAGCCTGTCCGGTGATCAAAAGTGGTCAGGATAGACAGAGTATGTATTGTGAGAAAAGATGTCAAAAGCGTGCCAGAGAAAGTTGAAAGAGAGGAACATGAACGAAGATATAATAAAGTTGCATTCAAAGCCACAGAACTTCATGTTTTGTAAAAGTCATTAAGGAATAGACCATTCCTATTCAGGCCAGTATCCCAACAGACAGCTAAGCAGGAACTGTGGAAGGCAAATGAAACCGTTTTAGAACCCTCTTTCTCCTAGACTGCATGTAGAAATGTGTATCTTGAATCAACCATTTTCATAACACTGGAGAGAGAGAGAGAAAGTCGTTGTAAAGAATGGTTGAAAAGAAAGTTTATCCACTGCACTCGAGTGAGGCAGCATCTCAGGCTGCATTGTTCTTATCGTCCTGAATCCTTGATAGCACGGCATAAACATTTACATAGGCTGCTCCAGCTAACTTCTGCAGTCGCCTTCCAGCCACTGGGGAATCGAGAAATCCTGCTGCAGAGAAAATGTTTATTGTAAGCCACCTGGAGCTCTGACGTGTAATTTACAGGCATTTATAATTATGGACACGTTCAGTTTAACAAAATTAGTTTCGGTTTAATGAATATTTGTCAGAGGCATTAAAAATGCGTCAACTTAAAACGTAAAGAGAATTTTAATGATGAAAGAAGAGTGAAGATATTAAATTCTGTGCTGCCAGGTTTTTGGAATTTAAAATACAATTTGTGAAAGAAGTGTCAACACTGATTAAAATTCACTATTGCCCTATGTTGTACTTTAAAATCTATTTCTGTTTCTGTCTCTGGTATCTGGCAATAATCCCTAAAATGTGCCCGTTTTGTCAGGAATGCGGCCCGACATTGCCATTAGTTGGGCTGAGTGGGATTAGGATTTTAACTTTTGATAGTGGGTTGGATTGGGTCCAATAAGTGTTGGGTTGGGTTGTCGAAAATAGGTCTACTAAACGTAAGCAAAATACAAATAGTAAACTGAGGAAGTTAACGGGAAACAATCTCAGCCATATATTTATTCCAAAGCTCTAGACTACATAATGTATGGATAAAGCCTATAGCCTTAAGTTCTATAAATGGATTAATTAACTTACTGATCGATGGAGTGTTCTATGTATACGTATATGGCGCGTGAAATCAGACTCTAGAGTATGAATATACATGTATACCATGGACCTGCCACTTCGCAAAACATTAGAGAGAGAATATACACTTTAAAGCGCTTGTTTTTCTCGAGCCACTGAATTAGATCAAACATAAATTACATGTGTATAAAGGAGGCAACTAGTCAAGTGCTTAGGACGGAAAAAGTTTAAAGTTATGAAACTGTGTCAGAACCCTTTTCATAAGTCTTAGCTTCGTTGAAGTATAAAAAGAGCTTTTTGTGAGGAGAATACTTGTTGGTCTATGGAGTGTTCATTACTGACAGTGAAAGGAGGAATATATGCATTGGTTGTGCCACTTGACCAAACAATAGAGAATTAAGTGACATAGGATGTGCCACTTAAAGTATTTTAGGGCAATAGGATTGATGCTTATTGTGCCATTTAAATTTTTTTATAGATTAAATATAAAATAGTTAAAATATTAAAATTATGTTAAATATAAGAAAAAGTGTATTCGTGTTCAACGCCGTACACGGACACTAGCTAGGACATCGATATGAAAATTTGATATTGGTTTTTTTGTTGGTTTAAAAAAATTCTTATTATATTGTTATTCTTACTATAATTACTTTGGTGTTAAAAATTCTTACCATTACATGTTCCTTCAGTACAGTACAAAAACCATCAATTAATTTGATGCTTGTGAAGCGCCAAGAAGTAAATAAGTTAATGCCAGTTTCCTCACTCGAAAGCGATGTTAGTGACGGGCGAGCCCAGGATTTGAACCACGCACACATTGATCCGCGGTTGAATACTTTCCAAACATCGCCACTGGCTCCGGCCTTGAAGTCGTCATGAGGTCATTATGAAGTCGTCATGAAGCGTCATGAAGCCGTCATAAGTGTCATGCAACGTCATGAAATCGTCGTCGGTTAACAAAGCGTAGGCCTACGAAAAACTTGTAAACATATTCATCTAAAAATTTTGATTGACTTACTAGACCTATAGCTGCAGTAAATACATGAATTATCAAGGAACTTTTCAAATGATAATACAATACACCAAATTCTTGTTTTAATCCATTATGGATCATGTCTAGTGCGAAACTGCGTAATATCCGCTAGGTGGGTGTAATTTCCTCCTAAGGAATGTTAAAATAACAACAGACATCGTCTTAATTGACCGCTGATGATGCTACAGAAGCCAGCAACGAATTGACACTATCGGCCGCACTGATACCAATAGAATTACAATCAATAGACACCTGACAACCTGGCAAAACCTCCCATCTCCGGGGAATAAAATAATTTCAAGCCAGCAGCCTATGTAAATTCACTCATTGTCTGCTGGATAAGAACGAACAATTGGAAACTGGCAGATTCTTAAGAGATTACCAATCGGTGACAATTTTTCAGACAGGTACTCTGATAATTCTAACTAATCCAGATATCGTATTCAAGGCAAATATTCAAATTAAAATTCTAAGATACGCTCTGAAACCAATCTACACCGTAACGTATAGGCCTACAACACTGCTTTTATTGTTTAATTTTGCGATAGATTTTATTATATACAACCTGCAGTAGCTGATTTAATGTAATTGTTGCTGTTTTATTTACACGATATAGAGCATATACATGTATATGCATATACGTATGTGCATATATACAGTATATATATAATATGTATATGCATTATATAGCCTATATATCAACCCTAACCTAACTACATTTTTAACTTTCTAGTAACAGCTCACGATAAAAGATTTTAATTCAAGTAATGGGTAGAAAATATTTTGCACTTAATAATGATTATATTTTTCGCTCGTGTTAAAATGTACAATGATCGTGCGTGAATGATTATTGTGTTTCACTATACCTATACGGTCCAATGAAGATTTTACTTCCGGTTTCTCACATGTGGATGATGCCAGGGACGTCAAAAGCAGAACATACAATTGTACAAGCAGATCAGCATCAACATAATATAGCAAACAAATAGAATTCATTACGATTAATGAAGATTTATACCGCTATGCTACAAATCTACGTTTGTCTATTTATAAGACTATACGCCACAAGTATACGTGTCTATTGCTATTCATAATACTTATAAAACTCTTCTAAATTTCCACTAATATGTAGATGATCACATTGATGAAAAAGAACTTTAAATTACCTTGCATTCCTTTGAGACCGTTAGAATATTCGCTTCCATCTTCACCGGAAGTCCAATTGATCTGATATCGGCAGTCCGGTACTAAACCTCTCTGTTGATACACGGAACCCTCGTGACCCGTACCAGGGGTACAACTGTACCCACTGTATCCTGAGACAGCCAGCATCGCGGCCGCATCTGCCGGGTCCGTGGTGGAAAGATTAGGGTCAGACATAATGGAAGCGATGGCAAAGGAAGAAGATCGGACCGGAAGTAGGCTTTCCATGTGTTAGGCGGATCAGTTCAAGAAAATAATAGTTTCTTCTCTATGGCGAGTAAATATAGTTACTTTTTTAATGCTGCGTTAGAATAGTATTAAGGTCTGTTATTTCAGTAAAGTCAGTGAGGAGTCAATGGTACTCATTACAAACTTAATTTTCTTGTAGTTTGAGCGGTATGCATACACTAAGAATAAAAAGAATAATCCAGAGGTGATGATGGCAATTAGTTTGTATTTAATGTAACCTGTAAGTATTATTGCATAACTATCTATTCTTAAAACAGTTTATGTTCTTACTGTAGTTCATACATTTCATTTATCTGATGTTACTGCAACAGTAAATTGTTCAATATTTTTCTAACGATAAGTTAAATGATTTAGCCTAAAATTATTTTATTGTGCAACATTAAGTAGTAACAAGAATTTATGCAAGTCTTCTTATTGCATCTTCGTGGGAGTTAGTTAACTTTACAATACGATTATATATAAAACAGATATATAGATAGATAATACGATATATTTTGTAGAAACCAGCGATACAGTCTGTCGCTTTATTATTCTAATCGCTAAAAGTTCAAATTATTTTAGTGATACAAGAAAGTAAACATAACATCATATCGTTAATTAAGCATAAACATTCATATTTACTATATATGGCATTTGGCTTGAGATGGATCTCTGTAATATTCTTAGTGATAGGTGTATTCATCAGAGTTATGTGCATTACACACAGACTGTTAAAGCTAAGCGCTAAAACCAAGTTTCCAGCTGGAAACGTTAGTTTCCAGCTGGAAACGTCAGTTTCCAGCTCAATAGCATACCAGTGACGGGAGAGAAGAAATAGATTTGAACCCTGCACCTACAAATCCGTTGTCGAACAACTTGCAAACAAGACACCGCACGTCTTAGCTTAGCATAAAAAGCATTGATCTGCAAGTATATGTTTATCGACAGACAGTCTAAGCTTTTTAAAAAAATTAGCATATGTCTCACTCGTTCAATTATTGTACAGGCTATAGCGAGTGTGGCCGGTATTCTGTTTTGCAGGAATTCGGCAGACTGTAAGGTTCTATCTGTCGAAATATTCATTTTGTGAAGTGAATTATTTGGACTGAGCACGTCTTGTGTTATGTACGTTGAACTCGGGAGACTAGGGAGTTTTCATTTCAAAATAGTCAAATACAATGCACTAGCTACCTGGGTATCTATATCTTACTAAGAAACTCACTATAATAATAATAATAATTATAATAATAATTATAATAATAATAATAATATCCTCACTAATGCACCTCATCCATCATCTAATATTTGATTACATCAAATGTAAAACTTCTGCATCATCTATAATGAAGTCCTTTAGGACAGTAGTGCATAGTTTCTGAGTTAGAATTCTTATTTCAATTCTTAGATAAGTAAAATTACAAAATAACTTTATCTATTTTGAAATTAATTTTAATTTTGCTTTACTCACATATAAGAAATACATATAAGAAATTAATTAACAAGAAACCCATGAATTATTTCTAAATTATATTATTGTATTAGTTTAATAACTATAAGAAAATGATCACTAATACAAATGATATGTATGCCTTCTGATTGGGCCACTCTTATATTTACAATAGAACAGTATAATTTATTAGAATAATTCATTTTTAAACTAAATTAATTAGTTCTTTAGCCAAAGAAATTGCTATAATAATAAATACTGTTTATTATAGTAGTTGAAAAGGAGCTTAACGCTCTTTTATGTCTAAGTAAATTATTTATCGCTTTCTCTCTCTCTCATTCTCTCTTTCTATCTCTCTCTCTCTCTCTCTCTCTCTCTCTATCTATCTATCTATCTAGTGTTTTGCCACGTGGCAGGTTCAAGATATATATTCATACTCAGAGTCTACTTTCACTCTCCATCAAGAACAATCCATAGATCAATAAGTTAATGACTTCACAAAAGACAATACCTTATCCATAACTTATGTAGCCTATATTGGAAAAATAAGCCCTCTGAGATGGTTTTCCTTTGTATTCCTCATATCTTGCTTAGTCGCCTCTTTCCGTCTTACGGCATAAGCATATAACTGTTGGTCCATTCTTCAGTGTCTCGGACACAACAAGGGAAGTAAGTTATAAACCATGTTCTATAGCTGTAATTTATAGAGTGTTTTGAATATTTTTATGTATAATAAGAGAATGACAGAACTAGATATGACTCTGAACTAAAGCTAAACACAAAGATCTTCAACAATCCTCATCAATTATAATGCTACCGCCTATTTAAACCCAGCTATTCTATCAACTTCCATTTTCTTACTAAATTCTACTTTCGCCTAGTATCCAAACGAGACAGAGATATAATCTCATTTAACGAACGTAAGAGACAATACGAATCCAGTTTTTTATTTACGTTTCAAGCGGATGCAGACTCATGAATTTAAGCCAACGAAGGCGGAGTCAATGGAAAGCGGATTGATAAAACGTGGGGCGTGGTGCTTAAGTCACAGTTGCGCAGGAAGCTGATGCTCCGCGTAGAGAAGCAGCAGGGATTCCTATAATGAGACGTTACGGGGAGTGGCCGATCAGCTTGATCGACAAATTACTGGACTCCTAAACACTTCCAGTTACAGCAGCGGCTCGGAAGGAAGATGGAAATGTTATTTTAATGCGAGCATACGGCACTGTGTATACCGAGACACGTATAATTTATACACACCCTCCTCTCTCCTCACTTCCTCCTCTCTATCCTCTCTGTGGCGTTACTAAGTTTACATACATGGGTAAATGTGTATACACAGTGCGGGACGTTGAAGGGACTTGGTAAAGATACTTTGACCACCAGACCAACGTAATTAATCATCCACCTGTCAGTGACCTATAGGGTGTCTTATCTCGGTTACTGAGAGTCTCACTTCTGCTAGAGACAATTTTGTGATTATGGGCAGAATTTTTCTGTTGTTGTAAAATCCTTTGGTCGCGATAAGCAAAGAGAGGCTTGTTTACAAACAAATTATTTTACTTTTAACTCTGCGATAACAGTGATTCTAACGGAAATCGTCATTTGATGGAGAAATAAACTTTGCAGCACTATTTTGCTCACACATAGTGATATTGTATGCTTATAAAAAAGAAAATTAGGCCTAAAAAATAAAGAAATGAAATTAACATTAAAGCATTTCCTAATTTTATCAATACTGAGTGCAGATCGTTTCAGAATTAACAAACAACATACTGAAAGTGTCGTAAGAAAGCCACTTAACAATTTCTGAGGGTAACAGAACAGTGTTAAGCAACTTCAGAAGCTATTTTCCAGCCTATGCATTAATTTATAGCTTGCTGTAGACATAACCCTTGTTGAGCATCACGTAACTACTTGATCGACGAAGTGCTCTCGATACAATGGAAGAGTACATCGTCTATAGGAATATGTTTGTTGGACCTATCGTACGACAGGACACCTTGGAAGTTCTTTCTACCATCATAAGCTTTCTGATAATAAAAGATAATAACAAGAATAACAATAAGAATAGAAATAAAAATTAGTATATGACGAAGAAGAATAATCATAATAATAATAATAATAATAATAATAATGTTATTATCATTATTATTATTGTTATATTTACTAACATTATTATTATTATTATTATTTTCAGGATTCATAAGTACAGTAGCTAACAAAATAACTAACCACAGCTTAACCCCATCCATTTCCTATATAGGCTAGTTGTTGGCCTCTGTGGTGTACAGGTTAAGCAGTAATGGCAATATTTAATTCAGGCGATTGCAAGATAAGAACAATTGCTTTGAGAAAAAATAGTTATTGATATAAAAGGTTTTGACATAACTACACTTAAAATCCTACGCTGTAATTGTCAGTAATTTAGTAGCTTTGGATTGAAATCTTCTCGTATGAATCGTTGATTTTAAAGCATTTTTAAATACCACAAATCATATACAGTATCTTTGCTGAATTATAACCGTTTCTAGTATATAGAACTCAGAATACCAGGGAGTGTTTGTTCAATGCGGTAGTAGCTCGCCACCCAAGGCGTTGAAAGTTGCGTAGAAAAGGTTTTGACAAGATCATTTCTCAGTTAATATTTTAGTCGGTTCATTAGTAAAGCGAGACGAGTTTAAGGTCAACACAGTTCGCTTAAACAATGTCTGAATGCTTTGTTCGCAATGTTAAATATTGAAAGCGCCTCTCCGCGGCATCAAGTGTAGGTTAAATACTTACTTCGCCGTCTAAGCTCCACGGAAAATAAACTGCCAGTAGCAATTCTATCATTCTAGAATGTAAGACTCTTAATACTATACGGGCAAGCCAAGTTGATTTGCATCTTGCTGTATGTTTTGCGTCAACTATAAAATCTTAAATTATTGGAAAAAATCTAGAAAAATTCCGTAAAATTCGGCTATACTTATTAGAATAATATATAGATACTTATTATACAATGTGTAAAAATTTATGACGAAGCGCCTGTTGAACTGTTTCAGGTCGTCTTGTTAGTAAGCGAAGAATCCTTCCTAAATATTGCAACTTAACGTTACGACGTCTATATAGAGGGAATCACAATGGCTGTACGATAAATACAAATTGCAGAATCTGTCAGCTTGCAAGAGGCTGCGTTAGGAACAACTTCAAATAAAATTTCTCTATAGTTTTCACTCTTCATGTCTGGTTTTTAACTCCGGACAACCTGCTTCGAACTTGACTTAATATGAACTATTGTGCGTAGCTAATATTAATTAAATTATCACTAAATATCCTAGGCCTAAAACTATAATTATATTACTTCATTAACTGTATTAATTTATCTATATTTTGATATTGTTGATTACAATTTTTCATTACTCATTCAGTCATTCATTACCGTAAAAGTACATAAAGATTATCCAATCCTATTAAGTTGTTCATCGTCTTTTAGCATTGAAGAAATATATCTTTCTCGTTAGAAAATATAACATCATTTATTATACAAATAGAAATAACCGAATAATTGATCTTCATACTTATTTAATTTTTATCGTAATTATAGCAAATCCAGAAACAGTCATAATCCATAACCTCTTTGTTAACTATGCTTCAAGTGCAGCTTTTGTTGAGTGCAAACTATATACTGCCTCTCTCTCTCCCTCTCTCCCTCTCTCTCTCTTTCTCTCTTTCTCTCTCTCTTAGTGCACTGCCTACTGGCAGGTCCATGGTATATAACGCCTCGACTCTTCTCGATCTTACGCTTTCCTCTTCATTTCCACAGATGCGTGGGTTTTTTAATCATCTGACATACTAATCTCGGCCTGCACCTGCCTCTTTTCCCTTCCGTTCTACTTTCTATTTTCTGTCTAATAAACAATAATTTAAGAAATTATTAGCTGACTGTTTTGACCTGTTGATAAGATTTATAATATCCTTAGTTAATAGCACTCAAATTATTTTCCGTTAGGATCTTGACGCTTTGTTTACAGTGTAGAATTGCTCTCCACCCAAAGATCAAAAGATTTAATAAGAGGCAATTAAACGGCAGGTGATCGGGAAGCACCGGAGCGTTTGATAATTCCGATGCAATAATAAATCATCAGGATCAAGGTCCGAATCTTCCATATCACGATACGATGATTCCCGGATTACGTTATCAGCTGATAACTTGTATTAATTACCATATAAACAAATCTCTTCCGTCAACAACTTTAATGGAAAGTAAGCAACATTAGAGTGGCTACAGCGATTCCTCTACAGACATACATGTAGCAGAATTCTGTGCTCTCAAAATGGCTGTAGCAGGTTGAATGTGAAGGATTTCTAGAAATTTCAAAGGGCATTGCAAGTAATTCTACTTACTTTAATTATATATTTTAAAAAACTATAAATATGACTAACGTTTTTATCTCTAACTTACTCTTACAATTATCACTGCAGTTTATTTAAAGCGTTACGCTTGATTAAACTTAAACTTTGCTAAAGAACTTGATCATGTGTAGCTTCCAAACTCAAAGGATGATTTCCAACGACCTATATTTCTCTCCCTGACTCTCCCTCGCTCTCTCTCGCTCAATTGTTCTGCAAAGTGACAGGCGCAATGTACATATTCGTACTCAGAGTCTGCTTTCGCTCTTCAAGAGAGCTTCATAAATCAACACGTTAATCACTTCACAGAAGGCAATGCCTTATTATCTTGTTGCTTGATAAAAATATGGCTTCTGAGGTGGTTTCCCATTGCTTTCCACAGTTCACGAAATTTAATTATACTTAAAGCAGTTCATGATGCTTTAAGTATAATTAAATTGTCTGCTTTAGATTCATTATTTGTCGAATACACTCTTCAATAGCACTTGTATTATGCATTTGGTATGTTGACATGTGACAAAATGCAAAAGATAATAATAGTAATAATAATAAAGGTTTAAAGTCTGTTTCCTCATCCAGGGATGATGTCAGGGACGTCCTCAATAGCACACATCAATACAGATCAATTCACCCAGATCAATTTGCAAAAGAAATGTGCTGAGGAGAAGTAAGGTCCTAAACGAAAGCCAGTCCGATGATCAAAAAATGGTCAGGGTAGATTGATTATGTCTATGGTGGGAAAAAGGTAAGTCATAAGCTTGCTAGAGAATGTTGAAAGAGAAAAATAAGAGCGAAGATTAGATTGGTAAGATTTTAACACTAAAGGGTACATCTAAAAACAATTGCTAATTTCGTGATTCAGCTATAACATTTATGGCTGACGTCAACGACAGCCCATGAGTGTCTGTATGGCTCAGTGTGTATTTATTTATTTATTTATTAAAAATTTCGTGTACGCTCGTTAGGTAATGACATGAAGTTTTAAACGACTGCTACTGAGGTCCTGGGATCAATTCCCGATAGAGCTGCATGATAGAGAGCAAAACCTCTTTCAGTGTATACCGGAACACCCGACGTATTGAAGAGAAGCCCTTAAGGCTTCTGACCTTAACGATAAATCCACATTTTAAAAAAGTATAGCCCATCTGCCTGAAACAAATTAGAGGACATGGGTTTTGAGCACTGATAGAATCTTTGAAAGCCGACGAAATTAACAAAATTATAGATCCCAGGGCTCAATATTTTAAGGAATTGTCTAATCAATCTACTTTTGACATTCAATATGAACAGAGTAAACGACTGCTCATAGAATTTAATGTAAGTAATATATACAAAATCTCGCAGATAGCCATTTCTCTAAATCACTAATTTGTTTTGAATTTGTAAAACCGTTATCATAACGGAGCCGCAGGTTTTACTAGGAATGTGGACGGTACATGCCGGCAAATTTTAACTGCGGACATATGATACGAAAGCTGCCCGTTAATTACAGTAGCGTACCACGGGTAGTCTGATCCTAACAAATCAGCACCAGGTTTGACTAATGATGCGAGGAGTGACAAAACGCTGGACATTTCCGCCTAGAAGATATTGACGCGTCCGAAACCTGATCCTGTTCACCAGGATCCTTGAGATCCTTGGGAACCTGCGCTGCGAGATTGTATTCCAGATATAGACATGAGAAATAATGCTGATGACGTTATTATATAAGTAAACTTGAAGGAGTCACTAAATTTTCCGCGTATCCATGAGTTGATTAATTAATACAAATACCAGATGCACATTTATTTTCAGTTTCGAAAAGATAAATAAGTTCTAATAAAAGGCTAGAATCTGATCTCATATATATCTCTCATTCTCAGTATACCCATCTCTCTAATCTCATCTCATCAGAAGAGAAATCAATCCAATGTATAAAAAAACTAAATCAAGACATTTTACGTTGGCTTTTCAGTGACGATTTCTGAAAGAATAAAGATCTGTTTTGTGCTTGACTCGAATCTATTGGACTGGGAAGCTTTCCGTCTGATTCATAATGATCACAATTAGCACTCTGTGTCCGTCAAGGGTAATATTAATACATGTACCTATTGGAGGCTACACTGAGGCGTGATTTGTGGTTTTAAAGCGGTAATAAGCTTGATCTAATCTCCGCATGCGACAGTAATGATCGTGAATTAAATCGTAAAATGATTCTGCGAGCTTCTGAACGTGACGCTAAGCACACTACAGCCTAAATCATATGTTTATCTTTCGACGTTTGCCAATGACAAATTTCTGGTACAATCTCAATGTGTGTTCTTCTGCCCTTGAGTAACTGGGAAGATGGTGGGTGATGTTTGCCGACAAAAGAAGAGCGTTTATCTGGTGGGATGTAAATAGAGAGGAGCTATGTGATCATTGATATATGGCAGATCACAGGCTACGAAGACTTCATCGCCTCAAAATCAACAGAAGATTTGTGATAATCTCTAGCGGTAAATTGGATACAAATTTTATGTAAACAAAATTCATTAGGGTACACAAAGCTGTGTAGGAGAGCATCGAGGATCTGTTTTATTGCCCGTTTGAACCGAAAAGATCTCAGTCTCAGCTAAATTTCATATAAAATATTATTCATATACATATATACGGCATAGCACGCAATACCTACAGCTTTTAAAGCTTTAAAACTTTAAATCTTTTTAAGCTTTTTAGAGCTTTTCTACATATATGTTGTCAAAAGTTGCTTTCATACAAAAATTCATTTTGTTAACGAATTATTAGACACCATAATCTAAGGTTTTTAATTTATCGTGAACCGATAAAAATACAGCAGCATACTAATCATTTTCTCATCTGATATTTTCTCATTTGCTTATAGTTGTCGGAGTATTGCTGCACTGATTTTTTGCCTGTGTTTGTTGTTTGAGCTGCTCTGCCTAAATTAAGCTAATAAATAAGTAAATAAATAACTAATACCATATCCGTAGTATTTCATGCAGTAATATAATACCAAAGAATGTAATAAAATAATGCCACCATGCACAATAAATTCTAATCAAATAATTACAGTGTAATTAAAAATAATTTTTTTAAATTTGTAGCTGATGATGGTTGGCATTTAAATGGCCTAATTTAAAACAATATCCAATATCTCTTTAAAGTTTACTTTAAAGAAACTTTATCCCACAGTAAGGAGTTAACTAATAAACTACATGAGCACAATGAATAATTTCTACGGCTATTGTTTTACCAATAAATCCATAAATATAACATTTAATAAAACACTTGCTGAGATTTTTTCTAATCGACCTCTCAGTCTTAACATCTGATTGTGAGCTGATTGAGTGAAATAGATAGTGTCATTTAGAAGTGTCTCAGGAACCCGCAACACAAGCTAAGTGATAAGTCTGTCATACATAGATTGACTAATGCTATTAGTATATTATTTTGGAACCGATTTACAACTAAATGTGACCGACAGTTTTAAACTGGATCATAATTTGACTGGATTCTATCATTTCTCTACTGAGAGTTCGAGAATTTCATTAATGTTATGTTAACACGAAGTCAGACCAACGATTAAGTCTTTATGACTTTAGACTTCATATTTTTATTTTCTAGTTTACGTGATCACATAACAGAGTCTGTAAATGCATTTTGAATTCCGCGACTAGCTACATGAGGTGGACAGCTAGATAGCATATTGCATTACAGGCAGTCTCGATTGATTCTCTCTCTCTCTCTCTTAGTGCACTGCCCACTGGCAGGTCCATGGTATATAACGCCTCTACTCATCTCTATCTTCCGTCTTTCTCTTCATGTCCATTTACGAGTTGATCTTTAAATTAGTTTTAACATTCCTCTTGATATACCATTATTCTTGGGGGATTCTGCTTATGACGAGGTGGGCCCCCTATACCTTCCTCAGCTTCTACTAACATTTGCTGGTCAGGAGCATCATTCCCTGAGAAAACAATCCAGTTTACCCATAACAACACTATCGAATAAATCAATTAAGTTTTAGGTTACTATGCCTCCAGTGGTACTTTTTATGCATTAGATTTCCATTCCAAATTACCTATACATACCAAGTACCAATAATAACTTAGTGAATAACTATAATACATTCCTAACTATATACAAGTATAATGTATCCCAATATGTATATTCACAGTTACCTATAATACATTCATAGTTACCTATAATACATTCATAGTTACCTATAATACATTCATAGTTACCTATAATACAGTCATAACTACCGTATAAATGTATGTATGCTATTCTAATTACATTGACAATTAAGAAAAGTTTTAGGAAATAAATCCAAACACACAGGTCGTTGTCAATATTACGGCGGATTATCGAGGCTTTCCAACCTGGAGTGAATCACAATGTGATATCTTAGAATCCATTCTGCCATTGACTGACGTTGACATAATCTATGCGTGTGGGTACATGGCATTGGCAATTACAAGTCATTAAAGCATCATTTAAAACAATGCCGTATGTTGTTCAGTGTACAATGCCCGTTTTCACTAAAATAATGAATAGGATTGTAAGTCAGAGATTCCTGAAAATGATTAGTAAGCAACGACACTGAGAACGTGTTACTAAATTATTCTAATAAATTTGACAGCAAATGGATAACTTCTGTTCAATCTATTAATAATATCACGATAATAGGATGCACATCTTAGAATCAGTTATAATTTTATGGGTAGTATGAAAGATTTCAAATAAATTGATCATAGTTCAATAAACAATTCATTTTTATAAATTTAAATCAATATTCTCATTAAATTCATGTGTTTATTTAGTGCAGACCCAAAGTTCAATTACTGCTTTTCAACTTGGCGGAAATTTATATTTCATTTAATAGTTGTTTTAAAATTGATGATATTTATATACCAAAGTCTCTGTCACTGGTGTACTGTCAAGTACATGGCAAGTCTACAATACATATTCCTACTCGCAGTCTGCCTTCACCCTAAGTAAGAGATTAAGAGCATTCCATTGACCAAGAAATTGATCAAATCAAACTTGCCACGCCTCTCCCAGACATATTAATTTTATTTTTTATTTTAGGCTAAGTTAACTTTTAGGCTATGTTAACAGCAAAAGTTGTATACTTAAAAAGACCTCTTCGCTATCATATAGGAAACCCTACGCAATGAATATTATCAGATGTTATTAAAATTAATGATATTGTCTGTATCTTTTTTATTTTTTATTTAACATTAACATTTTGCATTGATTTCACGTTATTATCTCCTCAACCATTCTTATCAAATCAAAAGCTTTTAGAATGCGCGCTCTCTTTTTATTCATGCTCGAGCTTCTAAGCAGAGAGCTGACGATTCAATGCGGAATTACGTTTACAAGTCACTCAGCTATTTTACTCCTAATAATAAAACAAGAATTTTGGGGGTTATTTTATTGAATTAAATTATTATTATTAGTTATAAAAGTGAATCAATATATCTTAGTACTATAATATCATTGCAATATTTGAAGAATTATATTCCGTATTATTATTTTAAAATAATAATACTGATTAGAACATTTACAAAGTGTTTTGCGAATTGTGGAGTCAAATGTAAAAAATATAGTGATAAAATTAAATGTACTCTCTTCAAACCTCTCTCACTAGTGTTCTGCTAAGTTGTAGGTATATTCCCTTGAATCCCAGTTTAATTATAAGGTCGGTATTAGAAAATTCTCCAGCAATTTATTGAACTTAAAAAAATGTGCTCTAATCGAAGTATTTATTGTATAATTTCTATAATTTTTGGGATCAGAAATATTGATATTTTTATCATAGAGGTACAAAACGTAGCATTTCACGAAGACAAGTTCCCATGGTTGTGGAGGTATTGGGTGGGTTAGAGAAGTGTCAAGTGGCAGACCTAATGAACCCAGAGAGGAGAGCGGTGTAGATAAAACTGACTAATTATGCGAGATCTTAAACCAGATGCCCTCAAGATTTATCTCTTTAGACTTAATTAATTACAGAATAAATGATTGTACAGTATCGAATATTAGACGCATCTTGATACACATGTCTCTTGTGCGGTTTTACAAACTTCCGTATTCGGCGGTAGGTTAGTGAGTATTAGGTGCGCTGCGGGTCATTTGCATGTCAGAATTAAGCTAAATGAATGAACAGCAAACTTTGTCTTTCACTTTTTTTAGCCGACAGTCCTCGAAGCTAGAGCAGGGATGTCGGCATTGACAAGTTTAGACCTTTCTCAACCCAATAAATCCGTCGGTAAATAGTTATATATAGCCTACATGTATATATATAATGTATATATAAAAATATCTATATAAATATATATATATAATCATCATCATCAGACTCGCAAAATGCAATGTAAAAGGGAGAGAAGGCTAAAATAGAGCTGATAAAGCTAATGTTAACGTCAGTTTCCTCACTCGAAAGCGATGTCAGTGACGGGCGAGCCCGGAATTTGAACCCCGCACATACTGATCCGCTGTCGAATATCTTACTGCATCGCCACTGGCTCCAGCCAAGCCCAAGAATGGAAAGGGTTACGGCAGAGAACAGTGATATTTAGACCCATAATTTGTGATTAAAATCTAAACTTTAAAGAGCATATTTCAGCAGTCTGTCGTTCTTCTTTTTTGCATATCAGTCAATTACGTCAAATTCGTAAGACCCTTGATATCAATTATGCCACTGTATTAGATACTGCGCTTGTCCACTCTAAACTTGATTACTGTAACTTCCTGCTGAAAGACCTCCCGAAAACCTCTCTAATTCGTCTATAATAAGTACAGAATGCTCTTTCTCGAGTCGTCTGTAATGTAAAAATATTAAAAGCCAACACTTCTTCTCTTCTCTAAGAAACTGCACTGGCTTCTAGTCTCCGAACGAATAATTCAGGATAGCTTCCTTGGCATTCAAATGTTTAAATTATGGCAAACCATCCTATCTATCTAACCTTTTAACAAATTATCAACCGTCTCGTACCTTCTTACTATACGAAACATTAAATCTGCCATGGGCAGACGCTCCGTCATATTTTCTGCTCCGACAATATGGAACTCTCTGCTACAAGATCTTCGATCTTGTAATGATATTGGTAATTTCCTTGGTAAGATAAAAAGCCATCTCTTTCCACTAAGGTCTATTGTTTTTTGATTAGCATGCCATGGATCTTCATGAACTTGCACTGCTTTGATCTCGCTTTTTCTTGTGGCCTCTGTGTACACAGTCGTCATCTTGTGATGTATTTACGCCTGTTTGGGCAGCGCCTGCAAGAGACGTCCCTGACACATAGCCTTACGACGAGGAACCGGATGTTAAATTCTTATTGATTATTGATTGATTGATTGTGTCCAGGATACTGAAGAATAGACGAGCCTTTAAATGTATACTTGTCGTAAGAGGCGACAAAGCAAAAACTGAGGAAGGAAACGCGAAACCACCCCAGAAGCCATATTTTTCCCCAAGCTATTGGCTGCATACGGTAAGGATAAGGCATAGCCTTTTGTGAAGGTATTAGTATTAACATGTTGATCTAGGCAGTGCTCTTTATGGAGCGAGAAAGCTAACTCTGGGTATGAATATGTGCCCTGGGCGTGTCACTTAGCAGAACCCGAGAGAGAGACAGAGAGAGAGAGAGAGAGACAGAGAGAGAGAGAGAGAGAGAGAGAGAGAGAAAGAGGGAGATATCTTCATAATTAAATTCTTCTTGTAGTAGTCATCAGATGTTATCTCAAAATCTAAGGATTCATAAATAATAATACGCCTATACTGCATAAGTTCAAATATAATATGCTATCTCTCTCTCTTATAGTGCACTGCCTACTGGCAGGTACATGGTATATAACGCCTCCACTCTTCTCTGTCTTACGCTTTCTTCTTCATGTCCACGTATGAGCGGGTCTTTAAATCATCTAACATTCCCAATATGGTCCTGTTTCTGCCTCTACTTCCTTCCATTCTACCTCTTATGATCTCTTTTAATAGACTTTCCCACTTAGAACGTGTCCTATCCAACTTAATGATATTTTAGATTTCTTAATGCATTTATCATCTGTCTATCTGTACCAACTCTCTCCAAGACTTTCTCATTTGTAATCTTTTGAGTCCAGCTAATCCTTTCCATTCTTCTCCATATCGACATTTCCAATGCCTCTCGTTTCCTTATATCTTCCTTCATTAAGGTCCATGTTTCACATCTATACAATAGCGTGGCCCAAACCAAAGTTTTCACTTGCTTTATCTTATCTTATAATATACTGTACATGCGTATAGTTATAGGTCGTCCTATAGTCGTGTATGCAATACGATGGTAAACAAGTGGCATTTAAACTTACTTATTCTTACGATTAGCGTGTACTGCAGAACATTCGTGTAATTCATGAATATGTTTTGGCATGAAATCCAATCGTGATGAATTGCATGAATTAGCGAAGGAGTGGCTGTAGTTCTAATACAATTATTTACTGTTAGCTCGGCGACGCCAAACTGTCAACCTTACGAGACAGTCAGATATAATTTATTACCACCTTGGAACACTTGCCTTCTATCCATATTCCACAGCGACAAGACAAATCCGTGTAAAACTGAGGCCAAACTTTAAAAGCTAAGGCCAAGTTTAATGTCAGTTTCCTGCTAGAATAGCATATCAGTGACAAGGAGAGCACTGGATTTGAACTCTACACCTACTGATCCGAACAACTTGCCAACAAGCCACTGGCTCAGTCAAACTTATTCAACATTAAAAATTGTTTTAAGTTATACAAGAAATGTTACGTCTGTTTCGCTTTAGATTACATATCAGCGACTGACGTGTCATGAATAAGGATCATAGATTCATTGATCTTGGCTCAAGTATCTGAACCAAACTTGCACTGACTTAAAGTGACTTTAAGCAGCGAAATGGATTAAGCGACTTTACCATCGAGTCCTAGGTTTGGGTTTGAATAAAACAGGCTCACTAGTAGCTCACTGTGCCTTTGGGATGCAAAAATTAAACGATTAAATTATACTTTTAATTATAAAAAACCAAAACTTTCTATAGCTGAATTGCCCCATTGTTCGCTACATGTATATATGTACAAATTGGACTACGGTAGATGTACAACATATTTTCTTTTATTTTTAAAATTATTGAATCCTATGATATTCTTAATACATATTTAGTGTCAAATTTATGCGATATTTATATTATACTAACATAAATTTTTCGCTAATTTTTGGAAACTTTTCCTATTCAGTGCTGAGTTGGTGTTAAGGATTTCTATCTTATTTTAATAGGCCATTTCATCCAGATTTTTCTTTCAGCAATTCGCTAATACGAATACGAAAAAATAATCCGACAGTAATTTTATCGTTTTTAAATTACATAATAAATTATGTCCTCAAAATTGCACTGTCTTATCAAAAAGTTTATATTAGTTGTAGTGATAAGCAATGATTTAAATCAAATGAGTTCATAAGAAATGCTGTATAAAATATAGAATTTAGAGGTAACATTTGATAACCAACAGCTATGTAGAAACATATTTTACATTTACTAATTTGCGAGCTATAGAAGTGCATGAGCAAGTAATTTATTTACTTGGTAACACTTTGTACTGATTTTGGATTTTGGAATTTGTACCGCTTTGGAGCTTCTTTTTGCACGCTGGCTTGGATTTGTCTCAAGCTCGATGTTGACATGGACGACAATAGCAATATAATTGTCGTTATCATTATAATTATTAAAATTTCACTTTGTTTTACTATAACTGCCAATTTTTATTAGAAAAAGATTTATGTATGCCTTCGTCAATTCATTTCAACGAATGTCAGTATATTAAAACGAGTAAACCAAGATTAACCAACCATAAATTCATTAAAATATATATATATTAATTAAATACATTTTGAAAATTGTTTACTTTTTAAGCAGCTCCTTAGATAATATAATTCCCTTCTTCACCTTACAAAACTCAAAGGCTGACAGCACAGATATGCCATGAATCTTACGAAACTGGAGCACATGTGGCTATAATGAAAATCCGGAAACATTGGTTATGATGCCGATGTTACATTTAGTAATTACAAGGACAGTTTTGTCTTATAGTTATACACATGACAACCGCATATGTGTACCAAGTTTCCTTTAATAGTTGCTCCTTTTGTTGTTTTCTTTATTTACTCCGTCCTCTACATGGTTAAGAGTATTCGTAGTAGTTAGGAATCGATACCTCGTAACATCATTTGAATTTGTTTCTGCGAAGAATACTATTTGAGTTCAATCTATTTTCAATATTTATTTTTAAGAAAAATATTCACAGCGATAGAACGTTATGGCTTGTCTCTCCGAGGCATTTGCGCTTTAAACTTCAATACTTTCGATAGTATTCAATACTCTCTTAATACTTCTCAATACTTCTCAATACTCTCTCAATACTTCTCAATACTTCTCAATACTTCTCAATACTTCTCAATACTTCTCAATACTCTCTCAATACTTCTCAATACTCTCTCAATACTTCTCAATACTTCTCAATACTCTCTCAATACTTCTCAATACTTCTCAATACTCTCTCAATACTCTCTCAATACTTCTCAATACTTCTCAATACTTCTCAATACTTCTCAATACTCTCTCAATACTTCTCAATACTTCTCAATACTTCTCAATACTCTCTCAATACTTCTCAATACTTCTCAATACTCTCTCAATACTTCTCAATACTTCTCAATACTCTCTCAATACTTCTCAATACTTTTGAAATACTTTTCAATACTAGTTCAATAATTTTCAATATTACTTTAATATTAAATATTGAAATTGCCAAATTTTCAATATTAAATATTGAAATTGTAGTATAAAAAAGAAGTGAAAAATTTCAACTGGATACTGTAACTGATACTAGCTAAAAGGAGTACTAAAACATTTAAAAATCAGTACTCCTTTTAGCTACTATCAGTGTATTCAATTACAGCGTCTATAGTCGTATTAAATAGGCGTCTTCCAAAAAAAAGTACCGTGCCAAAATAATTAAGAAAGAACTCCATCTCACTGCATCGGCTAATGGAAAAATGTTAATCGTTCCAGAGTTAATAACTCTGATAGCGAATTATCGACGAGAAAAAGAAATCGTTTTATTTATCGTTTCAAATAATTTATGTAATTGTTTAGTTTTGCAAATCTATTACTTTTCACTCCTCTATACTTAATTGAACTCAGACAGTTAGAATTTTACTAACCATTTGTACGAGTTACCGGGTGAATAACATCTTCAATCTTGTTTCATTTATTAAAAGCATAATTATACGAATACGAATACAATGGGTAATTTTGCAGTATCACAGTTAATCATGAATAATTCTATTGATGCCATACATGTACACACAATTAAATGATCGTAAATTAATTTATCTCATCTTCAGTTTTTTTCTTTTTCCTCTTTCAATAGTTCAGCTAAGCGGTTGGTCCATGACACACATTCATACTCTCAAGTCTGCTTTTACGCTCGAGTACTCCAAAGATCAACAAGTTAAACCTGTCACAAAAGGCTACGCCGAACAAGTACCTTATGCAGCCTATAGCTTTGGAAAAAATACAAAATATACTTCTGACGTGATTTACCGTTACCTTCCTCAGATTATGCTTTATGGCCTTTTACGAAGCATGCAACTAACAGTTTGTCTATTCTTCAATATCCCGGACAGATCACGGGAGACTTTAGCCAAAATAGGAAACCAAATAAACATGTAGGCTATAGCATCGATTGTTCAGATAAAACAGTAAAAGTAAAAAGTAAACACGCACTATAGTGAAATGATCAACTATGTTCACATCTATCACTTTTAACACCACATGTGCAAACCGTTAGGTAACTTAGACCATTTTTCATATATAATCAGTCCAGTGAATGTCCGAGATTTTACTCTCAGATCAGCGCGCCTGGGATTCGAACCCACGAAGGTTCAATACACCTCAGGATCTGTCATTTAAAACTTTATGTTGTTACCCCTACGCTATTGAGACATTTTAATATTGTAAAATTGTTGTTGTTGCTGATGGCTAAAAAGGGACTGAGGGGTTTAATAATTATATCATTTTGAATTGTAGAGGAATCTATGGATAGCCCTCACTGGGAAAGTAACAGCTAGGTAAGCTTAATAGAAAAGGATAGCTAAAAGAAACTAGAAAATTAAATAAAATACAAAACAACATTATCGCCAATTTATTTTAATTTTAGAATATTTCTGAAACAAGAAATGGTCTCAACCGCTTTTTTGGCTGGAGCCAGTGGTGAAGTAGGTAAGAAATTCGACCGCGGATCAGCATGTGCGGGGTTCAAATCCTGGGCACTCCCGTCACTGACATCGCTTTCGAGTGAGGAAACTGACGTTGACATTAGCATTACCAGCATTTTTTATTCGAATATATCTGGCTATATATTTGGCGATGTATTAGTCTATATCTGGCTTATTCCAAAATCTGTTTCACGATTTATTTTGGGAAATCCGGAGGACAACTCTGAAATGCTGGGGAATCTGTTTCATGACAACATTCAAATTATAAATACTTTAATCTCTCAAAGTATAATTACGTATTCTTAGAAGGTACGGCAGAAACTTTAAATGTGTGGTATGACTTTTAGAACTGCAGAAGATAATTATTATACTTCGATGTTATATAATAATAACCTGACGCAGTAATTATTTTGTCTCCTAATTTATGTGTGAATATGACGGAAACAGTGAGTTGAACAGCTACGTTTAATTGGTTGAGTTAAAGAAGGGCGGACATGATGTTGAAAACTGTCGACTCTAATGTTTGAACACTTCACCTGATTTGTGCTTTATGCTTCTTTTATGTAATTCTCAGACATTTATGGCGCAGTTTTAGTAAATGCATTATCCGTGATCTCAAACAAAAGTGGAAAAGTAAATATACTGTACATAATGTAGAATAAAGAAGGTAACGATTAATGCGAGTGTATTGGACTTTGCGCAATTGTTTAAAATCTAAATCCAAATTTCAAATATATCTACTACGCAGGTCTACCTAGTACTATCTACTGAAGTATTTACTGAGTTTAGAGCACATTTCGTATCTGCACATGATGTCTGAGAGAATTATTATGATACCAAAATATACAGAATAACGTTTAACATGATTTTATTGCACGTTCAGGTGACCGAGCGACTAGCATGCACTCCTAATAAGCAAAATGTCACTGGTTCGAAAACTCGTCGCTTCTTTTGACAACACGCTCTCGGGTCTGAGCTTTATTTTAGTGTATACATATTGTATACATATTATAACCTGCAGTTTCTAATATATTATAGTTTATAGTTCAAATATGACCTTGTAGTTATATTTTATGAAAACCTTGACTTTAAATCCCATATCTCTTCTGTTTGTCGCGCTTCTTTCTTTCAGATTCGCCATATTAGGCAAATACGTCCATCCCTTACTAGAAATTCAGCCACTATCCTTGCTAATTCTATAGTTCATTCAAAGCTCGACTACTGTAATTCATTATTACATGGGCTGCCTACTTCTTCTCTCAATCGATTGCAGCACGTCCAAAATTCTCTTGCACGTGTTGTTTGTAAGTCCTCTCGACTTCAATTTCGTTCTCTTTCTCTACTTCGCAGTCTTCATTGGCTCCCTGTTAATGGCATAAATGTCAAGGCATAAAATATAAAATAGCTCTATTAACTTTCAAAACTCTACGATTTAGCAAGCCTTCTTACTTATCTGAAATTCTTTTTCCCTATCGTCCCTCACGTGCCCTTCGCTCCACCGATGCCAATCTTCTCTCAGTTCCAAATATTCTCACGTCATTGGGCAGACGTTCATTTTCTTACGCAGCACCCACAATCTGGAACTCTTTACCTGCTAATCTTCGCTCTTGTTCTTCTCTTTCAAAATTCTCTAGCAAGCTTAAAACTTACCTTTTCCCACCATAGACATAATCAATCTACCTTGACCATTTTTTGATCACCGGACTGACTTTCGTTTAGGACCTTACTTCTCCTCAGCACATTTCTTTCGCAGATTGGTCTGGGTGAATTGATCTGTAGTGATGTGTGCTGTTGAGAACGTCCCTGACATCATCCCTGGATGAGGAAACGGACGTTAAACCTTTATTATTATTATTATTATTATGAATTTCAGTAAATTCAATTCAACAAATTTTAGTTAACACCCATTTCCACAAATGACGCGAACATTACAGTAGCTTATTTACGCATAGCACATCATAACAACAGTATTAGCCGGATCTCGGCTAAAAAGGTCTAAGCTTGAACTTCATAACTCTAAGGCACAGAGAGAAGGTGTTAACCACTTCGCATCGTGAACATCTAAATTTGATCAGATTCTGCGAAGGTTATACGATTCAATAATAGCAGTCTCGTACAACTTTATCGCAAGTGCAACCACATGCAATATCGTGCCTTGGTACAAACAACCGGAGATATATCAATTCAATCTAAATAAGCCATGCCACGTCGACGCTGTATAGAGTATCGTTTAGATAGCCTGAGGACAAAAACCTCTCTTCGTTATGCGATAAGGTTGTAGATTTGGTTTTATCGTCTCAATCGACTGCTGACAAATCCAGCCCCGGGCTTTTTACACTTGAACCTAGTCTTCAATATATCCTCACCATCGCACTCTCGTCGTCAATTCATCATAGCAATTAATACACCAGAATCTTAATGCCGTGTTCGTAGCCTAACGAAAATGTCTTAATCATTATGAGCGATCTGTAGCGACATGTGATGCAAAGACGTCCCCGATATTATCATTGTGCGAAGAAACGTACATTAAACCTATAATAGTAATTATAGTAATAATAATATTAATAACAATAGCAATAAAAGCAACAGCATTAGCACCAGCACTAGCACTAATATTACTAATAATACTAATAATAATAAAAATAATAATAACAAATAATTATTATGACAAATAATAATAAAAATATTTGTAAAAAATAAATAAATACTACTGCTACTACTAGTAGTAGTCAACTTATACATCAAATTTATCAGACCTATATATGAGATTATATTTGACAAGAAAAAAATTATTTTATTTTAGAAAAATTGCGCATATTATAATTTTCAAACGGATATTGAGATTTCGTAAAAGGCAATCATTTGTATAGTTCGGATCTATTTTGATAATACTTTATTAATATTACATTAGAAATTATTTTAAATAATTCTAGACTCTTATATAATATTTGTTGTAGGCGATTATAAATAATTGTAGATTATTCTTGACTACTATTTCCTTATTATATTAAATCATTGTAAATTATTGTCATTTACTTACTATACAAATATTAATTAGCATAAATTATTTTAAATTATTGCAGATTAGTTTAAGAATCTTCTGAGAGAGGCAACGGGAAACCACCTCAGAAGCCATTCTTTTCCCAAGCTACATAAGGTATGGATAGGCATAGACTTTGTGAAGAGATTAACTTGTTATTCTAAGGAGTGCTCTTATAAAACTTGAGTATGAATATGTACCTTGAACCTGCCACTTGGCAGTGCACTGAAGAGAGAGAGAGAGTTTAAGAATATTACATTATTTATTATTACAAATTACTATAAATTATTCTAGATTACACAATGTTGCAAATTATTATAAATAAAAATATATCTGATAACAATAACAATAACGATAGCATGGGATTTCACTGATACTTCTTGAGCCCCAGTCGCTAAAAATAAATAGGCCATATTCGCGCCGAGTTAGTTGCTGCAATCTAATAAACTAAACACTGTTAATGGATTTGAAATCCACCCATGAACAATTGTTTCCACAGCTAAATACAAGTTAAGGTTTGGGTATGGCGTATTATTGTGACTATGTCAACTTATTGGCTGCTGTTACTATTCCTAGTGATAATAGCAGCTGAAGCTGAGTAGGAATATGGATCTTAGACTTGTCATTTGTTAAAATGCTATCGAGAGTGGCTGATACTCAAACTCCTAACGTAAACTAGAAAATTTATTATATTAACAAATAAATACAAAAGCAGGTGCTTCAGATTTATATTGGCTGTATGTTATTAAACTCCTTAAACCGTCAAAACAGTTTGCCAATTGTCCATGATATATACGCGTAGTACTTTAGTATACAAATATAAATGCAGTCCGTTACAAACATTATGTGTATAAAACATTCTGTACAGAATAATTATAAATTATTGATCAATTCTAGCAATAAGCGGATACAATGAATATAGTAAAAATGAAACAGAAAGAAGTTTATCAGCGTTCATCTATGTGTACAGTTGAATAAAAAATTCGATATACAATATTCCGTACAGAACATATTCACTGCTAACTACGTGATTCGAATTCTTGACAAAATTCAAGACTTGAAGGATAAATAATACAGAAGCATTGATCCAGCGAACTCCTAAAGCTGGCTTAGGCTGTATCTTGTATCTCTGTTACGAAGTAGAGAGCGCCTTGACGTAAAAATGTCATCCGACGGTTTCATATTATCAAAGGTTTTTTTGGTCATTAATAGAATTTTAAAAATTTAAATAATATACCACTTAGCTGTCAATTAATAGTCAAAGTTACAGAATATTTGCATGAAATTTCACTTCTGCAACGTAGCAATAGTCCATGAACAGTAGATATAAGTCTGGGTTATAAAACATTAGCGACATATATTGATTAACAACTCTAGAAATCGATAGACTGATTAGATTGATTGATTGATTGATTGATTGATTTATATATTGATTGATTGTTTGATAGATTCAGAGTCGACTTGTCTCTGTGATATCAGCCAGTAGCGCCACCTCGTGATTGATCTCGGCATCAGCACAGTGATGCTCCACTCTGTACCACAGCTTCTTGCTCCTCGTCCAACTCGATGTGTTGTCAAATACAATCGTATCTAAATCAAACACAACTGCATCTAAATCAAATACGTCCGTATCTAAATCAAATACAACCGTATCTAAATCAAATACAACCGTATTTAAATCAAATACATCCGTATCTAAATCAAATTCATCCATATCTAAATCAAATACATCCCTATCTAAATCAAATAGAACCGTATCTAAATAAAATACATCCGTATCTAAATCAAATACCTCCGTACTTAAGTAAAATACCATCGTGAATAAGTTATATACCATCGTATCTAAATTAAATTTAGCCGTATCTAAATCAAATGCAGTCGAATCTAAATCAAATGCAACCAATCGAAAGCAAGAGGAATCTTATCCAATTCAAATTCAAAAGAATCTAAATTACAGGCAAAAGGCTACAATCATTTCTAAACCCAATACAACCGCATCTAAATCAAATACAATCGTTTATAAATCAACACGAAGAGCAGTGTGCTAGTCCTCCTGTAGTCAGGCAGCGAATTAAAAGTACCTTAGGTCTTTTGCTTGCAAACATATTTCCGTAATTAGAATTAGAATGAGAACGGAATTGGGAGAATAACGCTCAATCTCTAAAAATGTAACATTGATGACATGATGAAAATTAATGATGAAAAGTGCTGTAATTGCTCCAAAAGCAAATCTAAATCATTGAACTTTAAGAAAATACGAAATAGAAAACTAAAATGTATTTTTTATAACACTAAAACCTATACAAAATATAAACTATAATAAATTTAAAATACAGTTGTATATCATCGTATACCAAAGTAAACGAAATCAAAAATGTAAATTTGAAAAAATAAAGTATAGTAATAATTAACCAAAAACAGTCGCATATAAAAATATGACATTTAAAAAAGTGATAACGATATACGTCATTCTTCTTCACTGCACTGGCAAGTGGCAGGTGGTTCAAAGTACATATTAATTCTCAAAGTCTGCTTTCTCGCACTATAAGAGCAATCCTTAGATCAACAAGTTAATCCCTTCACAAAGTCAATGCCTTATTCATACCTAATGAAGCCTAAAGCTTGGGCTAAATATGATATGGATAATGCTTAGACTTTGTTAAGGTATTAACTTGTTGATCTAAGGAGTGCTCTTATGAAGCGAGAAAGTAGATACGACTATAGCCTACGACAAACGTATTTAGACATAAAGCCATAGGCCTACATGTTCCAATCCTGTCGCAGATCAGAGAACCATCTTCTAAAATCACGTGACTGTTAACTCTCTTTGTAGGAACTACGGGATCATCGGTGATATCTGGCGAATTGAATTTAATACCAAATCCAATGTCGTACTGATCCGTTCTAAACTCCCACCTGAAGGAATATAATATATGAAGATGCTTTGCTAAAATTGCATTAGCATAACTAAATACTACACATATTGTATTATACAATTTCTTTCTAAATTACTATATCATCTAGCTACCAGCCAAAATAAAATATCATAAGTTAAGAAATTATTATTTAATCAATCAATCAATAGTCAGTCTTAATCGCGGACAAATAAGCAAAAAATTTCTATATAATCATCATCATCAGCCAGCATCATATTCCCTTGAATCCCAGTTTGACTAGTGTTCGGATAAGAACATTTCGTAGCAATCTCTGAAGATACTTTTCAATATCAATAAATGAATTTAATAAATTTCTAAATAACAATCTTTATTAATATATCTTTCTTGCAATAAATCATTCACTACCTGAAACAGTTTAAAAGTTCATCAATCAGTCAATAAATCAATCAAAACAATCACCTCAACCTAGTATCAACCTACTACTATGTATGTAACTTTCACAGTCTCATGCATCTGAAACTTTCATCATTTATTTCTTTATCAAATAGTAGGCCTGCAACAAAATGACCCATCCATAAATTTAAATAATTGAAAACAATGGTTATGTACAAAGAGTGAAAGAATTCATTCAAAAATTAAAAAAATAACATATTTTCGAGAGAATAGATAGCGTTTAGGCGTAGGGACAAGACTATAGGGCCATAAAATATAGGGGGCTAATTTGGTGGGATTAACGGAGGGCTTGATTCCAGTCCCTATATATCTATATGGCTAAGTGATTGACAATGGAGGTTGCTGAGCACCTAATTTAGGGGTCTTAGCCTCCTTCCCTATTAAATTAGGCCCCGGACTGAGCAGAATAGCTAATGAATGATTTGTGTTGGGTTTCCTATCACATTATTTACAACATCAGTACCTACCTAAAGACGGAGCCGATGTCCTCAACTTCGAAATGTAGTTTGAAGGAATCCCTGCTGGGAATGACAGTGCTCTGCATGTCATCAGAGTACAAAGAGTTTTCTTGTAAATAGAACTTCCTCGGTACCTCTCCACCTTGACACAGCTGACATAAACAGAATTGATAAATTAAAAGTAAGTGAATGGATAAACAAGTAACGAATAAGTAAACTAACGAATGGATAAACTTCAAGGACTGGAGAAAGTCTATTCGTTTCCCGACCCTGGTTAAATTGGGATTTAAAGGAAGATGATGATGCTAAAGATGATAAACTATAAGTAAGTATAAAGCTGTGAAACTTTGTAGTTTAACGTCTGCTTACTGTCAGAGACAGTCCGGCTTGGATTCGAACCGATAGCTTTCAGATTATCATGCAAGTTTGCTATCCGTTCCACCGCCATAAGTAACTAAGAAATCAACTCACACTAATACCGTAACAAGTCGCTAAGTTTTCCGACTGACGGTTAGTAGGTGCGACGTTCAAATCCAGTGATACCCCATCTCTGACATGCTTAATTAATATACAGGAAGCTAACACTAAGGTAGGCAAAGCTTTATAATAATCTCGTTTTGACGTATGCATATATTAGCACAAATTTGTAAATCTTTCAATGTAATCACACAGAGTAGCAACATATATTTTAATTTTCTTCATTAATAATAATCTTATAAAATTTGATTTAAAAACCTTTGAAATTTGCAATTTCATGGCTAAATGATTGATATAAAAATTGATAAAATTTGAATTGATTAAAATTGATAGAAAAGTAATTCATTTTGTGCTAAATTTTGCAAATATTTGTCAAATGATGGCTATTTAAATAATTATATTTATAGTTTTCTGAATTTTTAACTTTATTTCTTGAAGTGACGCAGTTTTGCTATGAATATATAAATCGCAATACAATATTTCCCATCTCTTCTTTGAAGACAGAAGACAAAAATTGACAGATCATTTTATTAAATGATCCATTTTATTCTTATGCGATGAATTCACAATTTCACTATTTCACTATTTTTACAGCTATATAATTCACTTAAATTTTACTTCATCGTCATTTCGCAACTGGACAGTTTATCAACATCTAAATATCCTTACACCCTATATTATATAATTATTGCTACGTAATTTACAAATCAAAACTGTCAATTATTGAAAAGCAATTATGTATGTACAATTGTTTCTAGTACTATTATTATTATTAGCTCCACAATTATTAAGCTTCACTGAGAGTTAATAAAATCTTCTCTTGTATCTCAGTTGAACTAGCGTCGGGGTAATGAGATATTACAAATGTGAAAAAATCAACTTGAATAGCCGTCACCAAAAATTTGAAAATTTCTCGCGTCTAGATATAGAAAAGACAATAATATAAAACCACTAGTGGCTAGAGCCAGTGGCGATTTCAGTAAGATACTCGACCGCGGATCAGTATGTACGGGGTTCAAATCCTGGGCTCGCTCGTCACTGATATCGCTTTCGAGTGAGGAAACTGACGTTAACGTTAGCTTTTTTTACCAGCTCGAGGATCTCGTTCATTTAAATTTCAAACAGATTTTCACTTAGTAGGTAAATTAAGGTAAACCTTTGTAGCGCATCGAGGGTTCCCGTCCGGGTCGGTCAGTGAACCACCGAGGAAGGTAGGCAGCTGATCTGAACTTATGTACTTCAACAGAACCTTCATGTCACCAGCTACAAATGTCATATTATCATAAAATAATGTAAATAATACTGTAACAAAGATCTAAAGGATAATTTTGTTACAATTCGTAGAAAATTGAATTTGAAAAAAAACAATTTCAAGATGAAATGATTTGTTCAGTAAGATGAACGTGGGTAAGTAGCTACAAGGCTTAAAGAATTTAATAATCAGTTGTAGCCTTTGAATTGATGTCAGTGACCGGATGAGCCTGTATTAGAATGAGCCTGTATTAGACCTCTGACATACTGATTGATAAGCAGTCAAAAATCTCACATACCGAATAACAATAGGAAACCTGACAAACTTATTAGCTATATGGCTTAAAGGGGGGGGGGGGATTCAGCGCACTCAGTTAAGCTGCGCGTCAGTTGAACGAAGTAAAGCCACGCTGCACGCGGTTAGTAAATTGTGGGCGACCACTTTGGAAGACCGCGTGTAAGCTTTGAAAGTAAACAATCCCCAGGGTGTTGGAGGTTATTCTTAAATCCGCGCCGGCTGCTATTGGAGCGCCAACAAAAGGCAACGATTACTAATAACTATGGAAAGGAATGGAGGAAATAACGAAAACTACAAAAAATAAATTTAAAAAAAGAAAAATAAATAAAATAAACAAAAATTAGCAGTTAAAAACCTTACATACTGATTAACAGTCAAAAACCTGACATACTGCCGAACAGTCAGAAGCCTGATAAGCAGACTCTGATTCATCCTCAAAAATCACTGTACTGCTATAGCACATTCTGAGCATAGAGACGAAAGTCACTAATCTGGCTGAGAAATTTCATAATCCACTGACCCACTTGAATTGTGGATGAGAACGTTAATCGTAGAGACACATTCTTCTAATCAAGACTCAACCGCCTCGTATTACTGTATGTTGATATGTAGGTGAAATAGGATTTCTCGGCAGCATTCGAAACGGTAGATAATAACATTGACATTTTGGTGCTCAAGTTATCCGTAAATTTCTTATGACTATTACAGGCTGTATTTATTACACAAACTACTATTTCACAAGAAGAGTAATAAGGATTTCCAATAACGGAACCATTATCGAAATCTAAAAATGCTTTAGCTACATTTAGAATTACGATAGAGCGATGGAAGAAACCTCTTCAGTTTCTACACAAGTAAACTGCAATTCCAGCTTTGCGGCTTTTATCTACATATATGTCACCCTCACTACTCTCACTTCTACAAGACCTCTTTAGAGAGAAGTCTTTGGTAAATTTAAAAACACTTACAGAGATATCATTAACCTCAACTATCAACAATTTTGAAAGAAAAAATTGCCATATCATGAAAATAGGTATTGTTGTGGAAATTTGTCAAATGTAACCTATGCGGTTTCAATATTGATGATATTAATGTGCTTATTGCATACTTCTCTAAATGCAGTCTATTGTTTTCTTTACGCATTATTTTCTTTGTTTGTTGCACATTTGCGTTTTTGTTCATATTCTGCATGTGTTTTGGTTGTCCAAGTGGCGAATAAAGATTTATAATAGTAGCTTCAAGATCTGGACGATTACCAGCTAGGTACATGAATTCCTATTAGCTATTGAACATCCGTTCTTGTTCAATAAAAAGGAACTACATGTATTAGAAAAAAGGCGATTTTGTAAACTCATTGATATAAATAAATTTTAATTAGTAAATTAATGGATCAACTAATTACTAATAGTTAAAATACGAAAGCACATACATCCAAGGACGAAGATTTTCTTACGCATCTCATCACTTACGAGAGGTCTACAGATCTTGTAAAGTATCGGAAATATACTAGGAGCTACAAATAAAAATTATATATATTATGTTCAAAATATGGGCAACAACATAATACTGGTTCAAATTTACAAAACCAAGGCATCCATCATATTCTTTGAGTGTCATACATGTCGACAGATCGCGCATAGGCCTACATGTACGTGTGCAGCATTAATATTCGAATACTCGATGCTTTGATAAACAATTCCAAAGAGAAAATCTTCAAATATTGAATCTCAAAGTTTTATATTATAAATCAAATGACTTCGAAGAACCAAGTGAAAACAGACAAAAAGAGTTGAAAATATATTATTTTATAGGACTATTTTTAAGGAGAATTGTACAAGAAATCGATAATTGTATCAGACTATTTCAGTCAAGGGATGTTACAGAAAGCAGTGGCTTACCATTCACAACGAACATTCTTTTCATCATTTCTGGATAATTGTCTTCAAGAATCTTCACCATGTGTAGGTACAGTTGCAAGCCTGAAAAACACAAAAATCTGGATATCTGAATAAACCAAATACAACCAAAGCTAAAATCAATTTTAACGTCAGTTTCCTACCTGGAGAGCACGAAATTTTAAGCCTACACTTACTGATCCACAATCGGACAACATATTAACTTGTAATCGACTAAACTTTTAGTAGTATGCTGATTACTTTTTATTCAATTACGTAAAGTGGAAGCAAATTCAGTGTCTGCTTTGTTTCAGCGAGTATTACAGTAACTGTGACAAAATTGCTGGATATTCCCGACAGTTAAGGACAATTTTTTGAGAGGGTGTTAAAGCCGACTGCCTAAAGAAAAAGCCCTTTCCCCGTATCGTGTCCGGGTTGTTTGAAGAATTGACAAACCGGTGACTGCACGTGTCGTAGAAGGCTACTAAAGCAACTAAGATCCTTACCAACGTCAGAAAGGGCATTCGCTTAGTGAGCGCCTAGGCACCAGAATTTGCTACAAAAATTTAAACGAATGAAAAAATCTCAAACAGGGGATTGACTGATGGATGATATGATGTAGAACAGAGAGGATTTGATACAGTCTATTCGTATCTCGACCCTAGTTAAACTGTGATTCAAGGGAAGATGACGATGGTGACGATGACGAAAGATAAAGCCCGACGTAATGTCAGTTTCCTGTCTCGAAAATACAAAAAATCACAGGGAGAGCACTGCTTTGAATCTTGTATCTACTGGTCAGCAGACGGAAAACTTTCCAACATGCCATCAGCTCAGTTCACTTAATATCGCCGAATATGTCAGCGAGAAAGCCTTCTCTACTGGTCATCAGACGGAAAACTTTCCAACATGCGATCAGCTCAGTTCACTTAATATCGCCGAATATGTCAGCGAGAAAGCCGTCGGACCTTTAAGGTGTTCTTACCTTTCTGAAACACGTGTTTTACCTGAGTAGAAGTGGAGACCATTGTGGTGACATAAGAGAGATCGATAAAAAAGTAAATATAAAGAACTATCAACAAATAAAGTATGAAAATAAATATTAACATATATTGTACTATATTACAAATATCAACGGGCTACAAAAAGTTCCGTAAATATACCATTCAGAAAGGTTGTTTGAATAATGCTATACTGCGAATATGCTATTGGAGACAGAATGACTGGATTTTAAGCAAGAGACCAAATAAACGTTTAATCATTAAAAAAGCTGGTAAAGCTAAGGTTAACATTAGTTTTCTCACTCGAAAGCGATGTCAGTGACGGGTGAGCCCAGGATTTGAACCCGCACCTACTGATCCGCGGTCGAGTAACTTACCGACTTCGCCACTGGCTTCAGCCCAAGAACTTAAAAGGACCGGTAAATAAATAACGGTCTAAATTGTCAAAAGCTTGCACATCTGTCATTAACAGTGATAGATGTCACGCTAAGGTTATCAATATTCTATAATGTGTGTGATTTATTATTCTGCCTTTTACATAATTTTTTCCACTCCGACAATTAACCGGTAAGAATTTTTAAAATATCAAGAAGGAATTTTTATGTAAATTATGACATTTCTACAACGACTGTGGAAGAAAATCTGAGTTAAATTCTAGCTGCATATTTTTAGTCTACCTGGTTGCCATAGATGTCTGGTTCCAACGTCTTCCATGTCAAATATGACTGTTATACCGTCCACGCGATGTCCCAGCTAAGTAAAAACATGTTAACACCAAAGTTAAATTGAGTTACATCTGTAGGCTCTTACCATTGTTGTGTAAGGAAAGAATAGAGCAATCGTACACTGCACATGTCGTAGTAGGCCACAAAGCACTAAGATCAAACCAAAGTCAGAAAGGGCATTCTATTTATTAGCGTCTAGGGCCCAGAAATTACTGCAAAATTGTCCAGAACCCGATCCTAGCTAAACTGAGATTCATGGTAAAATGATGACGATGATGATGATGATACTGATGATGCTTATGATGTATTTGTAGACTCTAGTAATATGATTATACGTGATAATTAAAACAATGGGGTCGATAGAGATGACATTCTTCACAAATTCTTCCTCATAGATGTTTCTATGAGGAAGCTGAGCATAAGCATAAGCTCAGGTAGCTTATGCTGCGTGAGCACACATTTCATCAAATAAATTCTTATAAACAAAAGCAACAAATCAAATCAATTCTTAAAAACCAACGGTAATTTAATTGGACAATATATATATATATACTGTACATATATATATATATACACACACATATATATAAACATATATATATATATAAACATATATATATATATAAACATATATATATATATATATATAAACAATAGAAACAAATGTAAATAGAATAAATTGATTAATGGAATAAAATTTTCACCCGTGTTGTGTCCGAATTGCTGAAGAATATAGAAACCGTGGACTGCATGTGTCGTAAACGATCTAAGCCAGAGTTGAAAAGAGCAGTTGGCGAGCGTCTAGTCGCCAGAAATTGTTACAAAATTTTCTGATCCCGACCTAAGTTGAACTGTTATTCAAGGGAAGATGGTGATGATGATGAATATAATAAAATATAGAGGCACATTAATAATATAATAGCTTCTTATATACGAATGTTCCTCACAGTTTGTCCTAATTATGGCATTAAAAATAATATTTCAATGTCTGACCTTTTTAGATTGCTCTTTGAACAAGGTTTCAATGGACTCGCACTGAAAGAGCTTCAACTTTTCAAAATCAGATCTCTTGGCTGAAAGCATCAGGCCTTTTAGATCTAGCTTGCCAAACAATTCCACAGCCACTGGTGAACCTTCTTTGTCAAACCCTGCCAAACCTCCAGCGTAGTACTTAGCAATAACCTGTTACAGACAGTATAACAGCGTAGTACTTGGCAATAACCTGTTGTAGACAGTAAAACAGTAGACATTCTGTACGGGCGTAAAACGCGGACATTAAGGAAAGAAGACTTCAGGAAACTGGAGGCGTTGGACATGTGGTTATGAAGAAATATAAAAAAGATTAGTTTGACTCATAAAATTACAAATGAAGTTCTTGAAAGAGTCGTTACAGTATGAGGGTTAAAATATGTAATAATAAATATTTTATAAAATCTGGATAGGACATAATATAAGGGGGATGGCTTGCTGAGCGATGTAATAGAAAGATGAATGTAGGGAAAAAGAGACGAAAGAAAAAAAAGGACATTAGATGTTGAATGATTTGATAACATATTCATAGATAGAGATGAAAATGAAGGCTGAGGATAGGATTGGTTGAAAAAGTTATATGCGATTGACCTGCCGTTAGGCAGTATAGTAAAAGAAGAACAAAATGAAGAAGTAGAAGAGGAAAAATAGCATATATGTTGAATAAATATTAATTTGGTCATATTAGATCAATACAGTTCCCAACTTCACATCGTATGTACAGTCTGTAATTATGCTCAATTCCTCGTGGTGTGGTAGTTAATAATGACTGCTGTTTAATTAATAATATAATGTTTCTTCATTGAAATAATTTTCTTAAGTTTGATAAGAAGTTGTTTTCAAAAAATCCCGACCCTAGCTAAACTGGGATTCAAAGGAAGATGTTGATGATTTAGATGATGTTCATGTTGATGCTGATGATGTTGATGGCATCACCGAAACTTATTCATTGAAGCTACAGAGAACGATGACCATAATGCAACATCATAAAAACACATACAAGAAGCATTGTAGATTACTTTCTTAACATTTAAAGAGTAATAGTTGAATTTACGTTTCAATATATTAGAACAAAAAGCATATTATAGAATATATTATAGACATTATTTCACGTTGAATATCTAGATCATCACGACCATTATGAATTATACTATGGCCTAAATATTTTAATTGAAATACACAGTTTACATATGAATTGTCAAGTTTAAAATTATGAAAAGCGTTTCGAATAATCCACTATCGATCATTGGGAGCAAATGTTATTGCAACTGTTTTATCAATGTTTAAATCATATAAAAGTATTTAGTATTAGACTGAAGCCCTGTTAATAAGCCCTGTTAATGCACTAAGGTTAAGGCTAACTGCTGTAAGGCTCTCCAAGATGGTGCAATAAGAACCATGTCGTCCGCATAAGCAAGAATATCAGCTAATCTATTGCTAATAGCACAACCTATTCCAGTATTTACTATAGACTTTATCATGTCGCGTGAATATCTGGATTATATATCTATACAATACGTTTCATAATAAATATAAATAGGCTTACCTCAGGTGGGTTGTACGTCTTCATAAAGTTGTCTGCGTTCATTTTCTCCTTGTAAGCGACACTCTGAACAAATTAATAATCAATTAATTAATCGATTAAATAAACAGCATAACGAAACAATCAATCAATCGGTTAAATAATTAACTACCCAGTCCAACAACTATACAGTCAAGTAGTTAAAGTCTTCTGATATTCGTAATTGACTTCTAGAATCCAATGCAACTGCTAAATCATGACCTAAATTGTAAAATACTTTATTTGAAGATAATATCTTTTTGATGATATATTTTGATGATATATTTTTGATGATATATCTTCAAACATGTCAAAATGAAATACGATAAATAGTAGCAGGATCTAGGCGAAATATCAGTCATAAGAAACATGACTAATAATATAATAATAGTCATACATGTTATGTGTATGGGCTACTACTGTATATACACTGTCATGTATGTGCGTAAAACATGTGTAAAATATAAGAAGAAGCGAGGACATCAGTCAATATTTCTGCACTGATGAACGAGTGGCATTTTGAGTCTATGCCTAATCTCAAACTTGTATCTTTATTTCCTTTATATTTTGGAATATTTTCTAACGTTTTGGATAATTTAATTTATGGCTTTGACTTTCAGCGACACCTGGTTAACAAATTCATAGGGAATAAAAACAAAGTAGCAGTCTTCTTCTTAGTGCACTGCCTACTTGCAGGTCCATGGTATATAACGCCTCCTATCAGTATCATGGCTTGATAACATGTAACACGTTGACTGCGACGCTGAATGTACTGTTATAGCAAAAGCTGAAGACAAGTCTAAAGCCAGTTTTCTGTCTCGAAAGCGTTCAGTTACCGAAGAACAATTTAATCTCTGCAGCTGCTGAACAATAGTTGGACAACTTACATACATGCTACTGGCTAAGTGCAAGTTGAACAATTGTAGTATAAAATTTATGATTCTTATAATCTTATTATACCATATAACTATAGAGATAGGTGCAACTTCTGCAAGTATCACAATTATTTACTTAGTTGCAATACTATAAGTATTACAACTCTTACATGCGATATGTGAGGAGAGACACCAATTTTCTAAGAGAAAGTTGCTCTGCGGATTCTGCTTGCTCGAGTTTTAATTATCGGTTTCGATCCTTTGAAAAACTAAGAATAGATTCCATGACCGTTAATTTAAAACTTAAATAACTTAGAATATATGTGCGTAATACAAATAAGTTTAATTTCAAGCTCCCGCATGAACATATATTATATAATGCATATGGTGTTATAATACATTTTATAATAAATGTGATATTATAGGCGGGGTGGACTGCCCCCAGGGGTCGAATGCTCCCTGGGGTCAGGTTCCCCCCGAGGCCTGGTGCCACTGGGGTCGGGGTGGGGTGCCCCCGTGTTCGGGGTGCTCCTCGTGCTCCCTCGGGGCGGGAATGATGGAATTGGGGGCGAAGTGATTATTCCGCCCGGCGATAGAGTTAGAGAAAGAAAGAGAGAAAGACAGATAGAAGAAAAGAAAGCAAAAGGAGAGAGAGAGTGTGAGTAATTAATTGAATACAAATTTATCAAACCTCTCGGATCATGGATTCGGCTTTTGTTACATCGAAATTTCTTGCTGGAATAAAAAAATATAAATACAATGTACTTTAATCGTTACTATAGGATTACGATGAAGTACCACTGTACTAGATAGATACGGATGCGGGATTTAGCACACTTGGTTTAGCTACGGGTCAATAGAACGAAATTAAACTACAACGCGCACGGCTATTACTTTGTTGGATACCATAGAAGGCTGAGCGTTAATAGCTTGGAATGAAAAAGATCCCAAGGGTGTTGGAAGATTATACTTAAATCTGCGCCGCCTGCGATCGATGGCCAAAAAGGCAACGATTATTAGGAGCCATGGAGAGGAAGGAGGAGAGCGAAAACAACAAAAACAGCAAATAAGAAAGGGAATTTTGTAAACACAAGTGGTTGCCAGGTGTGTAACAATACGATTAAAAGAAGAGAATTGATCCCAGGACCTTATTAACAGTCATTTAAATTGCACGGCGTTACCTAACGCGTTTACACACTGAGTTGTTCAGACATTCATACCATATCCGATACACCAATGTACCATACAAAGTTTTCAGGCTCATATGTTAACCAAAGTAACAGACGTGCATGTGTTTAAATGTGCGATAAATATTTTAAGGCGATTATTTCTGAATAATAAAAGCCGTGAAATCAACAAGACAAAATTTGTACATTAGACTTGACATTTCACTGATGAGAAATATTCCTTAGACCTGACATGCAATTGAGAACTGCATTGATAAAAATGCGAGATTAATTAAAACGTAGAAAGTTGTTTATGATAATCGTAATCCACTGTTACAACCACTACAGACCTATTAGCCATTTCAAGAGGTAGTGATCATCTGTCCTCTGCAGCTCAAGGTTCTGTATGCGTCGCTTGAACTGAATCAATCGATCAATCAATCAATCAATCAGCGCACTCGTATCTATAAATAATTTAATAATACAATTCCCCCCCCCCCTCTCTCTCTCTCTCTAATGTTCTGTCAAACGACAGGCATTGGTACGTATTCTACTCGTAATCTGCCTTCACACTATCAATGAGCACTCCATTGACCAATTCGTTTAACAAAAATTACAAAAGCTGAGCCTTCATCAGGCCTTAATGTAGCCAGTGTTTAGGAAAATGCAGCATCTGAAGTGGTATCCTATTGGTTTCTTTCTCAATTCCTGCTCCGTCGCTTCGTACGATACGTGCTGCTTACGTTTGGACTACTCCGTAGTCGATCAGCCACAACACGGGACACAATACATTAATAGCTCTAAAACACTGCATATAAATGTTTGCATTATAGCGATAAATAAAACATATATAAACAGTATTATTTGTGTCGTAAAAGGCGACAAAGCAGTACGATAAAAACCAACGTTAGAAATGGTATTCGTTTGGTGATCGCCTAGGCTTCAGATATTGCAACAAAATTTTCTAAAACGAATGAAACGAAAGATTTATTCTTGTCCCTTCTTATCCATACTACAGCACAATGCACATTATAGCACAATGTACACTATAGCAAAATACACGCTATAGCACCATACACGCTATAGCACAATGCACACTACAGCACAATGCACACTATAACACAATGCACACTATAACACAATGCACACTACAGCACAATGCACACTACAGCACAATGCACACTACAGCACAATGCACACTACAGCACAATGAACACTATAGCACAATGAACAGTTTACAGTATAACAAAATGCACACTACAGCACAATGCACACAACAGCACAATGTATACTACAGCACAATGCACACTACAGCACAATACACACTATAGCACAATGAACACTTTAGTACAATACACACAATAGTTCTTTACACACTACAGCACAATACAGTGCTTTCTATTAATTTATTAAATTGCTGCATTAGAGACAGACCTCAGTAAAAGCAGTCCGCTGGTTTTCAGTCAGCTTCAAATCCTCTTCACTCATAGTTAGATTGACTTTGTATATCCGTCAACATTAACAGTATAAGCCAAACTTTAACAACGCCTCACCTGCGCAGTGGTTAACCTAGGTGTGTAGAATCTTAAATTGAATGGCCACTAAGAATAACACGGCCTATAGTGACCAGGTGGGTCGAGGCAATCTATCTGCTATCTAGGACATCTTAGAAATAGAAAGAGCTTGTCACCTAGACCCGGCACTCGACTATAGGCATATAGGCTACAGTGGTACGCCTACAATCTAGTACAACACTAATATCACAATGAAGCTGTAAGCTCATACGTAATGTAAATGTGCTTTATAATTTCAGATTTCAGGTTCTATTGTGACTACTGCTTTCATTATCAAAGTGAATACCTCATTTGTTACTTTAGATTCATAATTATGTGCCAGGTAGCCTATAGAGCTAGACAGAGGCGAAAATTCTAAACTTGGATAGCCGTAAATTTATAAATGTGAAAGGCACAATTATATGCCTAGATTTCATGGATTAGATCTTTGTGCCATAAATTAGTTGTATTCTTTTTCTCTAAAGACCATTGCCATTCTATACTTAACGAAATATTAATTTTCGCATAAGTTTAGGAATCGTGCACTATAGTAAATTAATACAATTTTGTTAATTCTGCGCAAAAGAATAATTATATAATTAACTTCTATTTAATATATCAGTAAGGTTAGAAAAAATTTTAAACTCGTTAAATAGAGAACGAGAGAAGTTAAGTTAGTCGGTGGCCTGAAGCGTTGTTGATCTTTTCACTAAACGGACATAGCATGTCTGTCATTATGAAGTGGTTCTACATATTAACGAATTAAAACATGAAATATTTGACTAATGCATTGACTAATTATAACAAAAAGACTTAAAACAGCTACAAATAACGGTATAAAGTTACTATTCAAGGTACGTAAAGGTCTAAAGAGTAAGCCTCAAGAGAACGCTTGTTTATTGGATTTCTGTAAACTGAAAAGAGCCGTCAGTTTGTAGGTTAAAGATGTTCTCTGCTTAGATTGATCACAACTCTAAACAGAACCGCTATTGAGTCGTATATAATATTTAGCAGAAATGGCAGCATTTTGATATTAACAGCGCCATATGTGGATGCAACCTCGACCTCCTTATTATATTTATTAATGAAGAACAAAGGCCGCACAAATCAAAGTTCAGAGTTAAGTATTAGAAATAAATAATTTCAGTATAAACAGAATTGATGAGTTACACATCATCTGGAACTACTCCTCCTTCTTGTAAAGTACATCCACTATCATCCTGTTTAACCCGATGGTCCATTTAGACCGTTGGTATTGATTATTATAGGAGAAACCTGGATGAACCAGAGTGATCCAAAGAGCACAGGTCCTAAGTCAAATCATTCTCACAATGATCATTCATTGATTAATTTATCGGTTAAAAATTTATAATGAAGTATTTTTTAATACTGTAAATTTCATGATTGACTGAAGGTTTTGTTTGTGTTATTGTAATAAAATACTGTTAATGAACACGGTTTATAAAATACGGTTAATCTAGTTCTTAAATATGTGATTTGAAGTTACTCGGTGGTCACTGAGATCATTTGATTCTTGAGTTCTGATGGAACAGTCTTCATATGGGCGACGAGTGATTGACCACTTTCGTTAAATTGAATTTTTGCAGCTCCTGGATTTCACAACTATAGTAAAATTTGTTTACAATTAAATTATCACACAATAATGAGAAGAAAGTAAGATTTTGAAGAAGAGGATTAGCAAAGATTTAGCATAAACTTTCTACTTCAAGAATGTTATCAAGGACATATCTGCATCTCATCATCATCATCATCATCAACTTCTCTTGAATCCCAGTTCAACAGTTGTCGGGATTAGCACATTTTGTAGCAACCGCATATGCATCTAATATCACTAAATCAAGACCTTTCATATAAAACAATAGCATTGGTTGACGAGAATAAGTACAAATAATATAAAGGCCTAATTTTATTTGACCAAGTCATGAAGTTTAATTGAACTGTTAGAACTTATTTTTATATTTCCATAGGCGCTCTGTTCAAGAAAAAGTTTCGAATAAAATCCTTACTGCTTACATAAGCGTCAAGTGTAGCTTAAAGAAAGAGAATGCTTAATTAATAAATAAATGCAAGCTCTACCACAGCGAAAAGTTAGCTACAGTATCAGCTTCAAATCAGCAGCTTACGAGAAACACTTGTACATATAGAAGCATCGTTGTTGCTTTATCCCAGCAAGAGTGGAACATTGCACCTCTTGAGATTACTGTAAACTGAAGAAACGACTAGCTAGCTAGACTGTGACATATCAACATATACAATGAAACATTAAACAGTAGAAAAACTCTACGGACGAGTATTTTCTGTTTTGCAAACTAAATGTTCTACATTCTATTCACGCCCAATATATTTATAGTCAGTTTTTAGTCAATAAGCTTATAGAGGATGAAAAATCTTATGGTTAAATAATTTGGCCAGCTGTATTAGGTTGTTCTAACTTTATATTATTGAATAAATCAGAAGTCATGATTATATAATTATCGAACAATGCAGCCTAGGGCACGCTATTTCTACATTGGTACAAGATTACTAGAAACTCATTTGGGATAAATACCAAACAGCACAGAAGTCGGTGCAAACATTATTCTAAAAATACCTTTAATAGATGAGAACGTTAAAGAAATAACTATAAGTAAATTAATTTTGTTACTGTATAGTTTGTATACGTTTAACTACTTCTGATTACTTCGTCAAATCGTTTATAAACTTACATGTAATTATCATTCAAAACAGTAGGCTATAGATTAGCGCACGTTTCGTCGTGTCAAGTAGATATGAGTAAAGTGACTATCTTCAGACTGATTTGACTGAGGATGTGTAATTTTTTAGTCTGTGTAATCTTTTGGTCCGAAAACTGGAGATACATGTATCTCTGTGATGTTCTCTGTTCTCCCAAATAGTATAGCGCAACAGTACGAAGAAGTGCCTGGCGTCATCATAAAAAATTGAGGGAGGGGTGACGAGACATGTTAAGGGCTCAAAGATGCTAGGAGATGGAGAAACTAAAGCTTCTAAAAGTCTACCTATTAAATATATGGCAAGAGATTATACGGAAGAAAAGTTAAATAAAAGTTCAGATAAAAGGTTAAATAACATTCTAGATAGAAGTTTACCCCCTTCACTAAATTTTAGTTTACAAAAAAGGGTTTAATACTATTTGACCTATCAAAAATAAATAAGAAATAAGACATCCAAAGAAGAGATATTTGTTAACTACAGGGAGCATTTTCATAAACAAAATTTTAAACGTTCTGAATCATCTGATGTTATATGTCACTGACTTGAATGCAGATGTTATTAATTCTGAGAAATACAAGTATGAATAATATGAACGGTCCAGCTAGCCTTTTTGTAGGCAAATAAGATATTTAGCACATACTTTATTTTCAATGCACTTGTGTTTATTCAACTGCATAGTTGTTATTTTGTGTTCTATTGCTTGTATTTTTCTACCACATCTTGATGGTGTAATATAAATTTTTATATATATATATATATATATATATATATAATACTAAAAATTGTAAAGATACAAGTTTTGATATCGATGTCTCGTATTCCAGATTTCAAGCATTACGTAGCCGAAGCATACGTGACTTACAGATGCCATAGTGTTAGTTCACTTCATTAATCGTTTTGCGCATTGTGGCTTTTGGTAAAGACCAGCAGTGTATAAATATATCTGACTACTAGATAGATATAATGAACCTGTCAATTGTTCTACACAATACAGAGCCGTATTGATATACACGTAGAGAGCCGTCATGACAACTACATGTATGACGCGATTGATAATATTATGTTACAACGCTCGTGTGGGCAAAGTCAAGGTACTCAAAGGTCAATCTGTGTAATCAGCTGTAATTAATAACTGAAGAATTACGATCAAGACGACCCAATCGACAATCGATAGAAAGCAAACTATTGATAGTCCATTGATGAACGATAATATGCATGAAAGTTTTAGAATCTGGGGTTTTGTAATACGGCAAAGTAAGAAGGAACAGGCCAGAAATTATAAATAATTAATTATTTGGCTAGTAAAATAATGTACCTCGATTAATTTTAATAGTAACCTGTTAAGTAAAGATTAAGTAAAACTGTCAAATGTTAAAGTTACTAGGCAGTAGAACATTCCTCGTCGTTACTATATCATTTGAAGAAAGAAAAAAAATTTGCGAGTCATAGAGTTGTTATGCTTCTGTACATTCATATAAGTATTGCAAAAATTTTTTAATGCAGAGTACAGAAATAGTTTAAACTTTTTTCTAAATACAAGGCATTTACAGTTTCCAATGATAAGAAAATTAATTTTAAAAATTATATCTCAAAATTTCTGCATTAAATCATTGATAGACATAATTTAAAAAAAATAAAAAGGTACTTAAAGCATAAATCGAACATCTAAATTACATTTTATTGATACAAATGCGTGAAAGTAATAATTTAGGCATAAATTCAACTTAGCGTCTGCTTTCTGATTAAAGATTTTAGTCAAAGACAGTCGGGAAGTAATTCTAACTCCGTGTCTACAGCTCAGCAGTCAAATTTATTATCAATTATGCAGATTCGACAAAGGAATCAGGTATCTATTTGATATCCGATAGTTTACACAGGGACTGACACAGTAGTTGAAGTGCTGCACACATATAGCGCATCACTTACGCGCTATCCATGAGCCACGCAGAAATGCATAAAATAACAACGTTAAGACGTCTTTGTATGTATTTCAATACCACAAGTTTAATGAGTCGTTTTTATTTAGCTGTAGAGAATTTAATACAGTATAGGTCCACATGTATACAAAAGGGTTAAAACTATACAATATGCAATTAAACAGTAAGTTCAATAGATCTTGCAAGTTACTAATAACGGAATAAAGTTAACTATCGACTTACTATAATACAGTTATTTGCAAATATTCACGTACTAATAATAAAGCAATTGTGAGTATTATCATAAAATATTAAATAAAGATGAAAACAATGTAAGCAGTACATTCATGAACAGACAGTTCGGACTTTAGAGGTACGAATGACAGTACGTCGTACACAGGGGATTCAATTTCTCTTCCAATAAAATTTTAACGAGACCCGAAAATATAAGCACGAACACGCACATTTAAACATTTGGTTTCAGAATTGTTCTTCCCCCACCCCAAAACTGGAAGTTGATTCCACCTCTCCATTAAAGTAGACAAATGTAAAACTATATATATAATTTTATATTTTCATTTTTATCGACATAATACAAGTTAATCAATAACAAGTTATTTACTTGATCTGTAGATCCAGTCGCTATACGAAATGTGATCAGTAGTTTGATTGCTAGATATATAAATCCTGTCAGCTTAAGTACTAGAAATTTAGGTTATTTCATTTAATATAAATTAATACTTTAAGAAACTAGATATTTTCATACAGCTGAAGGTAAACTATTAGAATCATATTGGAAAGGCTTAAAAAAATGTAAAGATATGAAGAAACGCCATCTCTTGACAAATTGACATAGCTGTACCATTACAGTTTGAGAAACCAGCAAATGGAACGTTTGACTAAAATTCTAGTGGTTGATAGACAATTTTTGCCGGATATAATCGGTAATCAAGTAATAAAAATAATGATAATATTAATAACAATAATTATAATAATAAAGGTTTAACGCCCGTTTCTTCATACAGGCTGATGTCCATAACCCCCCCCCCTCCCTCCGACTACAAATCGATTTACCCAAACGATTTGAAAAAACCATTTGCTTAAATAAGAGAAAATATAATAGAAGTTGTAATAACCATCTAATAAGTCAGTAGCTAGAAGCCATCAGAACTAACCCACTGCTTATAAAACCTTATTTTTCTTACTTAGATGGTTTATGAGGTGTAAGATGCTGCGAAGAAGATGGAAAATATCAGATATATTCTGAAATGATACAGTAAAAGTTAAAGAATACGCTCACATTATAATGAAACTATCATTCATGATTGTAGCAGACGCTTCTAAAGGCATGGCTACTTCGGTAGATAATTTAGTCAGAATGTCTTAGTAGCGTAGGGGTAACGTCATGAAGTTTTAAATGACAGATTCTGAGGTGAAGAGGTGTCTTGTGGGTTCGAATCACAGCCGCGTTGATCTGAGAGTAAAATCTGAGACATTCACTGGACTGGTTCTACAGAAAAGGATTAATTGTCTAACGGTTTAAACATGTGCTTTTAAAGGTGATAGATATCAACATAGGTGATCATTTCACTACAGTGCGTGTATGCTTTTTATTATCTATTTACCGGTATTATCTACGTCCGAGATTTAACGAACAGGTCGGATTACAAGAGAATCGATGGGATGGATAATTTGTGGCAAGATATAAAAAGAAACAAGTCAGGATTTGAAATAGAAATAATTATTATTAAAAAAAACTACAGATTATTATAAGTCTAGGAGATTGAGTGGTTTTATAATGCATTCGTATATGTTAGTTAACATGTAGATTAGCGCAGTTGAAAACGTAAAATCAAGAGTTTTACCCCAAGGCCTAGACGAGGCATGATTTTACTATATACAGCATTCGATTTTAATTGAAACTCTTAAAACACAATTCTACTCCATATAGTAATACAAAATATAATACAAAATGTACAGCTATACATAGGATAGTTTATTATGCCTTATCAAAAAGAAAGATTTAGCATTATGAGACAATATTCGCATAATTAAGGTGTTGCCTACAATCCTATATCTATAAAGATCACAGAGAATATACAATATTGCACCAAATATCAGCTGCTACCAGAGATCAGATTCTTACACAGTAGACCATTAAACTACTCCAAATGTCTCAATACGTGAAATCACACAAGTTCTGATACAATCAAGAATAAATAACAAGTGCTATACAGCTATTTATCTACATGCAATGCTAGATGATCGTTAGATTAGGCCCTTGCGTTGATAAATAGCATTATTCTGGTGCAGTATCTGTAACATAAGCGTTACTTAACATTGCGACGATTAATTGTATATCACAGTGAGACAGACAGTAACAGTTCTAAAACCACAAAATATCTAATATAACAGGCGGGTGAAGGATAATACGACAAAGTAGACCCAATAGGAAAATTGGTTTATCAATTTTACTTAAACAACAATTAAAATGGTATGAATTATTAATTCATTTAATAATTCACGGAATTGTTTTATATCATTAATTTATATTTTCGAGACTTTTTATACACTAGTTTTAGTTAATTAGAATCAATAAGATAACTTTAAACAAATTAAAAATCTCCCAGTAGGTCAACTTGGTCATATAGTAAACGCGCCTGAATAACTTATAAATAATACTTCGTTCCAACACAGGCAAACATACTAATATCTACGATCAATCAATCAATCACGAAGTATTATGATCGTTGCAGAAATGTTTTTGGGGAATTTAAAATCTCTATTAAAATACAGAGATGGTAAAAAGAACTCCCACTTAAAAGCATCATACATTGACATACTATATACCTATAATATACATTATACAGCATTCTAGAGATATATCAACATAGTCCGTTAATATTTACATTTTGCCTTAGAGCAAACTTTAGTCACATTCTGTTTTAATCAAAGTTAACAGAAATGCTAGCGTAACTGTCCTAATTAGTCAGATTCAAATAGAGAAACATACATAACTGACTGGGTATTTAAATAAATGGACTTCAAAGCTAACTTCATGCCGATTTTAAACCCATCTATCCTAATCTTCATGCGATTATAATATCATTATACTATACAGCTACATGTCGTATATGGTTCTACGTATACTAGTATATAAAGTTTCATAGCCGTAAACGTTTATTCTATAAAGTCATAATCATCAGCGTACGCTCGGATGATATTAAAGATTTGGAAGTATAAAGACAAAGCCGAGACTAAAGCTCAGTAGGTTCGATTTTCTTCTGAGTTCGACTGAGACAGCGTCCTTTAATTCATAACGGCCCCACTGGGTCAGGAAGCACAGATACTTGTTTAAGACACTGTTCAGAGCCTTTGTTCTTAAAGGCCCTGAACAATGCATCCAATCATGATGTAGGACTAAACATCACAGCTGATCTCCTGCAGTCATAAAAACACCACATTGTAACTTTAAAATAACTACTCTGCCATTTTAAAAGAGCTACCGCAGGGGCAGATTTAAGTGAGGCGCAGAGTTCAACGAGGAACCCATAAGTCCGGCACCAGGAAGTCCTGATCCCATTAGCAGAGACCCTGGTCCAAACCCCGGACCTCCACTGGAAGACAAATCATGCGGCAGGGCAGCCCGGTGCTCGAACATCACCGATGGAGACATTCGACTGCCCTGATGCAAGCCGCTGTGCATAGAAGACCGCACTAGAGGAGGGGGCAAGCCCAGACCAGACCCACCCGACCCCGGAGCACCGCTCATCAGAGAAAACTCCTTTAGGTATGGATTCTCGCCTGATCGAGGCCGATACATACTACCTCCCCCTAGGAACAGATCCGGAGGTCTGCTACCCATCGAGCCTCCTGCATTACCTGCAGCCGACAGTATCTGCCTCCGCTCCAGTTCAGCGAATAGCGCTCTCTCCTCCATCAATCGATTCACACTCGCTGAGGATGTTGGTAGCCCGGAGCTGCCCAGCAGTGAACCCCCGGACCCTCCCGCAGAGGCGTAGCGGTGCAGCAGCTGAAGACTGTCCCTGGCTGCGAGCTCTCGCTCCATGGACTCGTACTGACGACGAGCCTGTTCCTCGCTACTCCACGCGCCGAACAGCTCAGCGCGCCGCAGGTCCCCGTGCCGACTGTCCAGAGCTGACTGCGCCATCCTTAGGTCAGCCAGAGAACCCTGTGGATGTCGAGACGTCCGAGACAACATCGAGGCTCTGTCGGCTGCACCGATCGCCGTGAGATCTTTGTGGGAGGGAGGAAGAGGGACTTGTTGAGATAGGTGGTATGGAGTAGGTGGCGGGAAATGATTTATTATAATCGGATCATCGTTACTAGATGTTCTGGAATGGGCTGGCTTGGGCGTTTGCCTATGATCGAGCTTCGATGAAGATCTTTCGTCAGATGTTTGATGAAACCTTTGGGGTGACCTAGATCTCTGCGGGGATTTAGATTTTAAAGGCGACCTTGACCTCAGAGGTGACCTAGATTCAGATCGACCATTATGAGCGATGATCATGGGCGAGGAATGGCTGCCTGAGGTCACGTGACGTGATGGGGAGCGAGACCGCACCGTGGAATTACTTCTGCAAAATAAATAAAATAAATAAATTTGTAAAAATCAAATTCATGAACATATATCTCAGGAATATATCAAGAAACTACACATTCCATGCCGCTCAAGATAAACTATATGAAATGTATTGGGAGAGCTCAAAGAAATGCATAGAGATGAAGAACTACAATCTCTTGAGTACATATTATCATTCCAATTCAATATAGCCCGGAACGGTTAAGTTGTCATTCACGTTTCGTAAAACTCTGCGGATATGTGGCCCAGCGAGTAACATATGATTCCAACAAAATTGATTAATTTCATATATTTTAGATAGCTTAGCTAAACATATTGCAGCAAGTATCTTGATACACATAAGCATGTAGCACAGCTTAGAATCTATTAAACCGCCTTAAAAAAACAACTGACACCATTTAAGTATCTCTCTACCTGACGATAAAACTTGCATCGTATCAAAATTTAACAAAAGTGAGAAATAGAAGTACGTAATTCGGATTCATGGTCCGTTTTGAGTCTAGATGACTCCAGCTACCTCGCCATATATTGAATATATATCGACATATATCGCTATATATAGATTCTAACAAATCATGTAAATACATTCCAAACGGATTGATTTCATTTCAAATATGTTTACTCGTGGCGAAAATTACTTCACAAATGGGCCATCCGCTTATACTTAACTTACTAAATCTCTCTCACCAAATCATAGGTCCACCTTCTTATGATAGTCCACCTTTTAATGATAGGACTACATTTATTACTGATAGTCTGCCTTCAAGCTTCTCACACTTCACGCCAAGATCAGCAAGTGTATCCCACAATAACGCCTACTTCCTTACTTCACGATCCAAGTTAAAATGGGATTCAAGAGAAGATGATCAACATAACGAAAGGCTATGCCATGCCTTAATATAGCCTTTAGAGCGGGAAAATATAACTTCTGAGATGATTTTTTTCGTAGCCTCTCTCAGTGATGGCTTAGTCGGCTCTTACATCATACGTAGTTTACGGTTAGTCTATTCTACAGTTGCTACACCATGATTATTAAATATAACTCATAAATACTTGTAAAGCTTGTCCCTGCTCTCACGTCCAGACTCCGAGGACTTTAGAGATCCGTACTTCTGAGTTTCTTTGTCCCTAACAACATCAAGTGCGCAATAGCTGCATATTATTAAGAGCGACCTACATTCTCACTATTAAATACTATTATCATGAACATTGTCTTTATGCGCATTTGCATTCTTAAATGGGCAAACATTATATTCTAATTTCTCTCTAAATTAAAATTACAATTATATATAATACAACACCGTAGCGCAAAAGTTCTATCTAAACATACATTTTTTAAAATTTTATTTTCACTTTGTAATATCATTTACTAGTTCTTTGATATTGTAGAGCACTGTGTAGTGAATGTATGTTTTTTGCCCCAGTGGCGAAATAAAGATTATATATATATATATATATATATATATATATATGTATATTTTAACAATAAAAACTTCAATGAAAAATAAGTTGGCGCGTTGGCAGCGTAACCTCCTCAACACAAGACGAGCATCATTATTCAGCCATACCTGCAAACCTGCTTAAAGGCTAAAGCGATTTTAAAGTCAGTTTCCTGCTCGATAGACTGCCAGTGACGGGCAGAGCATTGAATTTGAACCCTACACCTACTGATCCGCTGACGAATAACAACTCAACAAGGCACCACCATAGCCTAATTGAGATCACTCTCAAAATATAACTGAGATCACTCTCGAAATGACCCTCCCAAAATAGCTACTGCTGCTTATAGAGAGTTAAAGACAAAGCTTGTGCCATAGAGTGAGCTTAGAGTTCACGTTGAAACTAAAAGTCTGAGCTTAATCATAAATGATTAATCATAAATGATTAAGTTTATCATTAGAATTTAAAGTGGCTGAGCGAGAGAGCGTAAACGAGGGAGAGAGCGAAAGAGAGAGAGAGTGAGAGAGAGAGAGAGAGTAGGAGATCATAAACAAAGAATGTCAAAATTACGCTTCTGAATACTTTATGGTTTTAGAATAAAATTACAGAATCTACTGCAAACCTCGTGTAATTATTTCCTTACCTCTCACGTGACCCATGCTCGGAGTGTTCTGTCTTTAGACGCTTAACGTCTCTCGCTAGATCAGAGTGACTGCTGTCACGTGACAGATGACCCTCCTTGCGGTCAGTGGAGTGCGGGGAGTGACCAGTGGTAGACTTGAGAGAGTGGAGAGGGTCGTAGGACGACCTCAAAGCGTCTCCGTGGGCGACAGTCGACAAACCGCTCCCGTCAACCACACCTGCACACCAAACAGCGTCTAGATAGCGTTAACATCTCCACACGTCCGGCATAATTTGAATTTGAATTTAGAATTCTGTATTTGTAGATTGAGCTATGTTAGGTTCACTCCGTTACTTAACAGGATAATTATTATGCATTTCATTTTTCAGACATTAAAAGCAAAAATAAACTATTTTCAATTTCCTAAATAAATTTGAGATAATACTAGCGAGACTCAAAATAGGTTCGACTAAATTGTATAAAAATATAATTTATAATAACTTATTCTCCAAGATCGATAACTTATACTAAAACATAAACTTCAAATGAGCAAGCACCCCATTATAGGGCTTTAGCCTAGTCAGGCTAACGGACTGCACTGCTATAGATCTTGGCTGGAGCTAGTGGCGATGTCGGAAAGATATTCGATGGTGGATCAGTGTGTGCGGCGTTCAAATCCTGGTCTCGCCCGTCACTGACATCGCTTTCGAGTGAGGAAACTGACGTTTACAGTGGCTTTAACAACTAAATTCCCACATAAAAAGTTACTTTGCATCTAGCATACTCTTTGATCTTTCCACTTTTCTACTTCAGTATTGAAAAATTATTTCTTGCAAAGCTTAAAATTACTCAAATACGCGGTTTTAGCAAATGTGAGCATTGCAAGAAGTAATTATCCAATGCAGAAGTAAAAAGTGAAATAGATCAAGTTCTAGCTGAAATAACATGTTCAAGACTGAAATAATAAATTCAAGTGAAGCTGAAATAAAAAGAATATTAATCAGTAAGCGTTAAGTTAGTAATTTGACAGCACAAAGCATTAATATTCAAAATATCTTTTAACAGCTATACTTACGCGGTCTGGCCAGTCCACCGAACGGTTGACCTATAGATGTGTTCTGAAGACTAGAGTAGGGCGTAGGGCGAGCAAATGATCCAGAACCTATCGACAGCATTAAAACATATTGGTAAAAAATAACACCATGAATATCTATAGAGAACACTATTCTACAGTACAAACTAATCGAGAAACTCACAAAATTATCGTACGGCGCAATGCAATAAATAGCGATTACAATAAATATAACATAATACGATACAATAGTGTATGTGAATCACATCTCATAGGATACAAATCATACAACCGAATTATCATAAAACTGAATCATCCTGCACATCGTACAACTGAATCATCATACAATTGAATCATCATACAATTGAATCATCATACAATTGAATCATCATACAATTGAATCATCATTCAACTGAATTATCATACAACTGAATCATCATACAACTGAATCATCATACAACTGAATCGTCATACAACTGAATCATCATACAATTGAATCATCATTCAACTGAATTATCATACAACTGAATCATCATACAACTGAATCATCATACAATTGAATCATCATACAACTGAATTATCATAAAACTGAATCATCCTGCACATCGTACAACTGAATCATCATACAATTGAATCATCATACAACCGAATTATCATAAAACTGAATCATCCTGCACATCGTACAACTGAATCATCATACAATTGTATAATCATACAATTTAATCATCATACAATTGAATCATCATTCAACTGAATTATCATACAACTGAATCATCATACAACTGAATCATCATACAACTGAATCATCATACAACTGAATCATCATACAATTGAATCATCATTCAACTGAATTATCATACAACTGAATCATCATACAACTGAATCATCATGCAACTGAACCATTATACAACTGAATCATCATATAATTGAATCATCATACAACCGAATTATCATAAAACTGAATCATCCTGCACATCGCACAACTGAATCATCATACAATTGAATCATCATACAACTGAATCACACTCGAATGCCTTGCTTTGATATATAGAGAAGTTATCAATTACTGGGACAACAGAACAGAGAAAGCTTTCTAAAGAAATAAGTGTGCTGTAGAAACGGAAGACAGAGATGAGTGGAGGCATGTATGCCATGGATCTACCAGTGACCTATGAAAAAAAGACTAAAAGAGAGATAAAATATCGATTTTGTGGTATAAATATTTAAATATCATAACTAGAATCCTATATATAATAGTTTTATATGTAACTTATCAATATATCTTACATACATCTCATAATAATATAATCACACTCTCTCTCTCTCTTAGTGCACTGCCGACTGGCAGGTCCATGATATACAATGCCTCCACTCTTCTCTGTCTTCCGCCTTCCTCTTCATTAGAAGACCCACTCATATGTAGAAATGAAGAGGGAGGCGGAATATAATCACTATAACCGACTAAATAAAAATCCTACAAATAAAAAAATAAAAAATCGATATTTTACCAGCTTCCAGTAAAGCGGCCATGCGAAGCTGCTCTGCACTAATGGCGTTGGGATTGAAGCCGCTTCCACCGTAGAGTCCCAGTCCCGAGGAGGAGCTGGAGGAGGAAAAGGCAGGGTCCGCCAGTCTTCTCATGTGCTCCGGGATCTTGCTTCCACTCGCCTCCATCATCTCCAGTCTCTGGCGGTGCTTCATCGACTGGATCTTCCAGGCCGTGTGCACGTGTGCAGCGCACCAGCGTCCGCGCTTCTACAACATCAATTAATCAATCAAACAAACAAACAATAAGACAGGCAATCAATCAATCAGACAGTCAATCAATCAATCAATTAACCAATCAATCAATAATCAGTCAACAATCAGAGAGTCAAACAGTCAATCAATCAATCAATCATACAGTCAATCAATCTATCAATCAATCAATAATTAATCAATCAGACAGTCAATCAATCAATCAATCGATCAATCAATCAATCAATCAATCTACCCATCAATAAACCAATCAATTTATAAATCAATCAATCAGTCAATCAATCAATCACACAAGTTTCCCTTTAGCACAATAAGATCACTGGTTAACGCTTAATATTACCGACATCGCCACTGGCTCCAGCCAATGGCGATGTCGGTAAGATATTCCACTGCGGATCAGTAAGTGCGAGGTTCAAATCCTGGGCTCGCCCGTCACTGATATCGCTTACGAGTAAGGAAACTGACGTTAACATTAGCTTTACCAGCTATAATGAATTATTACTTGGTACAATTATGCATGGGATCTAAGTAAAATACTACATAGATCCCGTGCATAATTGTACCAAGTAATAATTTACAGTGCTATGTAAAATACTACATAGCACTGAACGTAGTAACTGAATTGAAGTGGCTAACTCAAGTGTCCTAGTTATCAACGAAGATTTTAATGCCAGTTCTCTCCTTCTGTCTAATGTATTTATGATTAGAATCTCACTACATCTCTAGCCTATGATAGAATTAGAGTACAATACAGCTAGAATCTCACTACATCTTTAGCCTATGATAGCATTATAGTAAAACTTAGTTCAACAGGATCTCTCAATCAGACAATATCTAAATTGTTCAAAAACAGAGTCTGTATTGTCCAAGAAAACATCTAGATTGTTCAAGACTATCAATACCCTAGTTAAATTGGAATTCAAGGGAAGATGATGATGATGATATTAGAAAATACCTATATTCTTAATAAAATATCCGGATTATTCAAGACAATATCTAAGATAATATCCAGATTATTCAGAACATCATTTAGACAGCGCAAGAGGTTAAGGCTAACCTTGAGTGAAGGCACCGAGGCAGGAGCCATCGTCAGCTGCTCACGGTCTCGCAAGGACTGCAGGAGCTGCGAGGCAGGGGCAAGGTTTAGCCCAGTCGTCCCCGGCTGTCACAAAACATTCAAGTATTAATAATTATTAAACGATGAAATAACTTCGTTACGCATATTTATTCTTACATCATCATCATCTTCCCTTAAATCCCAATTTAACAAGGGTCAGGATAAGAATAGACCTACTTTTGAAGTTTTTCCATTCGTTGATATTTTGTAGCAATTTCTAGACACCAACCGAATGTCCTTTCTGCCGTTGGATTGGATCTTGTTTTTTGTCGCCTTCTACGACACGTGCAAATACACACGGTTGGTCTATTCTTCAAGCAACCCGGACACAACACGGGGAACATATTTATTCCTACATATCTCCTCGTATCAACAGCGAGGACGTTTTTCAATCATATAGTCACTTCGAGTGAAAGGTATGGAACAGAAGAATTTCGCTAAGACGAATTCAGTCAAGACCGAAAACGTTTACGTGCAATGGGAAAATATCCGTATTGTGTCTGGGTTATAAGTACTGGGCTTGGGTGGTTGCTGAAAAAATAGAACACCACGGACTACACGTGTCGTAAAGGCGACCAAGCCTAAGAACGTCGGAAAGGACATTCGGTTGGTGAGCGCCTAGACTCCAGGATCAGCTACAAATTTTCTAATCCCGATCCTAGTTAACTGCAAATTAAGGGAAGACAATGACGAAGATGATGATGACGCGTAAGATAAGGAATGGTACAATCCACATTTAATCATTTCGCGGTTAAGCTATTTTCACATTCTGTTCAATATTAAATATTGCTAAATATATTTTTTTCTTTTTCAAAATTAGTAATTACCGTGAAGAATATTATTTTAATATAATCTGCAATAATTACTACAAATAATTTGACTAAGCTGTTAGTTTTTACTATTAATAATATAGTGCAGAAATTTCACCATCAGCATTCAACGCAAACTGTGCACCGTACTAAGCTATACATACTTAACATGACGGTTTGAAGACAAAAAATTAGCTCGAAACTGAATACAAAATTGGTGCTTATTTCATGCTACGGAAGCGGTAATAAGCTTGAACTAGTAAATATTATTGTAGTTCAGTTTTCTGAATTACCTAGAACAGCGTCGAGCTTTCTGTCCTTGATGTTAAACACAACGGCATTCTACTACCGAAGTCTTACTCGCACCATTATGCTGTAAATCCATATGTACGGGTTAGATGGTCGAATGCTTAGAAAGCTTGTCTGAGAAGCATCAATTATAATCGTAGCCAAACCTTCAGTGTGAGTATCAGTAGTGATAGGGAAACTGACGTTAAACTTCGCTTCATAGCTTTTAAACGACACACTGAAATATACTTTTGGCTGAAAGGCGCCGTGCACTCCTGAGCCTAACGTTAAGCCTGGAGTGACTGTCGTCATCATGGAGTTGTATCCTGGATATCCTGGCAATCCAGGCATCTGTAATGTACATACCAATACAAATTGCATAACATTACAGATTACATAACATTACAGATTACATAACATTACAGATTACATAACATTACAGATTATAAATTTCATAACATTAGCAACAATGTAAGACGGAGAGAGAGAACAATGTTTATTTATCTGAACGATGACACCATATAGATAGAGATATTTATAGAGATAGAGATTTAAGAGAGGAAAGTTAACAAATCTCAACAGTCTCTAGCCTAATTATATTAGTTATTAATATCTTTCTTTTATCCCGACCACAGCTAAACTCCGATTCAAGTCAAGATGATGATGAATATCTTTATTTTATTATTATTATTGTAAAGCTATAATAATATTATAGCTTTACAATTCGCATTAAATATTGAAATAAAATAGTCGAAGGACATCAATCTCTCTCTAAAATAATTTAATAAATAATTTATAATGTTAACAATATAACCTGTAGACTTACTGTCTACATGCTATTATTTAGTGAGCAGAGTTTTTTTGCTGCCTCATGGATCGACCGAGGCGCCCTGTCCCCTTTTACAAATTTTTCCATAGAACTTGGATACATTTGCCTTTATTTCAAATCCGCCTGTCACGAGGCAACCCAGTCGAATGTAGTGAGTTCTGGAGCGTTCTACTGTGTTCACGAATGTAGTGATAATTCACGTTGTGACTCGATTCGTAATTTCAAGCAAAGCAGCAGCACACCACAATTACAGTGTCAAGTTTGGGCATAAAATCCACAGCATTGCGAAATAAACATTCTGTCTTGAGAAATATAATTTCGTAAAACGCGAAAGGCAAAAGTTAACAATTGTAAGAGACCCTGATTATCATCAAGTTTGGCTGCTCAGTGAATTCATGCAGGAGAATCAACAGTACATCAACTGCTGATAAACTGAAAACGCTTGAAGTCAGACGAAAGAATTCAAAAGGTAGACAAAATTGGAAGAGAATTCCAGATTAGAGAAGCAACACATCAAAAAGACCTACTGAAAACACATTTACAGCATGAAGGTCTTATAAAAATGCTAAATGCATAATATAGAGTCCACAATGATAGTCCATGACAACACCTATTACCTGCGATACCAGATGTTTTAAACCATTCGACAGTTCGAATCTAGCTGAAATCTGGTAATACACAACAACAACACGAGACATACCATGCAACCACAACAACAACACGCCACATACCATGCAACCACAACAACACGCTACATACCATGCAACCACAACAACAACACACTACATACCATGCAACAACAGCAACAACAACAACACGCTACATACCATGCAACCACAACAACAACACGCTAGATACCATGCAACAACAACTTTTTGCAATTACACGGTACATACCATGGGAGGGGGGAGGAATGTGCCCGGGACGAGATGTTGATGATGATGAAGATGTTGATGCATTTCAGTGTGGAGGGTGAAGGGGGCGTGAGGCAGGCCCACAAGGGGGGGTAGGAGCCCCCTGTCCTGTAGATATCTAGCGTTCAATTCCTGCTGTACTCGAGTTAGCATCTCCTGGTCTGTTGGACAATAATATAATCAGTAGTAAATAATGATGATACTAATAATAATAATAATAATAATAATAATATTAATAATATCAATAATCGCTCTGGGAGGCGAATGATGCCTCATAGAGCGTGGATGAATTAAATTAAATATTTCTTTTTCTTTTTCATCTTTCCTTTAATAAAATAAAGTTTTTTTTAATCTTATTTTTAGCCCAGGTCCCTATACAGCCCAGGGCATTTAAAATAAAAAACTATAATACCACAGGCTCAGAGTCCGTTTCCTCATACAAGGATGATGTCAGAGACGTCCCCGATTAAAAAGTGTAAAATTATATAATAATAAAAGTATAAAACGGCATAAGTATGTCAGATATTTGATATTAAAAGAATGCATTCAAAATTAGATGATTATTATTATTAGATTATTCAAAATTATTCATAATTTAATTATCGATTAAATCATCGATCTTGTCAAAAAGAAATTTTGCAATTACTTGTATACAGAGTCTATCAACTGTGATAAATCAGTAGATCTATTAACAAGTCAACCATAAAAATAATATCATGATGGCTAAAATCATTAAATTTCTAAACCAAGCTTTTGGTTGAGTAGAATTTGTTAGGTAAAACGATTTTAATTTATCAGACATCGAGCGTTCGAAAATCAAAAATTTGAATTCGAACAGATAGTGCCAAAATAGTGCTGACATTAACTAGAAAATAAATATGAAAAATCAATAAATTATACATAACTAGTAGAAACTGTAGTTTGATTGTTTAAAATTAAATTAAATTTATATCTATTTAGCACACATTAAGTGCTTAAGTGCAAAGTATTTAGTACCATTAATTTCATAATTTAAGACGATTTTGTTCATACATGTATATTACTTGTGCATATTATTATTATAAGGCTACACTAAGAGGTGGATTAGGCATAGCCTTTTATGAATGAAATATCTCGCTGGTGGATGGTGTGCTCTTTATGGAGCGTTAAAAGCAGCATGTTTTAGCGGGTATATGTACGTCACCTGACAGAACACTAGATAGAAAGAGAGAGAGAGAGAAAGAGACAGAGAGAGACAGAGAAAGAGAGACAGAGACAGCGAAAGAGAGAAAAAGAGACAGAGAGACACAGAGACAGAGAGAGAGAGATTATTAACATCTAAACCATGAACATACTTGCAGCCGCAGCATTGACAGAGAGAGAGGAGAACACGCTATCGGCTGAGCCGAACGCATTAGCCAGTCCAAGCATGGCTGAAGGCATCATCGAGGGTGGGATGGCACAGGACGGTTGACCGCCGTACAGGCTGGCATGCGGCTGAGTCAACCTCCCCAGGCTCGACGAGGGATAGTAGAGGCCGGCTGGGTCGATCCGGAAAGCCGGATGTCCGGGAAGAACGTGGGATCCCGAGGGACCTCCCGGTCGATCGTACGACGAGAAGAGGCCGCCGCCTAGACCCGGCCCAGAGCCCGCCGAGGAAGCGACGTATCCTCCTGCAAGTGACGTTGGGATAGGTACGTGCAGCCTGCCTCCAACTCCGTGAGAATCTCTGTGGCAACAAAAAATAAATAGTCTAGCGTAGTATATATAGTTTATTTCAAACTACAAATGGATTATAATCATATACACATTAATAATATACAGAATAAAACTGAGAGTAATAGTGCCCCGACCAAAACTTAAGTGCATAGTCGTAAGAGGCTACTAGGTAAGAACTTAGGATAACAACGTAAAATCACATTAAAAGCCAAGTTTTTCCTAGGTTATAAGTTAAATTTGGTATGTATTAGGGATAGCCATCTCTCAAGTGATTATCTTGTTGATCTATGGAGTGCTCTTAATGGAGCGTGAAACCAGACTCTGAGTATAAATATGTACTTTGTTCATATTTATATACATGTACAAAGTAACTGCGGGGTTCAAATCCTGGGCTCTCGCGTTACTGACCTCGCATTCGAGTGAGGAAACTGACGTTAACATTAGCTTTACCAGTTTTTACTTTGGATCTGCCACTAGGCAGAACACTCGAGAGAGAAAAGAAAGAGAGAGAGAGAGCGAGAGAGAGAGTGAGAGTAATAATACACTACCGAAGTGCACAATAGCGATATATCACGACAAAACCTAAAACTGCAATATACTTTTGCTTACTTTTCAGTTTGCTTTTCCTCTCGTTTATCGGTGAGTATTGTTCATAGTTCATTCTTTCAGTACAGTATATTATATATATGTATAGCTTAGTATTAGTATATTTAATAACACGACAGAGATAATTTGTTGCGAATAGAATTAAACTATGCAGAAGCAACCTATTTAATAAATTTTGCTTTATTAATTACTACATAGCCTTTCACTAAAACAAAAGATAGACTCCTAATGTTAACTGCCTCTACATGAATGATAGATATATTGTTAGTAACTTAGCATTACTTAGGCCTATCCATTACAAATGTAAAAGCATCAACACCATTTCATTAAACTTAAATTAAATCTTAGTTCACAGCTGTCGAGCTAGATAACTCCAAAGTTATAAAATCCTGCAGATATTGATAATCCCACGAAACAGTTGTCGATACTAAAATCTGCTGCCATAATATCATCGAAAGCCACTAAATATTGACTCTTCCCGCACAAAAACTAATTATATTTGTATGAATAGTTAAATATGATAGAATGCTCTCAATTATTCCTACCAGCAGCCTGTTAATAGGAATAAGTACCTTGTACCTGCCACTTGAAAAACTCTAAAAAGACAGAGATCGAATCCTATAACAATAACTATAACGTATCACATAGGAATAGACTACAAAATCAATCCTAAGAAAGTTAGCCCAGTTGGCGTAGCCAAGAGTGTGGCTTGGGTATGGAAAGCACATATATAAGGATAGTGCTGGACTGTTGGGTTACGAAAGTATCGAGATAAAATGACAAGTCTCAAATGACAAGACTCGACTCAACAACTGTCTTACGAGACAATGTGAGGCTCAAATGTGCGAACAGTACACGTTCCCAGTCACAAGTGCCGAGGATCGTTAGAACGAAAGTGGAAATCTATTTGCCACGTTATTTCACACAGCTCGCTCTGCGAGATAATGGCATCAGATTCTGTAGCATCCGATAGTGCGGCTAGCTTGGTATTCCTACAAGCGCTTAGCACTCGAGCTAACGGACCAATTCAGGTAAAGTAGGAGGGTGACTGCAGCCCCAGATTTATCAGATATATTACAAGCATTTTAAATTTAATTTTCATTCCTACAAGTGACGAATATGATATAAAATTATCTGGATAATTAAATTTCCAATCGCTGCAAGAAGAGGACATGTCCTAACACAACAAAAATAAATCTATCTTAACAAGTAAGAGCGGATCCAGACATCTTTAGCACGTCAGACATCTTGAGATGATCCAGACGTCGTTTTATCGTCGCAAGGAGATGTCAGAGTAAACTACAATTCGAGTTAGCTCAGTTGTAATTACCATCCATAGCAAATAAAGATCTGCTAAAGGTAAATGATAATTCAGAAAGGAGGCTATGATAACCTATTAAACTCTGCGCAATGATAGCATATAAGATAATATAATCATTATATTAATATTGCACGAAGAATCACGATGCTGGTTTTTCTTTTGTTTTGCAATCCATTTAAAGGGTCTAAGTAGAGAATAGGCAAAAAAATAGCAAAATATAAATAAACATGGCATCAGTACAGGCATGTGCCGCTGTTGCGCGTGAAACAAAATAAACAAAATAAATAAAAGATGTAAAATGCTCATCAACCTTCAAACGCTACCACTCTTATTCTGCGTTTGTCTACCATAATTAGTGAACTTAAATGATTCAGTGAACATTCGATGAAACATAAGCAAAAATTTGTCTTAAAATATCTAACGCGTAACGCATTAAATGAGGACATATGTAGCACGACTGGCAAAATATAGAACGAAATCGAGACATTTAAATTACAATCTATTAATAAAATCCTCCTCTTAAAATAGAGAGCTATCAACGTAAAACAAGGTGCTTAAATTGAACCAAAATGAAACGTGACTGATAAAAAATAGAACAGAAGACGTCATGCTGGTACTCATAAACTGCACGCACTTTAAAAGACTAAACTTAGATGGTCTGGAACATGTAGGTTATGCTTAGTTAATGTACCATTTCTTTTACAGCCCTCTTCACACTTATCCGATCTTCAAGTGGCACTCCATGAGCACTTGCAACTAATAACAAATAATTGCTTTTGAATGACAAAGTCGCTGTTTCCAATAGCAAAATCAACTTGAAACGCTATAATAAACTTGGATGTGAAGAGATTAAGAGGACTACCAGCAAAATTTAGATCGAGTAATCCTGCAAACTAAATTTATCATTCAGATCTAAATTTAGAAATGGTTATATTCCGTAGAACTATTGTTATAAATTATACATACATATATATATATATATATATATATATATATATATATATATATATATATATATATATATATATATATATATAAGGTGCAAATATCTATGTTGCAGACAGAAGCATTATCATTTTACGACAAGTCAAACTAGTCTCTATATAATTACAATTCTTCCTGGGTTATAAATTATTTATAGTTCAATAACAACAGAACTAAATGCCAATGTTTAAAAAACATTTAGCAAAAGAAGAAAAAGAAATTTTAACAACGCAAATGACAAAGTTCTAAAGTCCTAATCCTTATCAAATACGATATACCATCTTAAAATTTTCTCATCAGTATTTCCATAGTGACACAAAACCAAACGGTGCTCAGTAATGACCCCCAAAAATATATTCCGGTTGATCGCATATTCTCAGTTCCTAACGCAATCATCAGGCGTCCAATCCTACTCTGTCCACATCCATCAATCCATTCAGTCACGCTAACCCCCGGATCCCCCCCCCCCCCCCCCCTATAGTCCGCAGCTGATCTCACTAGATCCTGTCCACTCATTCCTTCCACTCTTTCAAATCTTCCCTTTTTCTATCCTCTCACGTTCTACCTCTCCACAGTTATTCAATTCATTCTATAGTCTACAACTCTCCAGACCAGATAAAAAATGTAATTATCTTTCACTAGAAGACTGAAAATATTCATTTTAATAAATTCACGCAGCTATTCTTTATCATATATCGTCGTTCTACTCGAGTTCATATCATTCACTGACAATTACAATGGATGCATGATATGATGACGTTCTGCATAAATATCTCTCCTTTCTATTCCTTCCTCTGTCTTTATCTATCAGTGCACTGCTGTCTTACGTCGTACGTTTTACGATCTTACTTTTGTCTTACGTCTTACGGGTAGCCCACAGCATATAATTAAAACCGTTGCAATAATCCGCAATGTGACAACTCCAACGCCATTCCCTTGAATCCATTGATTGGCAGATACTAATGGCAACGGGTTTCCAGATAAAAACATGTAAACATACCTAGTCAAATAAGACTAATATGTAAAACCACCAATCCATCAAGTTGAGAACTCTTCATTTCTGTCCTCTCTGTTACGCCGGTCTGTCTACCTGCCTGTCTCTGTCTCTCTCTCTCTCTCTCTCTCTCTCTCTCTCTCTCTCTCTCAGGATTATCCCAGGCGACGTCTCTGGTACAGAGGGAGACAGAACGCTCAACGAGAAATTGTCATTGACGGCTACTCAATGATAGCAGCTGATGCACGGAGATGTCTTCCTCCCCTACCAGCTCTCTTCCCCTACCTACCCTCCTCACTATCTACCCTCCTCACCTACGTATCTTCCTCACTTACCTACCTTCCTCATCTACGTGTCTTACTCACCTACCTACCCTCCTCACCTACGTATCTTCCTCACCTACCTACCCTCCTCACTACCTACGCACTTCATCTACCTACCCTCCTCACTACCTACGCTCCTCACTACCTACGCTCCTCACCTACGTATCTTCCTCACTTACCTACTTTCCCTACCTACTTTCCTCACCTACCTAATTTCCTCCCTTACATAATTTCCTCCCCCTACCTACTTTCCTCACCTACCTGCACTCCTCACCTACCTATGCTCCTCACCTACCTACGCTCCTCACCTACCTATGTTCATCTCCTACTTACCTTCTTCTTCAAGTTAATCCCTTCACAATGTCTATGCCTTATCTATGCCTTATGTAGCCTATAGCTATAGAAGCTATATAATCTATATAAGCCTATAGTTATTTTATATAATAATTATAATATATTTAATTAATTTAGTATAATTAAATATGATACATGAATAGAAACTACTAAGATCAACTTTGCTGAAGTCTTCTAGTGCCAAAGCTCTAGCTATTATTTAAGCCTTCTTAACTCGTTTATTGAGACTCTATCTATTATTTAAGCCTTCTTAACTCGTTTATTGAGGCTCTATCTATTATTTAAGCCTTCTTAACTCGTTTATTGAGGCTCTATCTATTATTTAACCTTCTTAACTCGTTTATTGAGGATTAATTACTTCCTACGTCGATATCATAACGATTAAATAAATACATCCAACGTCAGCAGCATTAATTTGCATTTAACTGTACGATTACAAAAATACATTTATTCCTATCGAAATTACTCTTAACTCAGCTGACAATTAAGCGTAGCACTTCAGTTTTGTAAGAACTGAGAATTCCGTAAAAGCTAAAACATTTAATAACAACGAGGACATTTAATAACCACGAGGACATTTAATAATAACGAGACATTAAATAGTAACGAGGACATTTAATGATAACGAGGACATTTAATGATAACGATGACATTTAATAATAACGAGGACATTAAATAGTAACGAGGACATTTAATGATAACGAGGACATTTAATGATAACGAGGACATTTAGTTATAACTACAGCATCAAACTATGCAATCAACTCGTGTGAATTCGCTAGCGCCTAATTCGAATCCTACAATTTGCCATCTGAGCTGGAAGCGTGGAGGAATTCAAGGCGGATGCGCTGTGCGCAGGCGTGAGAGGCGCGACGTGAGAGGCGCGGCGCTAGAAGAGCGCAGTGAGTGCAGCACTCGTGAGGAGACAGCTACAACTCGAGGACATCCCAAGTAGAAGGGTAGAACCCTCCTCCTCCCCCACTAAACCGGATTTTCGTCCAGTGGGGTCCGCCTAGCATCAGCTAGGGTGTGGGAAGGGATATTTGCAGCTTAATCCGCAAGAAGTCTGGAATCCGCAGAAGGTGGAATTTTGCGTGAAGTAAACTATTACATGATGTTACCAACACTCAATTTGAAATTTTGCGCAATATATTTTGAGTTCTAATTATTCACAGCCATACACTACCATACTTTTTAAAATAAATATTTTCAGTTCACTCTCGTGTCTCTTAATGTTTCTCTACTCTGAAGATGCCTGACCACAACTCCGAGCCCAAGGACCCGAAACTCTTGTTAACGTATCAATAATTCCATCACATCAGAATCAGGGAACTGAGAAAAAGGATATTTGTTTTTCAGATCAACAAGCATTAATTGTTTCACCTTTCTTAGGTTATATCATCCATGACCCTGACATCCCTATCAGATGATAAATACGACGCTATACATGAACATTCCACAATTATTGATAAATTCAGGCCACAATCTACTTTTAAAAAATACCCATTGATCTCGATCATAGTTACCCTAAAATGACCACCAGGTAGATTCTCATTTATTTCATATTTTAACTGATCAGTGCGTCTCCTCCCTCAGTCCATTTATTCTACGAATTCAACAGTACCCCCCCTCACGGCCCGAGAATCTCTCAGTTCCTGTTTGATGCAATTTGTCAGCCTCGAGTTGAACTCTATCTATGTAAACTTGTCCTGAGAGAGTAAACAAGGATAGAGTGGCGGGCGACTAGAATGAAGGGCCCGATACAGGTAGCCGTGAGCCAGAAATATATGCACACTTATAACGACGAGCATACACCTATAAACGTTTACGTTTAATGATTTGAAAAGGGTGACATTTGGAACGACTCACAAATGTCAAAGAACAAATACAATGCACAAAAAGAAGGAATTCAAATTATAATATTAATATACCTGTAGAAACATGTGTACCCAATGCATTGATTTTTATAAAAACGGGAGAAAAAAGATTTAGGAGAATGAAGTTGCAGAAATCACACTCCGACGCAAAGCGAAGATTTATTAAAGTAGATATCACACCCTGATGCATAACAGAGATCGACGAAAGTAGATATCACAACATTATACACAGCATAGATCTATGAAATAGAAATCACACTCTGATACACAGCATAGATCTTTTAAAGTTGATATCGCACTGATACACAGCATAGATCTATGAAAGTAGAAATCACACTTTGGTACTGAGCATAGAACTACAAAAATAGAAAAAATCACACCCGAATGTCGAGCGCAGCTCTATGTAAAACTAGAATGAACGCGCAGTGATAATTCAGCTTGCTAAGAGCCGCCACTTGGCTCGGCTCTTCACAACGCCATTACATTACATCAGCTCGAGTGTTCACAGCTAAAACAATCATATCAAACTCCCACCCGTGGATGTCGAATAGCCTGACCGAAGCGTTCATCTAGAAGAGTAGAACAGGCTTAGAGCAGACAAGGCTTATTGTCTAGCATTAGTGTAGTGGACAAAGAATCTCTCTCTAGTGTTCTGATAAGCAGCAAGTCCATGGTACACATTCACACTCGAGTTTGCTCACACGCTCCATACAGAACACCCCATAGATCAACAGGTTAATCCCTTCACACATAAGGCTATGCCTTACCCATACCGTTGCAGCCTATACCTTGGGAAAAAAATTGGTTTCAGAGGTGGACAATGGTTAGCAATTATAGCAACTGTGTCACAACCCGTGACTGGTCTTCGAGACTGCTTCCTTTCAACGATTAATCAAATCTCTGCTGCTGCTAGCGCCAATTTGCAGCAATCTCCAATACTTGATTAACCTTCCAGGGTATCCTTTATATTATTTTCGGCTTCGAGTATGATGAAACAAAGACATTCCAGCATATCGCTACACCACGTTTCTACAGTATATACTCAACAGAAAAGCTGCTGCAGCTCTAAACACTAAACCAAACAAACGCTTATGTGTTCAAATGAAGTGCCCTTCACGCTGCAAGCACATATCCAATGTCCCACTTCACAAATTGATTTCTCTAATTGATGACTATAAAGTGCATATTCATCAAAGTAGCTCTTTACAAATCAAGACGAAAGCTTGATTAGTCAAAAGCTTGATTCGTTACGACAGCACATTCACTCCCAAAAATCTGTACTAAATATACGTTCAGGTTCAGAAGTAGGCGATGAATGGAAAGAAGGAGGAAATAACGAAAACAACAAAAACGAAAAATAAACAAAGAAAAACTCACACAGTTACACATAAAGTCATGTGTGTAACCAATCGAACAAAAAATGGCTAAAGCAATCAGAACCTTTTTTAAAAATTAATATATCAATTGTTGGGATGTTTAGCATCAATCATTCTATTGATTTCAACTGAGTGAACAAATCTGGAATTGCAGAATACCGCCAACTACAACTACAGAACTGCATATATACTAGTAGGATATTGATGCAAAACTCTGATGTCAAGCTAGTAGGGCAATAAGAGCACTCAACAGCATTGCTGCATTTGTATTTTCAAGACCATTCAGCGTTAAACTGTATTAAGACCCTGCGGTGTGTTATGCTAATAGTTAATATGCTACTAATCCCAGTGCATAAATCTAGAAGATTCTCTAAACCCGGCAGTTCCGTGTCTTATAGTACAATTAAACACATTCATTCTAGAAATTGACGAGTCATATATAAATATAAGATTAATGTTTAATGCATCTCAATACCTAAAACAATTACAATAGAAATAAGTTCAGATAACCTATATACAATAAATTATGCAACAACATACAGCACTAACGGGTCACGAAATAAACATTCTCTTTGACTCTTGTTTAAATTACACGACAGTAGTTACTCTGAAATTCATATAACTCGACTGCGGTGTAAACTAGTAAGTTACTTAATGCGCTGGTATTATTAAACGATTACTAAATTAATACACAGAAGAAGAAGAACAGAAATATTGAAGAAAGCCAATATGGCATGTGTCAATACGCAATCATACTTAACAATGCCAGTGTTTAATATTGCTCTATTACGTATATGCTCCCTAATTTAAAAAATGAGCCACATTCGTGCTCTTTAATGCTTCTACTAAGATTTTTTGATGCGATAATCGGGTTGATTTAAGAATACATGAGGTTCTGGGTAAATATAAATTAACTGCCGATATATTCAGCACTTAAATATCAATTGTTAATGGATAAAGGCGCCTTTCCTCGAGTTAACAATTGCGCAATAACAGCTAGCATAGGGCATAATATTCTGAGTCCATATTAACACCGATAACAAACGATCCAAGCTTTGAGAGTCGATGCTTTTCAGGCTGATATAAAAGAACTCACGAGATGTCAGCATCATAGCGTTCATTACATAGCATCAGCGCTTTAATTCCTCACAGCTGCAGACTACGTTGTTAGCCATACTTTGTTAAAATGGTTCTTAAAGTGGGCAATGTCACCTTTGAGGGTGTCGAGACTGAGAAAATTGAGACTATACGAGGCCGTGGCCGCGGAGAGTATATAAAATTCAGAAATAATTTCTGCATCCAACACAAGATGAATCTCTCCTACTGCACAGCCTACTGGCAGGTCCATGGTATATAACGCCTCCACTCTTCTCTGTCTTCCATTTTCTCTTGATGTCCACATATGAGTCGATCTTTCAATCATCTAACACAACTAATCTCGGCCTGCCTCTGCCTATATTTCCTTCCATTATGGCTTCAATGACCCATACTCATGATGAATATAAAGGAGTAATCAGAAAAGAGAAATTGACATAAACCTCTTTACTGAATAATGGACACTATAAAAAAAATTATAGAACCGGGTGGTCGCCCGAAATGTGTAGACAAGCGATGGTATAAAAAAGTTTGAACGGAAACCAAGAAGTACAGCAATCACTGATTCATATAACAGAATTTCAAAATATCCTAACACCAGCCATTGCTAAGATATTGTGATTGTACCATTTCGTATCACAATAAATGGTACGAAATTGGAACAGGTAAGGAGTTTCAAATATTTGGGTCATACTATAACTGATGACGGGAAATGTGAGACGGAAATATGCAGTAGGATTGCACAAGCAAA